>JAWPHD010004077.1:0-197892 GCA_037043455.1 Cyrtodaria siliqua
ATTTTTATTATTAAATATTATTTGAAAATGTTAACATAATATACACGTAAAACCAATGTGATCATGTGTTCATTGAGTATTCGAGCGTTTAAAGAATGGCTACGCGGCAATACAATATGCTTAGAAGTTCTCTTAAACCCCGCGTGCGGTAGAACTAGTACATGTACCATGATGTTTAATAATTGATATATTTGTATAGGGTAATGTTTAGTGTATTTATATGCCAACTTTTATTTTTAAAAAATGCTTTATTATTGAAAACGTTGTGATTAAATCTCTCTGAGTAGCATAATGTATAAAATTATCAGAAAAGATTCTAGGGAGCCATTTTGTTGCTTCTTTTATACTCAACCGTGGCCTTTAAAATAGATTTTAAACCAGTGTTTCACTATTACGTGGTCCCGCCTTAATTCCATTAAGCGACGGGAAAGCTTATATTAGCAGGATTTTATAACGGATGTTTCCACAATAAAACACGTTTAAAAAACGTGGTTTTATTGAAAATATGCAATAACCTGTTTAAGATTACCTATTAAATGTTTTATTGACAATATGTTAAACTTTTTAAATCGAAATTGAGGTTTTATTGCATACCCCAGCCAACCCCGTTTTCGCTACTTGGAGAAAGGGTTGGATGGGGTATTAAAGTTAATACTCGGACCAAGTACTTGCTGTGAGTGACCATAAATGTTTAAAGTGGGTACATCAGGATTTATGGCTACATTTGTTTTCACAAAATCATCAATAACAGCCAATTATAAACATGAATGGTTCAAAGACATAGATGGAACATTAACAATTTCCTATATTACAGCGCAAAAATTTCGATATTTATTATAAATCTCTGTTTTTATCTCTTGTGTCTATGTGTTGCTTTAGCCTCGGTCACCCGACCCGCTTCTGATTTCTTCGCTACGCTATCTACAACGGATCCAGAACGGCCTGGGGAAACTACGACGTATAAAATCGTCCTCTCGTTTTGGGCGATTTTGGCGAGATTTTGAGAGATTCAACGAGACTTTCAAAAACGCTTATTTCTAAATTAATTTCATAATAATTTCTTACTTTCAACTTTTGAGAAGCAGCATGTGACGTCAAAAATGGTAACTGGTGCATCAACAATTGACGTTGTACGTTTATTTACAACATGACGTCACGCAAACGTCAACTTTATGCTCGTGAAAAAAATGCGCGAATAAATTGGACTAATCGCTAGTGGGCGCTTTAATTGGCTTAATCTGCCCAGACCGATATCTGCAAGTAAGACATATGCATGATACGGTTTGGCTGGCCGAGACTAGTGTTGCTTTTAAGGGATCATTTTGTCAGTATTTATCATTTTGTGCACGCCAATGCGCCATTCTGTGCCTGTGTCAATGCAGCTGATCACGTACGACGATACAAAGTGGATCGGTTTAAATCCATTATACGTTGTTCAGTAGGAGGTCAATATGAAATAGGGATTAAATTACTTTAAATTGCAGACAGGTGCAATTGAAGCTTTTATCCATAATAATCTCCGTTTTAGAAAATGTTATAGTACTTCTAATGTGCGTCTAAGTACTTCTAAAATACCTTAACTCGTCTCTATATAAATTCATCCCGTATTTAAATATTGGCCAACGAAAAAGCGTGGGTACGACAGTTTTTCTAGAAAAAGTTTGAATTCGGAACCGTTTGCTGAAGTTATCCAGTTTATAACCTGAAACTATGCAATGTTTCAACGATTAATAACATTAACTGTTCCAAAGTGATTATTGTCAAACTCATGCGAGATATTTTTTAAACAAACACTCAAGTCCAATTTGAAAATTGGAAACAGTTTTCCTAAAATTAGACAGTTATCAAGCTGAAATTCAGCTAATGATAAACGACAGTAGGTCACGCTAAAAAACATGCGTCCATATTATTTATTGTCATAGAAACAAACATTCATGAAAAGAAACTTCGTGAAATATCGTGTTCACAACAACAAATTCAGAGACGAACTGCGTTTGACTAACGTTCTGATAACGGGCAGCATCAGCTCAACTGCCTTGGACAAGAGAGCTAAAATAATGAATTCAAATATTGATCAGAAAAGTAATGTTATAATTATGTAAAACCTTTACACGTTTGAATTCATCAAGCCTTTAGACAGTATTGGACTCTATATGAACGTTCGGCATGTACATACACAAAAAAATGTACGGACATAAGTAGCGCTGTGGGTAAACATATAATTGATTAAAAACAAGAAACAGATGCGTTTATCCCTACGTACAGATAAGAAGAGGAAAGAGGTCGCAGAAAACATTTCCCAAGAGGATAACAATTTATAGGAAGAGTTGTATGGTGTATACTGTTTAATGGATACGACAGTCAAGAGTGTAACTATGAGAATGATCACATTTATTTTATATTTCTCTCGATATTCAACATGTGGCTCAACTGAACTGCAGACAGACATCGAATGGCATATTATTGTACACAAACACACCATCGTATGATAATACAAGCACGCATCGCGTTTCATTTAATTATTCCAAGCGGTTTATGAATCATACCCCAAACATCAAGCGTTTGTTAGACATCGACTATTGACCTTGACCTTAATCGTGCGACCCCTCTGTTATTTCGCAACTCACCGTCCATTGAGTATGTGTATCACACCCTTAATTGAAGTGGTGCATCAGTTACTATCAAGACATGACCTTGGCCCGTATCCTTAAAGCTGTACAGTCCCTATTTTAACTGGTAATAACTCATGAATATGAATGAGTCACGTGTGAAGTAGTTTCAAATCGACGAACACCCCAAAAGTCGGTATATAAGGAGAAATCGATACGTAAAATTTCACATTTTTATTTAGCCTCCGTACAGGTAACATCGATAAATATACGGCTCCAGAATATATGTGATAAAAAAGAGTTCCCCGGAACGGGATTTGAACCACAGCCTTGCACTTGTAAGATTTGAAAGATGTTCGCTGAACCTCTAGACCACTACTATTTATTGGTATTTTGTAGCATTTTTAACACTAAATAGGCATTACGTAATAACAAGAGCGCGCACACAAACTCACAAAGCGCTAAATAACAAGTCGAGATATGGTTGATTTGAGGCGAAGTATTAGTTTCATATTGATAAGATACAGTATTACACCAGGCAATGTTAATTTACACGTGCGACAATATGGACAGCATATTTATTGATCCATCATTAGTTGCGTTCAATTATGTTAAGTTATTTTGCCTTATAATATATGGTAATTAGTATACTATTTTCTTAAGTAGCATCGTAGTTCAGTGGACAGACCACAGGACTTGAAATCAGAAGGTCGTGTGTTCGAGCCCCGAAAGAAGCTAACTTTTTTTTTGGTGAAAATTACTGTTACCTGTGTATAGGTACGATGTGCACTGGTCGATGTATATACAGTAAATGATTTCCTTCGCTATATTTGCTCGCTTAAATACCTGATTTCGACATGAGCTGGTGAACATGAAGTTACAAATAAAGACACGCCTACAAAGAAGAAATCGATTGATATAGGGACTCTGTAGCTTTAAAGACATATTTCCCAACTGAATTTAGTCGTTGTAAAATCATGGATAGCATGCTTTTTAACTGCTTACTTCTCGCTGACTGATTACCACAGAGACATTATATTGAGGCCCCATCACAGTTTTTTCTTTTCATTTACCTTAGTTTTTGATATAAAATATATTGTAACTAAAAACACTAGATTGTTTATTATGAGGGAGCATATTGTCGCCGCTTTTCCCGTCCGTCCGTGTGTGCGTCCATGCGTCCGTGCGTCACACTTTTTGTACAAAAGGTATGCTTGATTAAAGTTCGTGTGAATGATTATGACAATGAGACGGAGTGCAGTTCATAGGAACCATAACTCTAGCTTCACTACTTTTTTAATTATCTCCCTTTTTTGCCCGGGTTTGCACCTGGGGCCTTCCTCCGCCAATAAAAAGCTGGAAATTGTCGCAAAGTGACCTTAGCTGTTGGTGCAACTATAAAATCTAGTTTAATGAATTCATATAAGATTTGGTTGAATTCCGACAAGCGGTTTCAGAGAAAAAGTCGTCAGAAGCAAGAGATAACGACGACGACGGACAGACAACGGACGGACGACGGACAAAGAGTGATTCCAAAACATCACAATGAGCCTTCGGCTCAGGTGATCAAAAACACTGACAGATGACAATGAGTTTCTTGCATTTGAGATTTACTAAAACATGGCAGAGAAGTAACTGATAATAGAGTATATTGTGCTAAAAATACAAGAACTATTAATTGTTAACACGGGTCTTTTAAGAAAATCCATCTATACATAGTTGTTTTAACATATATACAAGTGCACAAAAAGGCAAAACGGTTATAATTTTTACTACATCATTATACACTCTTTATGGGACGGGCCTCATCCTTTGACAAAACACTAATAATCTCAATTTCCTTGTGCAAATGTATTTCTAACAACGATTTACAGTTACTTATAGAAATTCTCTACTCCCCTCCCTCGCCACCCCCCCCCCCCCCCCCCACAACCTTATACAATAGGCTCGAAATGAGTCTTTAAGCATCCAGCTCCGAACTCCCCCACCACCCCTCCCCCCCCCCCCCCCCCAACCTTATACAATAGGCTCGAAATTAGTCTTTAAGCATCCAGCTCCTAGTTCGATGTGTGATATACGGCATGTTATATTAACAATGCAAACGAACATCATCTTATTTTATCAAGTTAGTCCCCACTTTAATGTATGAGATCTTACGAGGATGTTTACAATTATTGTACTTACCTGCTTACTATAAACTTCTAACTGAAAGAGCTCGGTAACTTACGTAATGCATCATTGTTGTGATAATTTAAAAGATATATGGAAGCTGTGTCTTAAATTATGACGTATACTTAGTGCCAACGCCTGGTATGAGATTTTAGATTAACATCATTGTTTGGTTTTTTAACTTTATTTGAAAATTAAAACATGTAAACTAGTAATTTCAAGTAATATACATTGAATTTCATGAACTGTGTATAAAGGAGATTTAAAAATACTTTCATTCATTGTATACTTAAAGAAAAAAAGTACTTTTGCTTTTTAAATAATAAATTGTTAATTTACTAGTGACTGAAAATCGTCACCGATACCTCCACTATATTTTTTATTGAAACTTACTATTGCAAAAACGTGAAATACAAAATGTAACGTATGCACGTGATGCACGGGTCATGGAATGTGTACTCCATACACTTGCCATTTTCTGCATACATTTGTCGCGAGTCATCATTCATCAAGAATCCAGACATTTTGTCAAATTTGGTAATTTGTCGATGCCACGTTTACGTAAGGATCAACGTGAAGACGCCGTCAGATAGCTGTTGAAACGGAATTTCGCAGCGTACACGGTATCTGTCCATATTGGCGTGCATCAATGCATTATAATAATACCATTTCAACGTCTGAGAGAGACTGTTTGACCAATAACCGTCCTAAATAAGGACGTCCCGGTGTTACGTCACGTCAAGATGACGTTCCTTTTCGTTTCAAGAACCTACGTCAGCACTTCCGCACCCCAGCAAAAAACGCCGTGAAACAGTCGTGAAACCACCGTGAACATAATGGGTCCTCCTAATAACCGAATACGTGCCAGGACCATTTCTTTCCGAATGAGTTGTTTGTATTTGCTGCCCGCGTTATATGACGTAACGCTTGGTTTCGCTTATGAACGTTTCATAAATCTGAAATTCAGATTCACATAAAACTAGTGAAATATAAATATGAAACCTAAATACTGTGTAATGAAATACAATTATAGTTTTAAGTTAAATGCATGTCAAGATATTTGATGCACGTCAAGATACTTGATTATCAATATACAGTTGCATTTCTTTTTTCCTTTTTAATATATAAACTGTGTATCAAGTAGATTTAAAGATACCTTTTCATTTCTAAATGAAAAAATGTTTGCACATTGTATAACAAAATGTTTCCTTATATAAGAGAAAATTGTGTTGTACATGTGCCTTTGGGCAGTAGGGCTTATGTCATTGTATGTTGCCTGTCGTCTGTCCGTCCGTCTGTCCGTCCGTTATTTCTTTATTGTCAACACCTTAGCACCTTGATTTTGCATCCGACCTTTATCAAACTTGTCCAGTCTTAATATCTACAAGAGCTCATACGAGTTCGAAAACAACTGATTTATGGCCATTGATTAAATGAAAAATGATATGTTTTGCATTGTCAACACTCTAGCGCCTTCATTTTGCATTTGATATTTTTCAATCGTAGCCAGAGTCTTAATATCAAAGATAACTCGGAAGCCAATATCGTATGATTAACCTCAAGACACGGCCCTTGACTTAGTAAAGAAACTTCTATGTTTGTCTTGTCAATACTCTAACGCCTTTACTTCGCATGAGATACTTACTAAAAGAGTATGAGAGTGGACCTTTGGAAACGGCCGAACACGATAAATATGAAATATTTAAGTCTCGGTTTGATTGAAACTGTTCATGAACGGTAGTGAACTACGCTTGCTACCGTTCACGTCCTCTAGCCCCGAGTTGAGCAGAACTCAATATTAATAAAAATTAATAGTACAGAATTTTAACCATCCCGAAGATGGCATGCATATGGCGATGGATATGCTATATTTAATGTCATCATTCCATGTCCAGCGGCGTATGGTCCTAGTATCTAATAAAATTCACTTTTAAAGAATATTAATATCGATGAAAGCTCGGACGAGTTTGAAAATCCGCTTTATCAGTTATGACACTTGATTTATTGCAAAATGCCATATCGTACCGTGTGAACACTCTAGCCCCTCCATTTGTCGTCTGGTCTTTACCAAAGATACACAGTAGGTATATATACATAAGATCTTGACGAGTTCTTGAACTACAACTAGAAGCTGAGTTATGTTCCTTGATTAAGCGTTGTTACTATAAAAACAATTTACTTTTCCATCTGATTTTAACCCAACGTTCACAGAATGTGTATAATAATAAGATCTTGGACAAGTTGTTTTAACCACATATATCCGATGGTATCAAAGAAAGTTATCTGCCTTTGAATCTGCAAAAATACATAATTTGACATTGTTTCCATTTTTCATCATATCGAAACCAAACGTTCACGGAATGTGTATGATCAGATCGTGGACAGTTCAATTGAAAATGATAATGATACGATATTTCATGACTGAGTTATGGCCTTAGAATTGGTGAAAATTGTAATATTTGATCATGTGCACTGGAAACCTTGGATCGTTGGTTCAAATCTCACTGGAGGTAACTTGTTCTATTGCTTCAATTAAGAAGGTTCCTGGAAAAACGGCATAAAAGACGTCAGATAACATTTTATATTTGAATTCAACAAATACATATAACTAAATAATTCGACAGTTATCATAAAGATTATTGTAAAGTCATGACATTATATACAATAAATACTGAAAAGAGGATCCCTTGCATTACGTGGTCCAAGTATTACCTTTCATACCCCATCCTACCCCGTCTCCAAGAAGCTAAAACGGAGTTGGCTGGGGTATAAAATAAAACATTAATTTCGGCTTAAAAAGTTTGCGTATTGTAAAATTAACACATTGAGTACTTTTTAAACAGGTTTTTTCATTTTTTCAGTAAAACATATTTTGTTGTCGAGATATCCGTTATATAAGCCTGCTAATGTAAACTTTCACATTGCTTAATGGAACTAAGGAGAGATCACTTCATGGAAGCAACAAACACAAACAAGAGATAAAAGAAGACTCGGTTTTATTGAGTCTGTTCATGAGAGGTAATGTATTGTGCAACACCTCTCACGCCTCCTAGCAGCGGCTTAATCGATATTCTACTTTAAAGCCACAAAGATCGGGCTTGATGGTCCCAAAGGACCAGTAAATCATTCAAATAGCAAAAAAATGAAAATTCAAATCTTCTTCTTATATCACTGCCAATGGCCTTAGAATAAATGCTCAAAATTTAAGCAATATATGTTCTTCTTTCAGCGATAAATTGTTCAATCCTTTTGAGAATAAATTCCTACTGATAGAAGTCTTAACGTGTTTGGTGTTTCCATGCTCGTGTGCACGTATAGACGTTTGTTGATACTTATCTCAATTGTATGAGGCATTTTAGGACAATTTGAATGATTAATCATTAACCGGAACTCAGAGAAACGAACTAATAGTGTCCAATATGTAAAACATTAACTATAAATGAAAGAATAGATAAATCAAGATTGAAGGACATTGATTATTGTGTACGAACATTTCTCGTAAATTACCTCAGTGTAACAGTACATAATTTTAACATTTATTTCGAAGTAAATAGTGAGACGTATGTTTAACTTTTTCCCTCGAAGACGTCAACACAGATGAATGCGTTAGCGTTTAGTTTGTGTTTGGCTCTGTTTCTCTGAATCTGGATGCACTAGATTAACCAAACTTATTGGGTATTAAAGTTCAATTACGCAACTAATATTACATTAAGTTTGTGAGTTTGTATTTAGATGTATTTCTCAGGAACTGTATGAACACTTGAATGACAACTATATTAAGTTACGATTTATTACAGCGAGCAAAACCAAATGCGATGTTGACCTTGGTTCTCTAGCTCGGACATTTCACATTGTTGTTTTAGTTTCTTCGTTGGTTTTATATCAAGGACTATCAAAACCTGACGTCTATGGTGATTTACAAACTTCGTAAGATCCTTGGTCATGATCACTTTCATACTATCTTTGTTAAACTTGTTAAAATGTTTATCAAAAGAGGTTATGACCCTTTCATTTGGTGGTGGACCCATTAACAGTTCGCCACTATGCTTTCCTCTTTGATTGTGTGATGACCGTACAGGCTGTGGACCCTGATGACGTCTACCTAAAGCCCAAAAGAACGGTGACGTTTGATGTTTGTCTGCAGTATTGTCTTGCCGTGCCCTCAATGGTTTATTCTCTTATTGCTCTGGCTTCTGCCAAGTTATTGAGTACCTTCTTTGTGGCTTTCTAGGCTAGTGGTTCTTTTTGTATTTCTATAGACACGAGCATCTTTGTGTTTTACATATATTGCTTATTAATGATGCCTTGTTGGTTAGAGAATAGTTCATGGCGGTGATTTCTATATTTACACTGTCCCCTTTTATTGGGTTGACAGTAGGGTAAGTGTGGGATTTGGTGCACCCTAGAAACTGGTTTAAATTCCCAGCGGCCTTTTTTGCTACTGACCGTTCCTAGGCGGTAGCCCTATTGTCAACCTTTTGTTGATGTCTTATTTGGCTATTTATTCATCTTTAAATTTGTTCTTTGTTTCTGTGTGTTTTTGTGGTTGACTCTCGTCCTTGAATGCTGCTTTTCCTGTTCGAATTTTATAACTATATTTCCCTCAAGAACGATATGAACTACATATAAAGCAGTGCTTTAGACATTGCACTGGACAGTTGGTACAGTGGATGTAATCTATAGCTGTATCGTATTCATTAAGAGATTCCTCGTAATCTTGAGCAAGTAATGTAACTGAAACTGCTTCGAATGTGTAATAATTTATCTCAGTAAATTGTGATTTTACAATTTTAAGATGGTCACATACATACTCTTCTGATGGTAATTTGATAGCAGTGAGATACACTTTTGAAATTTGTTTTGCATTTCAGCTGTTTAAATGTTAACATGTTTAAGCTCCAAAACTAAAAAGTAGGTCATGATGACTTTTAAATGTTCGTCACCTATTTATCTATTTTATATGCATAATCTATTGATTAAATTCGATTTCTAAAAGTTATATCTCTAATGATTAAATATTAAGTAAAGCCACAGAACCCGAATGCAATAACAACATGCGTCCAAACTGTGCTATACAATAAGAGCACAACGTTAAGGGAGAATCTTTAATACTTTATTGGCATGTTGATTGTATTGACATTGAAATAATGTCGCCCAACTTGACAAGATAGGGAGATAATGTATTCACAATTGTTGAAGTATGTGTTCCAGGAATTTACATTGTGACGTACGTTTTAACCTAGTTACCAAATATAGATCACGTTGATTACATTTCAGAGTTGTAACTGCACACAAATTGGTAAGGTCGAAATGGACCTAGCTTTGACCTAGTTTTGAGACCACTGGTATACGTTCGGTGATCTACTAATGAGATACGCGTTTGTTGAATAGGTTCATTCATCTTGAAGCCTATCACTTTAAGAACTTTTCTAGAATTGACCTCGATGTGTGATTACCTTGAAGTAAAAATATCTGAAGTCAAACAAAAAAGCATTAAAGTTGCACAGTTTCAAATCGATAGTCCAAATATGATTGATTTTTCAAAAAGGAGGAACTCGATAATCTGAAATATATGTACTCATTATTTCATATCTGCAGTCATTTGTATTGAAAGTCAAAGAATTAAAGGTGAATGACCACCCTTTTAGTCGTATTATCAATTAAAACTTTAACTCTTAAACATCATATGAACACTTCTTGATAGTCTCGGAGAGAAACATATATTGAAAACCGCTACTAAGTTGTACATGTTGTACGTGAAAATAAGTATTATTTGCATGACGTAGATACTACTTTTACCACTGTGTGACTGCACGGGGCAATGAGGTAAATCTGAATTATATAGCTGCATTACTATTGCCAGATAATTAATAAATACATTTACCTGTGGATTAATTTACCTGTTCAAAGTTTCCTACGTCATCAAATAAGATCTTATTCTCGCTTTTCACAGATATTGCAATGTGTGAATTGTAAATATATATTGATTTAAATACACATAAACCTATTCATGAAGCAAAACATGGCTGGTGACCTTGAGAATATATAAACAAGGGCAACTGTTACAAAGCATGTCTATTCACCGAAGTCGATATTACGCAATTAGTATACCAATAAGAAATTAGATATGGAAATTACTTTAATTATTCCGTGATGGTTCTATTAGATAACAGCATCAAAGTGTATAGTTTATATGTATGCGCAGTTAATTTGGCAAATTGTACGAAGTTTTGAATATGGATATACGTCTTTTTGCATCTTATCTACATTACACAGAATAAGACTTTGTCTGATTATCAATATCTTTTTTTCTATGTCTAACCAATAAATTAATATCACGGCATACTAAATATATCTCGCTTTATCTTGCTGAAAGTCGTATCAGTTATGAGCATTTCCCTGCAATATCAGAGGTTTGGATTAATTCGACTTGGCACACTTTTTGATGTTTTTGCTTTTAAGTATGTGTATACCTTAATGCAATACTTATGTCAGATTATATTACAAGACTAATGTATTACCAGTCGCAATGTTCTCCTTTTCTACATGCAAGGATCCCGGATTTGACATTAGTGGTGTCCAGCCTTAAAAAAAAGGAACTTTCGAAAATAAACCAGCCCATGTGTTTCACATCTCAGGGTGCCTCAAGCCATCTATCATGATCCCTGCCCACATTCCCACATTCACGTAGATCCGCTACTGTTTTGAAAGACCACCTTGAAGTTTCGAATTAATATAAGATATTTTGCAAATCACTGTTGGTAAAGGGGGAGTGTATCCATGTATAACACATTATTGTTTAAAAGTTCAGGTTGGTTTTTTAAGTGCAACAGTTAAACGTTGTTAATTATGAGGCGTATACATGCACGTGTATGTCATCATCACAATAAAACGACGTGTTGATACAAGTACTGTGACAAAACACTGCCGTTTGGATTTCCGTTTTCGGAATAAAAGACCTGGAAATGAGACTTAATACAACAATGAGACAATTGCGATGTAACTGATGTACACGACAGGCACGATTGATTTACCCGCAATGTATCTGATAGCGAGAAAAATAATATAAGTTTTACATCACATCTGTTCTAGAATAGCCTTACACGTCAGTCGCGGATAATGTGAAAGCAATAAGACACAAACAGGAGTTACGATTGTTCTAGGATAGCTCGGCAAATGTGAAGAAACTATTATAGTGTGGTTACTTGCTTAAATATGTTGTCTTAGACGATACAACTTCAAGAAAGCATAGTTACATATAAAATACATACAAAGGCTCATCGTAAATTTACAGTTATAAACTTATACTTTGTACATTTAGATAATATTTTAAAGCATGGTTTAGGGCGTTCCAAGGAATATTACGGGTTTTTTCATTGAACACATGCATTATCAATTTTAATAGTTTTACTAAAATAAATCTGCCAGTGAATCTGCAAACAAGCAACGGCGCTATATCAGGATTAAATGTATTTACATTATGCATCACAAGTGTCGGCGAGGGCTGATAAACATAATTTAAGGCAGCGATAGTTTACATATAAACAAACCTTCCATTGTCGAACAGTGTTCCCAACGTTATCAACGTTGCCGTAGTGAGTATTATATTCAACTATTATCATGATTATGAAACGTTTAATATATACATTCAAATAAGCTGTATATCTATCTTCTTCATTATAGTTATTGAAAACATGGGAGTGACTTCCTATTCGCCTTCATATAATCAATATCATATGAAATTTAACACACCGGAGTAAAATCTACCTATAGCGTTCTTAACGCCCTATCTTTATTGCAAAGGATTGGTTATTGCTTGTTATCATTGATATGTTATATGTATATTGGAATTAAATTAAAAGGTAAGATTTCCGTTTCAAAGACGTGGTACGGTTTGCATGTTCTATTAAAATATTCGTACGCATTTAAAAATGTTCTGTTCGAATTCTATTTGCATTGTTTGATTGCAAATAAGTTTTGGTCATATGTAAAGAAGCTAACAAACGTTTGGTTTCACAATACGAAGTCGTCACTGAGTTTATTCAGACAAAGGTATATATAGTTTGTTTTATTCATTTTATCTAGAACATTACTTTGAACACTAATGTCAACAGTTTCGTTCGTGCCAACTCCGCCCAAACAAATGAGTCTTAGCCACGTGATGTTGACTGAAATAGTGTTCTCAAACAGCACGAATATTTAAAATATAATTGAACAATACATGTCTCTAGTTACTACTCAATTCAGCGAATAGCTCAGACATATTACATCAAATGATATAAAACATGAAACAAATATTAAACCCGTTAAATTATCGTAAAATGGGTGCATCAGACTTTCCAGGTAGTCCAGGGTTCCGACTTATACTAATACATATTGATAGTTTCTATTCTAAATCGCCTAAACATAATGAATGAGTCTACAATATGACCCAGTATTTACATGGAAATTCATTAACCCGCAACATGTTTTTGCTATCATAGGTTGCACACCTGAGTAATTTTAAAAATGTTACGCCTGCTTCCATTCAAAATCTATGGAGAATTAAACTTTGAGCTCTAATCAACACCGTACTAGCACCATATCTTGATTTATATGACATCTTGCTCACGAATTGGAGTATGTTAATAGTTTAGATTCTTCAATAAAAAGCTTGGTATTCCACCTGGGATATTTTATTCCCGCTAAAAGATAACATATCAACCCATTTCATACTGTATACACTCGTGTAAGATCATCTCTATTTATACGTTAAGAGTTTATTTAATTAAATATTGTATATCATATTTCAAGGAATTAACTAACCTAAAGTATTATATAATTTACCTTAAACCTAAAATAACAATTAAGACTAACCCTATTCATTTATACCATCTCATATAATTGGTACCTAGGAATGCCTCGTGTAAGGAAAGTGTTCTGCATAACAGACCTTAAGTATTATCTAATATCCTTTAAATCATTACAAAACTAACCTTAAAAATAAAAAGTAACCTGAAATATTAGGCAATAGACCTAAAAAGATGCTGCCTTACTCAATTGCCCTTAAGAACTTGTGTAATTGACAGTTAATAATCATTTAACGTATACTCTGCATCTGTAGTATATCCATAAGGTATATTGACATAGTATACTAGACAAATATGACTCACAGAATAAAATAAGCTATCCTATACCAACATTAATCATCTAATTAATCTTATTTATCTACCAAAACTATGACGTGTAGCCAAAATACTTCACAGTAGAAATGACGATATTAAAATAAATATTGAATAATACTAGTATCAATTATTACATAAGATAGCATGCTAATGCAGTTGCATTTATATCATTTCAAATGTCATGATAATATATTTGTATTAAAAACATGTTAACACATAAATATATATCCAATAACTATTTCGCAAATACAACTAACATTTAAGAGCGATTGTCTTGGATGAATAATTAATTCGTTTCGTATTACGAAACCATCGAAATCAAATAGATTAAACTCTTGTTGTTTTTTTAAAGGAGCTAGAAAATGGCAGTTTCTTTTAAACAGCGGTTGCCAATAAATAGAGAATATATTTTGGATTCACTTTCACCGAGTAGAAAGAAAATAATCCACTACTTGAGTCGAAGGTAAAATATGCCATATTTAAGACAAATGTATATTACTGACATACACAACCATGACATTTTAAGGTGAAAGTTAGTTTATAGATATAAAAATCGGACAGGAAAAGTAGCATTCAAGGACGACAGTCAACCACACACACACACACAAACAAAGAAAAACTATATATAAAAATGAATAAAAGGCAAAATAAGACCTCACAAACACAAAAGGGTTGACAGTTGGTTGAATTAGAATCTTAGAATGCACTTTTACAAAAAAAAAAATGTAAATACAACGTTTATTACTACTATATTTTGCCAGATGAGTGAATAACCACTAAACTGGTCGAACCATTACTGTAACTTCAATTTAAACTAAAGCTAAAGAAATGTTACCCATTACCAAGACAGTAAAGTATATCAGGTGCTTTATATCATGTTTTATGTCTTATATGTACTAGTCAACAAATGTCAGAGGATATGTTGTCTGCTTTTTAATTTAGTCTTTTGGTTGTCACTTGTGATATGCAGCATTCATAACCGTTGCTCCCAAAAAATTCCATTTTGTTTATTTCGATAATTGGGGTATATAATCTGTTAGATACTGGGACCATACGCCGCTGGACATGGGGAAGGAAAATGACATGGGGGAGGAAAATCTCTATGTCCACCGTCATATGCATGCCATCTTCGGGATGGTTAAAATTATGTACTATTGATTTTATGAATATTGAGTTCTGCTCAACCCGGGGCTAGAGGGCGTGAGCGGTACCTAGCATATTTCACTACCGTTCATGAACAGTCTCAATCAAACCGAGACTGCAATATTTTGTATGTGTCGTGTTCGGCCGTTTTCAAAGGTCCATTATCATACTCTTTTAACGTATTAGGCTGAACATGTAGGTGAGCTTTACAACACGAATTATTCCACTGTTCGACCCTTCAACTAGGGTGTCAAATACATTTGCGGCAATAATGGTTACAATGAAACTTGTCAATGCTAGCAATGTTTTCAGTCGCTAAACACCTGAAGTTTTTATTTGTGCAATTTGTTTGTATGGGGTAAATTGGAATTAAAGTAAAATGTAATAGGGATCATGTTGTTTGATGACACTGTATAGTTCCCTGTGGGCCTTATTGCATACTGACAGTTCCAAGTCGGTAAGCCTGTCTTCACCACTCGTTATGTTACGTATAGTCCTTTTCACTGGCATTTTAAATATGCTCATATTTCTGTTTATGGTGCAATGCGGACCTACAGTGCCATTGCGTTTGATTGCTGTGGATTTTTTGGACCACTTTTATCATTTCTCTAATGTTAAACTATTCGTATACATGGAAAACGGTTTGAATATTAATAACCTGAAAATCTTGACGATGCAGCTTGTTTTTGTTGCTAAATCATACATATTTATGTTACAGGTGGTTATATTGCTGACAGCTGGTATATATAAATACTGATAAAGGTGATCCTTTGGTAACACGTACATCTATCACAAACCAAGAATTTATAGTAGTACTAAACATAATAAAAATGATTTATAATTACACATCAAATACTACTCGAGTTATTTAGTTTTCTAGAATAAGCTATTTCATAACGAATAATTAAACCGAACGGAATATGGGGCCTAGTTTAATGCACATGTACATTGTATATGAAACTGCAACACATATCATGATTATGGTTGTATTCGTATTTGGAATGACGCCTGAACTTCTCCCAGATCGCCTGCAGTCCCTTAAAGAGTGATGGTTACTTCAGTGTTTCAAGAAGTATGCTTAACTCACTGCAGTCATTTTTAAATTTATAACATGACTGAAATCGTGTTTTATGTAATATAGTATTGTGAATAATGTGACCAGTAGAAGAGTATGATGACGTCTACCTAAAGCCCAAAAGGACGGTGACGTTTTTTGTTTGTCTACAATATTGTCTTGTCGTGCCCTCAATGGTTTGTTCTCTTGTTGCTCTGTCTTCTGCCAAGTCATTGAGTACCTTCTCTGTAGCTTTCTAGGCTATTGTTTTTGTTGTATTTATAGATAGCAACTTCGTGTTTTACCTATACTGCCTATTAATACTGCCTTGTTTGTTAGAGAACAGTTTATGGCGGGGATTTCTTTTTTTGCACTGTCCCGTTTTATTGGGATGGAGTAGGGTAAGTGTGAGGTTTGGTGCTCCCTAGAAAAAAAACGCGGTCTTTTTTGCCACTGACCGTTCCAAGGCAGTAGCCTATTGTCAACCATTTTGTGTTTGTGATGTTTAATTTGGCATTTTGTTCATCTTTAAATTTGTTCTTTGTTTCTGTGTGTGTTTGTGGTTGACTGTCGTCCTTGAATGCTACTTTTCCTATTCGATTTTTATATCCATATTGTATTGTCACACAGAACATTTTCGAAAACAAACTTGTTCAAAATTGCGTAAATAATAATCGTCTGCTATGATTTAGTACACAAAAGGCAATTGATTCCGTAAATTATACAAAGAAATGTTGAACTCGTGTTTATGTTTTTATTTTGCAGATTTATCAATTATTTAAAAAAATGCATTTGTAAAATTGTGAAGATTTAAATAATGCATGGAATAATGAAGGGACATTTCCATACATACTATTCTGATCACGTTATCGCGCAATCAATCTCCTATTGTGGTAGATCAACTATACATATAAATTATACATATAAATTGTAAGCCAGTAAAATGTGTTGTGGTTTTCGATTTGGAGGGATTTATGAAGTAAATTAGTTGTAATTCGTAGTTAAAGGGACACATGGCAATCTTGAGTTTTATCCATCCATCAAAATTTGCTCCTTGATTTACTTATCCTGCGTCATGTTGACCTTAAAACGGCTGCACATAATTAAATAAAAAAATGAGATGTCAATTTTTCTCGTTATTTAACAGAACTTTGAAATATATTATTGGTGCAATTTTATAAAAAGTTAGTAATATGTAAACACAATTTGCTTTGAACTATTCTAACAATTAGTATTAATGATTGAACAAATGATTGGGACGCCGTAAGTTTTTAAAAAAGCTAGATTGCCATGGGTCCCTTTACAGTACTCTGGGTGTGGAATGGAATCATATATACTTGAATAGAATGATTGGCGCTGCCATTTAGAACACGTGTGCAATGGAAATCATCATAAAAAGGCATTTACCATGTTTGAAATTAGGTTTGTAATGAAACAAGTATCTTTGAAGCTACTTTATACACAGTTTATACATGTGTATGACTTGAGCATACTAGTTTATGTGTTTTACTTTTCAAATTAAAGTTAACAAACAAAACAATGATGTTTAAAATCTACTATCCGGCGTTGGCACTAATTATAACAAGATCATAACTAATGGCATAGCTTCTGTACAAATTATCGCAACGAGTCTCGTATTATGTAAGCAATCGAGCTCTTTCAATCATGTTAATTAGCTGTTTTATATTAAGTACACTATTTTATAGATTCTCTCGTTATCTCATACATTAAAATTTTCATACATTACAACGGGGACTATTGAAAACAGTCTATATCGCCTCGTCTACTATCAGAGTGGTGCTACACCACATCTCAATTTTGCTGAGATATTTCTGTTGTCTACGAGCTAAATCCGCATATTACCTCTCTTGAACAGACTTAATAACAGCAAGATTACTACTTTTTTTCTTGTTTGTGTTCGTTGCTTCCTGTCGATTTCATTTTCAGTATGTATTGACATACACGTTAGCGTTTGTTTAGTGCTGTCTAGCGGCTTTTATAAGTCACTCCCGACTTTAAATCAGTTGTGATATTACTTACCGGTTCTTTGGGATCACCGATTGGAAGGTGTGTGACGTTAAAGTAGAAACCATTAGCCGGAGCTAATGGTCGTGAGAGGTGCTACACTTTATATTTTCTGTCGTGAAGGTTATATTACACTAAATCAGCCGGATGTGCTCGCCTGGTAACTCAATTTAGTTCATTGTTTATTTTTTAATTTTTTAAGTTGTTGGATTGAATCGACTAGTTTAATTCTAAACATGACACAAACATATTCCAATTAGGGTATATCATCATGTTGTTGACATTTTTTTATATAAATTTCAGAAGTACATGTATACATGGTATAAAATTCAAGGGGTAAACATAACTTTGACCTTTGACCCGGTGTTTGTACACGGCTGAAGAAATGTTTCTTAGAAGATATTCAACCCCCATTTCATAATAGCAGACATGTTTTTTTGCATGATAAAGTTAGTTTTCCAGTATTCTAGAAAGTTTTGCGATTTTAACATTCTCACTTTTTATTTAGACTAGTCTATTCAGTATAACCTAAACAGACTAAACAAATCGAGCCTGATGTTTTCTCTCTTGTTTGTGTTCGCTGCTTCAAAGGTAAATACATACATTTTCCGTATGTATTTATATTTGCATAATATATCATTTTTTTAATTTGCTGTTCTTGTTTTTAAAGTTGGACTCGTTTTTTTTATTCTGTAAAGAATGGTGCTTACAGGTCATGTGTTAGATATGTAAATGTATGTAAACTAAGAGACCTTTGGTACGACCGCTAATGTGACGTTAATAAACTAATAATCACCGTTTCAGCATGATGAAATATCAATTCAAGTGTATATATCAATACTCACAAACTATACACATGCTCAAATTTGAATAGCATTGATGTATTTAATATTGTTGCTTGAACTCAAGATAACATTTCCGTACAGTCGATAACCGGTCAACCTCGCTAATGGATCATACTAATTAGTAATACGAAGTGAACATAGTTTAATGTTTAAACTGGTCGATTGTGGCATCGACTGTTCGGTGAATAAAATTGGTAGCATGCCTTCAAGCAATGAGATTGTTAATCTCGTTTATCTCTAATGTAAAATGAAATAAATTTGCCAAATTTCCATAACAACCATTGAACGTATTGTGGGCAAAAGTGAAACAAACATTGACACCGAAGATCATAAGAATATTTTATGGGTATCAGGTAAAGACAGGAAATCCAACACCGGTATAATTGTATTTATCGGAACTGAGGCCGATTAAAACAGTCATACCGACGGTTGGAATTCCATATCTGATTCTTGTTCTTGCATATCATTTACATTCTGCACATTGACGTCGCCAACTACTGTTTATTAATACTATGACGTCAAGCAACTGTCATTGTTGATATCAGCGCCTGACTTGTATTTCCCACATGTGTAAGATCAGGGTTTCCCTCACCCATGTAAAAAGCGGATAACCCTATCCGGTATGCAATAAATGATGCTCTTTGTTGGCGCAATTATGTTCAATATTGTATATTTACCGCAATGATGTATGAAGATCCACACAAACTTTCCCTTTTTAAACTCGCTTTAACACCTGCTATTAAAGGAAACCTTAACAACGTCGAACCTTGTCGAGTAAGAATAACACGAAATTAAATTATCTTGGGTTTTACGTCTCGTTGGCACATCATATTAGGTTATATTGGGGCAGCAACCGTAGAGTGAGATGAATTGAAGAATGAAGTTTCCCATCAGACATGTCTCCGTCATGGAGCGGCAGTGTATTGGTTTTAAAGAATGCTATCGATAGCAGTTGAGTATTACTTATTCGAAGACAAATATCACTCAATGACAACTGAACAAACTGACACTAAGACCACACATAACGTATCATTGATGTGCTGTAATCACTAGATGTGTGTCTTTGTTTTTAATTGATTTAACGGTGTTGTGACGGGTTCTAGCGCGCGGTTAATCACGTACGACGATTTAATGTTCTCGTTGTTATATCGATAAGTAGCTCAATCTATATAACATAGAACGACTCAGTTTGCTGCTTGTTACACTCTCACTATCTACAATATACACACCCTTTATATCCCCGCTTTTACAAAGTGAAGTGGGGCTATATAGGAACCACGGTGTCCGTAGCGTCCCGCCGCGCCATATAACACATGTTTGTCCCTCCGCGTCCTGTCGCGTCACGTACCATAACACATTTTTAATACTTGCATATCTCAAACATTTATTACAGATTTATGGCCATTTGTTTGATTTAGAATTTAAGTGCTGGTATTCCTCACCTTCAGTAGTAGTTCTAGTTGCATCTAAAATCTGTACAAATTTGAGAACACGATCATACTAGTATGTGTTGTTCAAATGCAATAACTTTGCTTTACAGTAACAGATGCGATTGAACCTTTCACTCAAAGTTTCCGGAAATATTGGTTCAATTTCGTCGACTTGATAGACAATACGAGGGTTATCAAGGGGTAATCAAAACATGATTGCGCATAGTACGTTTTGTTTGCGACAAAGCATATGCATTTAACACTTATACAACTAAGACTCTATCCGGCTTAGTGTTTACGATAGGTTTTATCGATAGTCTCTATATAGGTCACACTCTAAACCATGAAGAGCGGTGGTAGTAAACTCTTTATGAAAAAATGGTGCAAGTATTTGAAATTCTGAGCCATCTGATTGGTTTAAAAAGTGGAGTAAACTTACGTCAGTCAGATGCATGAACGAGTGCATCATGCCGCCACCGCGCGCTATAGAAAGTAAACCAAACACACGCATAAATAAAAAAGAAAAAAAAAAGGCAAAGTGTGGTGACATCACTATAGTAAAAAAGTCCACACTGAAACGGTCACTTAGCATGCTTAGTGGGTAGAAGATCCTTAAGTATATTTACATTAATTTTTAATTAATACTTCATTTCTTCATTTTTCATGAGTTTTTGCGCACAATATGACCTATTTATGTGTCGACGTGCCGTAAAACACCATTCATTCATTCATTAAGTATATTACTAAAGGAATGCACTAAAGTACAAACGGACGACCGAAGATGGCAATAGCCAACACCTCAGTGCATACTTTCAAGCTTTCCATGCCTTTGTCACGTACAGATAAAAAGCTTCAGAAGAAATCAAAGCAGACAGAGTTAAATTGCGTAACGTAGAAGGAATTCTTAGAGCAACATATTGACCAAATGATGTTTGTTTTTGGTGTTTTCCTTTATTTACTATTGGCTTTATCACGCCAAGGACTCATTTGTTACTTATGTTCTCATTTTCAGATTGGCAGACAAATTAAATCGTAATTACATGACAACATGTTTTTACACAAATGTCAAGGGACAATTACGTTATTTTAAAATACTCTCACTGAATTGTATATAAATATAAAACAACATTCCCTGCATTGGGCAAATAGCAGGGTAAAGATTTAAAAGGATTTAAAATAAACCGGCAACACTATCATTGTTGTTTTATTGTAATGATATTAATTTAATTTGTAACTGCAAGAAACATACATGTAAAGAGAACAACAGCTGTTTCCTTATTAAAATGGGCTTAGCCAAGGATTTTCCTTCTTGTTTCTATTATAAATCAGTTATTCACTTTGTCTGTTTTAAATATCCATTATATTTGTATTTGTCTATTATCATATATAACCGTATCGCATAACTAAAATAAATTTCAACAATATCTAATAAGTCTCTATCCTTGATGACCTATCTTCGTTACGTGAATTATATTTGAACAGGAGTAAATTGAAATATTGTGACTCAGGGCCAAATTCTCACGTAGTTAGCAAGTGTGCTAATACGATAAAATATAATAAAATAAGCTATATAGATATAAATTAGATTAACATGTTTACGTATTAGTTAGAGGCTATGAAGTGAAATTTTAACAATTAAGAAACCCTAAGGGAAGGAGCGCAGCGACTGACCGGGGTTTCTTAATTGTTAAAATTTCATTTCTTAGCCTCTAACTGACTAAGTGTTTGCCCTACTTTTTCCCCGCGCTTCTACGAAACCACGCGTCTTAACACGTTCGCGCCAAAACAAGCGCGTGCCATTTAGTAAGAGATTACTTAATGATTAAATGGTTAAAATTCGTGATCGTTAGAAATTTACATGAATAAGTTCGCCATTTTTTTAAAATTCCTCACCGTCTGATTGGAGGAAAAAGTAGGGCAAACACTAAATATCCTTTTGGTGTCTCTTCGTATCTCCTCATCAGCTGTCTTGCTTATGTGCTATACATACAGGGTTTGCTAATTTATTTCAATGGGCCATGTGTATTTTCTGATCAGTATTTATTGGTCATGGTACTTGTCGAGACAGTTCCGATCAGTATTTCGTGGTCACGAATATTGACGAGACTGTTTCGATTAGTAGTTATCTTTGTCGCTGACCATATTTTGAAAAGAATTTAGTTTTGCTGTGGTGAAGATTCGGTTTCATTAAGTTATCAAAACGCAATGGGCGTACTGAAGCTAGAGTTAGAAACAGTAACAAATCGTTTCTGAAATACCATTTGTTTCTGTGAGGAGTCCCTGTTCTTCGAATCGTCTGCTATTTTGTGAGTGCGAACAAAAAATACGAATGAAAAAATATAGTTTATAGATCTAGAGTCCATGAATACTAGCTCTGCAAAAACACACTAATGTAAATCGCCAAAACATTGTGAATATTAAAATGTCATGGACAACGTATACGCGTGTGTGCGCAGTGTACGAGGCATCATTCCCATGACAATAAGGCAATATAAAAGCTCCATCTTATATCACAGTCAATGACCTTAGATTTAATGTAAAGAAATAATACAACAATTTGATTATCACTGGTAAACTCTTCAATCCTCTGAGAATAGAAAGTGTGGCGTTGCCTTGTACATTTAGATACTTATCACAGTTTCCCGACACATTTGGAATGACGGTCATTAACCCGTACTCATTAAAACGATCTAATAGTGTCTAGTAGGTAGAACATTAACTTGAATTGGAAGAACTCGATAATTCAGGAGTGAAGGACATTCGTTACTCTGTACGAGAATTCCTCGGAACTTATTTCACTTCAACAGTACACACTTTAAATTTCGATTGACTTTCTATACGACCGTTTTCTTATTGCCTTTCTAAATATTACATTAAGTTTTTGAATTCTGAGTTTAGCTGTATTTCGCAGGAATTGTATGTAAACTTGAATCATAACTATATTTTAGATAATTATACTCAATTACACCGAGAAAATTCAAATAATTATACTCAATTACACCGAGAAAATTCAAATAATTATTCTCAATTATCAATTACACCGAGCAAATTCATATAATTATACTCAATTACACCGAGAAAATTCAAAGGCGACGTTGCTCTTGATGTTCAAGCTTGGATATTTGACATTATTCTCTTACTTAAAGATGAATGGCCACCCTTTTTGGTAGTATTATCAATTCACAAAAACTCTTAAGCATCATATGGACATTTCTTGATAGTCCCTGGGAGAAACATATATTTAAAACCACTACTAAGTTGCATGTAAAAATAAGTAATATTTGCATGACGTAGATACTACTTTTACCACTGTGTGACTGCACGGGGAAATGAGGTAAATCTGAATTGTATAGCTGCTCAACTATTGCCAGATAATTGATAAATACATTTACCTGTGGATTAATTTACCTGTTCAAAGCTTTCTACGTCATCAAATAAAATCTTATTCTCGCTTTTCACAAATATTGCAATGTGTGAATTGTCAATATCTATTGTTGTGTATTGATTTCGATTTGAATAAACACAAACATGTTCATGAAACAAAACATGGCCGGAGAACTTTAAGCTGATTTTCCTGTTAATTTGCAATAACGCTTTCCATAAAGAACACAATGGACTAGATATGAAATGCAATTATTTAGACATTGAACTGAGCAGTTGGTACAGTGGGGGTAGTTTTATTCTATATCTTTTTACGGTACATTTCAACACATTTGCATGATATTTCGCGGAAGTTCCCTTTATTATAGTGCAAGTAACTCAACCCAAACTGCGTTTAATGTGTAACTGTTATCCTAGTAAATATTGATTTTGCAATCTTGAGAAGGTCATATAAATGCTCTTCTGATGGTACTTTGATAGCAGTGAGACACATCTGTGAACAATTTTAACTTTTTACCTGATCAATGTTTAAGCTTCAAAGTAGATCAACATGAACTTTACATATGTGTCACCTAGTTATCTATTTTGATATGCAGCATCAATTGAGTATGTTCTATTTCTAAATGTATATCTCTAATAATTAAAAAATAGGTACATTTTTAAAAATTGGCAACAAACTATTCATCGAAAGTCACTGAAGTACCTTAAATCCTTTAATTGCCATGTTAATGTTATTGACATTGAAATGTACATCGCGTCCAACTTGACAGCACAGATAACGTATTTCAAGATTAAAGTTTCTATCCTCACAATTGATGTAGGAACGTTCATGTTAACCAAGTAATCAAACATAGATCAAGTATAATTACTTTTAAGAGTATCTGCACACAAAATAATCAGGTCAACACTGGCATACTCTCAATATCACCGATATACAGATAAGGAATTCGACAAATAGGTCACACACTTTGAAGGCTGTCATTCTGAAAGCTTGTTTCGATATGACCTTGATTTTTGATGACCGTGAGGTTAAGATGACAAAAGGTTAAACACAAAACATAATAGCTCCAATGTTGTTGTTTTTGCGAAATCGGCATTTCAGAATTAGAGGACTATATTATGTATCCATTAGGACACAGATACACGGTATTTCAAAGATAGTACTTTGTTCTTCAGTTCAAAGCATATCTAATAAGGGAGTGTTATTTATATCTTTATAACGTTTAAATATATCCTTATTTGTATTCGCAGGCGGGATGTCGTGGGTTCAGTCCCCGGCAGAGTCATACAAAAAGATTTTTTAAAAAATACCAATACTTCTTTTGCGTGACGTTCAGCATATAAAGGGTAGTTCCAGGGCTTTGTTTGTTTGATTTCGGTATAAAGTCACTAGATAGGGTATCATGGCATTATAGCACCACTACAAAGTTGAGCTTTGAGCTCACTGATACAATTGACACCATCGTGACATCACTGAAAGCTTGTTAATAGCAACTTTAGGACACCCACCGCCACCCCCACCCCCACCCCACCCCACACACATATACATTCATACATACATACATATATCTTCTGTGTATATGTTTTGTATTATAATGTATGGCTTTTACATTTATCATTCTCAAGAAAAAAAACGCATCTTTGATAGGTAGTCGTTTCTTACTTGTCATTAATATTCAGACATTCAATTATACACCATAAATATATACGAGATATTATTATATTATAGTATAAAAGAACCTGCAAACTATAATGGTGATTACTATATACTGACGGTCATCACATTATTCAAGCACAGTAAGAAGACGCCAGGCCATACTATGCTGACGTCGGGATGATTTCCTAGGATAGGTAAAACGGTTGGACATACACGGTACTAATTTGTGTAGCTTTTGTTTTCTACCCGTGTGACTTTAATTGGACACTATACATCAAGTTTAGGAATTTTGAGACAATCATTGACTGCAATTATTAATTAATATCCCTCATTTTCAAAATATGAACTTATTATTATAAATTAGTTTAGCAATAAAATGTAACACCCATATAAAACACTGGTACGTTTTCATTGACCGTCAGTACAGAACAGAACAGAACAAATCTTTTATTATATACAATCTCAGGTAACATGGGTTACAACAAGAGAGAAAGGTACATTACATACATACAAATGGTACAACTAAACTGTATACAAGGATCAGTACATATGTTAAATGTGAAGGGGGAAAGCATTATCAATAAAATACGTCTCATGTACGACGTTACTTGGCATTTTGTAAAAGAATTCTGACGAAGACACTTAGTTTTTTTTGGACTTTGACTGCGGGATGGGTTAAAAGCTCCTTGTATTTAATGACATTCGTGTGCTGATAGAAATAACGCGGTATGTAATGTTTGCGCATTTGATCAAAATGTGGACATTTTAATAAGTAGTGGAATTCGTCACCTATGTCGGAATCGCATAGTGTACAACGTCTGAGGTTATACGCAGTGTTAGTAAAGCTGCCAGTTTCAACGGGGAACCTATGGTTAGTCGTACGGAATTTAAATAAATAAATATAATTGCTTCTTGGTAATTTAAGATATTTTTCGAATGCTAGGTCATCTTTAAAAAGGTTGTAGTTTTTCCCTTTCGACGAATTTTGTAAGTCTGATCTCCAAGATTGTGTAAACTGGTCAACTAGCGTTTGTTTAATTGAGAGGTGAATGCTACTATGTTGTAGATTATTGCGGTTTGTCCATATATCTGAATTGCCGGTTTTATTGAGAATGGATTTGATGTGTTTTAACCACTTATATTCGTAATTTTCAGTGTTATCCATTGATTTGTAGCAGAGGAAACTTAGCTTTGATTGGCTTCCAATGATAAGTTTGTTCCAGAATTTTATCATACGGGTTTGTATAGTTATAGCAATTGCATGTCTACCTAGTTCTGCATACAACATATACGAGGGAGTGCTTTTTTTGCTATTTGTAATTCTTTTCAAAAAATCTGTATGAATACGTTCTATGATGTCTAAATTTTCGAATCCCCAGACTTCGCAAGCATATGTTAAGATCGGTAATATTGTATGGTCAAATAATTTTAGTTGGAGATCTAAGGGGAGGTCTAAATTATTAATTCGTCTGTAAAGTAAAAACATTGCTTTTTTGGCTTGTTCAACAAGATGTTTTCGTGTATTAAGGAAGCTTCCAGAGCTAGAGAATATGACGCCTAGATATTTATACTTGTTTGTGAGTTCTATTTCATCTGGTCCGAGTTTAAAAGAGAATCGCGCCGTATTGCGAGCACCAAATACAATAATCTTTGTTTTGCTCGTATTTATATTCAATTTCCATGTTTCGCAATATTCATAAAAAAGTTGGAGGCATGATTGGAAACTAGTAGGGTTATCAGAGAGGATAATAGTATCGTCTGCATATAACAGTAACATTATTTTTATATAAACATCGGCCTGAGTGTTAACAGAAATTCCCTCTAGATCAGCATTTAACAAATATTCTTCTAAGTCGTTTAAAAAAATAGAAAATAAAATCGGCGATAAATTTTCGCCTTGACGGACGCCGCATTGACTTACAAAAAAGGCTGACGATTTATTATTAATGGACACACATGATTTAATATTTTGATACATGTTGAATATAACTTGAAACAGCTTTCCCTTAATTTCTGTATTTAATAATTTGCGCCACAGGCCTATTCGCCATATGGAATCGAACGCCTGTGCAAAATCAACAAAGCAACAGAACAATTTCTTTTTCTGTGAACGTAGCATTTCGACTAACTTATGTAAAGTAAATATATGGTCAGTAGTAGCATAGTAGCAAAATAATTGAATAATTAAAACGTTCAAACGAAGGAAAACTACGCCATAACCTGCTGTAAACAAACCTATAGTTAATAAACTTTAAACTGCATAATTATGTGAAAACTGTGTATAGAAGTGTTCTGCTCATTTTGTTTTGTATGTAGAGTCATTTCTATTGAAGTATTAAACATAAAAACAGGCAGCTGTTACGAAACACGTCGATATTACCTAATATAATTTTGTATATCCAAGAAAACAGAGTATATTTATTATTCTAACGCGACCTCCGCAGTCTTTCATATACACAAAGAAAAGATAGCTGTATGTTATTCTACGATAAAATACAGCTGTTCCATTAATTCCCCGCGTATATTTAATCCGTTGGAAGCGCCACGTTACATGACGTCACTTGGTAAATATATGTCACGAAGACAAACTCAAAAGTAATTTTAATGAAATGTTAATCACAACAAACTTGCCATTCTCCCAAACCGTGTTCACCCCTGATATAATCCCATCATATGCATCAGTACATATAACATTAATAAGCATCTTGCACAAGGTTAGCAATGACTTAATTGTTTGTCACGTGACTAATAGTGTATTGAAACGCAGAACTTTGCATACGGGGGCGCCCAATGGAACAACCTGTAAACATAGCACTAGCAGCCTGATTACCTTGACCTCCGAGATAATATATAGTGCCCCAACAATAGCGTAAACAATGAGGTTATTGTTGCGTTAGAATCGAAATAATAAATACGTACCTGAATGTTATCGGTGAATAAAATACAGTTAGTCGTTCGGATGCGAGTAATTAAATCACTCGTTAGTCGTTCGGATGCGAGTAATTAAATCACTCGTGCTAACGCACTCGTGATTTAATTACAACGCATCCGAACTCCTTACTGTATTTTATTCAAACACAGGTACATATTTATTATTTCTTAAATCTGTGATAGTTATTTAAGATAATGGCCGGATATACATCTTTTACATCCTACATAACCCTGAATACGATTTTGTCTGATCATCATTATCGCAAAAAAGTGTTCAGTCGTATCCGTTATGTCTTCAAAATTGAATTTCGCTGCACTATCAGATAACGGTGGCATAATTCAAATTCCCATACATTTTTATGTTTTTTTTTTAAATATGTGTATACCTTAATGCAACACTAATGTTAGATTTTATTACAGGAGATTAAATCATTACCAATCACTAGTATTTCCTTTTTTTATATTCAAGGATCCCCGATTTGACATTAGTGGAGTCCAGCCTTAAAAAAACACACACAAATCAACGACACATTTTAAAATAAATCAGCCCATTTTTTTACACCTCAGGTTGACTCAATCCCTAAGTCATTCTCCTCGTCCAATTTCTTCTAGATGCGTAACTGTTTTGATAGACCACCATGCAGTTGCATGTTAATCTGAGAATAGGAATTCCACAATCTCAAGCCCAGTAATCGACGTCATCAGCAGGTGCACGAGATGATCATCCGTAACGAATCTTCTGCTAATACTTAGCGAAATGAGAGCAGAATCAAAGAAAGTTAAAAATGAAAAAACTCCGCTGAGAATCATCTCGCTCAAATAACTTTCTTTGATTCTGCTCTCAATTCGCTAAGTATTAGCAGAAGTGAATATTAACCGTGTCTTTTTACCATTGATTGCGATACTTTAGGCACAATTATGTCTTTATGGACTGAGAATAAGAGCTGAAATGCGTGTGTTTACTAACCGATCGAGACACATCTTCGTTACGGATGATCATCTCGTGCACCTACTGATGACGTCGATTACTGGGTTTGAATCTAGTGTGTCAATCAGTGTCGCTAAAACGGGGACGTAACCCTATATAAAAAAGCGTTTTTCTTAGAAGTTCAGGTTGACATTTTATAGAGCAACAATTACTGCTTAAACGATTTCAATAAGACGTTGTTTTTTAAAGGAAGTTTGCATGTAATTACACCTGTAACACGACGCACTTTATATTTATTTACCTATAAAAGTACAGTGACAAAATACTGCCGATTAGATAGATATCAGTTTTCGGAATAATGGACCAGGAAATGAGAAACCTAATACATAATTGAATTGAATGTTGTTTAACGGCTCATCAACACAGTATAGGTTATTTAGAGCCGCCCCATAGAGAGGGGAATGATACATAGGAATCCGGGAACCTGCCCTACTCTTATTATCGAATAGATTCCTATGGTTCTTTAACGTGCTCGGAGGATAGACCGATACACGGGACCGCCCGGTTTACGTCCCCATCCGACGGACGAGGCTAAGGTAAAGTGTCTTGCCCAAGAACACACCGACGGAACTCAGTGGCACCACGGAGGATTGAACCCGGGGCCTCCGGTTACAAATCCGCCGCGCTACCGACTGCGCCCCGCCAGCCCCCACCTAATACAACAAAGGGAATTTTACGTTATAACTGCTGTACACGATCAGCATGCTGATGATAGTTTTTGTGTCGCCTTTTCGAAGAAAAATACGATACATAGGGATCACTTTGTTGTCCGTCCGTCCGTTCGTCCGTCCGCCCGCCGTCCGTTAGTCAGTCTGTCACGAAAAATTAACTTAACGTTGGCTAACTTTCTCATTTCTTGATATTTCTTCATCAGACTTTCAATATATATTCATCATGACAACATCGACATGACCATACTAAAATATAAAGGTCAAGGTCACACTGAAGGTCATTATATGGGTTAATGTTTTCCTCTTTGATTGTGCGATGACCGGACAGGCTGTGGACCCTATGATGACGTCTAAAGCCCAAAAGGACGGTGACGTTTGATGTTTGTCTGCAGTCTTGTCTTGTCGTGCCCTCAATGGTTTATTCTCTTGTTGTTCTGGCTTCTGCCAAGTCAATGAGTACCTTCTGTGTGGCTTTCTAGGCTATTGTTTTATGTATTTATATATACACGAGCATCTATGTGTTTTACTTATATTGCCTATTAATGCTGCCTTGCTGGTTAGAGAATAGTTCATGGTTTATTGGGTTGACAGTAGGGTAAGTGTGAGGTTTGGTGCACCCTAGAACCTGGTTAAAAAACCCAGCGGTCTTTTTTGCCACTGGCGGTTCCAAGGTTGTAGCCCTATTGTCAACCCTTTTGTGTTTGTGATGTCTTTTTTGGCCTTTTATTCATCTTTAAATGTGTTCTTTGTTTATGTGTGTGTTTGTGGTTGACTGTCGTCCTTGAATGTTGCTTTTCCTGTTCGATATTTATATCTATATTTAAATACTATTTTTTTCCTTCACGAAAACTTAACGTTGGCTATAACTTTCTCATTTCCTGATATTTCTTCAACAAACTTTCAATATATACTCATCATGACAACATCGACAAGATCATACTAAAATATAAAGGTTAAGGTCACACTGAAGGTCATTATATGGGTTAAATACTCATTTTTTCTTCATGAACAATTACCGTTGGCTATAACTTCTTCATTTCTTGATATTTCGTCGTCAAACTTTCAATATATACTCATCATGACAACATCGACATGGCCATACTAAATTATAAAGGTCAAGGTCACAATGAAGGTCATTATATGGGTTAAAATTATAATAATTTATTTCTTCACGAAAACTTAGTCAGGCCAGTTTGTCAAGGTCATTTATCTGGTTCCAAAAACCTCTGACAGGCCACTAACAGTTTCCGCGGAACACCCGTCTAGTGTTAACGTAGGTATTGGTTAACGTAGGTATTGATTGACCAGCGATATCGAGAGAACTAATGTACGTTTTACATAACAGCAGTTGAAGTAGATACTTGCACATCAGTCGCGGATAATGTGAAAGCAATACGACACTGGCGAAACACAGGAAGCGCATAACACTGGGATTTTCTCGAAGTAAAAATTGTTCTGGTATAGCGTGGCAAATGTGAATAAATTATTATAGTGGCGTAACATGTATCACATACTTTGTGTTTGACGATGACATTTTAATACCGTATATATATATAAATTAGAAACTCATACAAAAGCTCATCGGAAAGTCGGGTTTACAATGAACGCATAGTGCATTTGGATAAAAGTCTGCAGATGTTCGAGTGTGTTACAAGGAATATTACGACATTTGTGAAAGAACAAAAGCAATATCCATTTTAATAGTTTCACTAAAATAAATCTGCCAGTGAATCTGCAAACAAGCAACTGCGCTGTATCAGGATTTTTGTTTAAAGCTAAAAATATTTACATAATGCAACAATGTGTCGGCGAGGGCTGATAAACATAACTAATGGCAGCGATAGTTTACATACAAACAAACCTTCCACTGTCGACAAGTGTTACCAACGTTATCAACTGTGTCGGAGTGAGTAAAATATTAAACTATTATTAAACGAATCTATTATTAAACGTTAAATATTATACAATTATGGACTTTTCAGCTGTTATACATGATGTGATATGCACCAAAAAAATCATTATTGACCGAGGCGATAGCCGAGGTCAATAATGATTTTTTGGTACATATCAACATCATGTATAACAGCTGAAAAGTCCATAACTGTTTTATTATATAACCCTCAATTTACAATTATATAAAACAGGTCAATATCAAAAAAACAATTATATAAAACAGGTCAATATCAAAAAAACAGGTCAATATCAAAAAAACAGGTCAATATCGCTAGATATTTTTTCTAAAAAATTACTTTTTAGCCAATGAAAACGCGTCTATTTATAGGTTATATAATAAATATTCATGTAACGCATTGTGTTATGTCCACTTCTACAATACCCGTGTATTTCATTACAATTATCGAAAAAATGGGAGTTAATTCCTATTATTTTTTTTTATAATTAACATGATTTAAATTTAACATGCCGAAAAAACTTTAACCTACTTAAAGAGTTCTTAAGCCTCTTTATTTATCGCAAAAACTTTCTTATTGCTTTTTATAATTGTGACATATATAGAGGGTCTTAAACGAGTTCCCATTTCATATAAGATTTATGAAACGAGTTATGAATTATTTTAATTTTAACGAGCCTTTTGGCGAGTTAAAATTAAAAATAATTCATAACGAGTTTCCTAAATCTTATATGGAATGGAAACGAGTTAAAGATCCTTTTTATCACATAACGTTGCAATCAAATTAGTAAAAATTAATTCAGATGGACATAGAACCGCCACGACGTCAGACACACTTTATCGCCAAAACGTCAAAATATGTGACGTCGTAACGTCGCGTCTCACACATAACGTTGATAATAAAATTGTTCGTGTTTTACCTCTTTACAAAATAACAGTTTACGCCAACTTTTTAACAAACCAACAACAATGTTTTGTATGACGTGCATTATTTTTATAAGCTGTCACAAATAATAAGTTTATGACTCAGATCTGGGTGAATTTGTAATAAATAAAATAGTTTCAGATAATTAACTTGCGTAGTGTTACAGGTTTAACTCAACCAGTCAAAATCGTTCCAGGTTGTATTACACGTGTGTCATAATATTAAATGGGTGTTCGACATTGCTAACAAGGGACGTTATGTGATAAATATTGGAATTAAATTAAAAGATAAGATTTCCGTAACGTAGTATGGTTTGCATGTACTTTTAAAATATGCATACACATTCAAAGCGGTTCTCTTTGAATTCTAATTGCATTATTTGATTGCTACTAATGTTACATGTAAAAAAGCTTACGGTACAAAATGTTAGGTTTACAATACGAAATGGTTTGCATGTACTTTTAAAATATGCATACACATGCAAAGCGGTTCTCTTTGAATTCTAATTGCATTGTTTGATTGCTAATGTTACATGTAAAAAAGCTTACGGTACAAAATGTTAGGTTTACAATACGAAATCGTCACAGAGTTCATGCAAACAAGGGTATAAATAGTGTTTTTTTTATTGTGTTTTTTGTTTATTTTTTTGTTGTTGTTGTTTCTTCTGTTGTTTTTTTGTGTGTGTTTTTTTTTTGTTTTTTTGTTTTTTTTTAAAAGTACTTTCAACACAAAATACCACTAGTGTCGTAGCATCTCCGCACAAACAAATGTATTTTTTTTGCATCATGTTGATTGAATATTATGCTATTGTAAAGTTAACAGGACGGTCGATCATACCATATCATGTATAATGTGATCGTCGGAACCCACGTGTGATTGATTACGTTATCACTCCATTCATGATGAATAGAGAGTAACGTAAGGCAATCCAACGTGGTTACCGAAAATAATGTTTAATTTACAGGTATACAAGGAATAGCTAAAGTAACTGTTTCTAATTATTTTAGTGAATTACTCAAACATATTATGTCATATGATATCAACCAAATCTTATATTCGTGTTCGCTTCATATGTTACAAATATAAAAATCTTTGAATAATCTTAAACGTGGTAGTGCTCCGATTTAAAATTAATAAATATTGATACTTTCGATTCAAATCGCCTAAACATAATAAATAAGTCTGAAAAATGACCCCTTATTTACAAATTCGTTATCGCACAACAAATTATGCTATCCGAGGTTGCGCAACAGGGTTTCAAGTAGCATGCTAAACCAATTACATGTCTATTAATTCAAATTTCACGATATTATTACTTTTAATAAATAGAATTTTAAGACAGAAACATATCTCGATTTACTATTTTGCAAACGCAATTACCATTTAGATCGTATATCTTTGAAAAATAATTATAAAACAATTTGTTTCGTATTTTGAAAGCCATCGAAAACAAGTTGCTAAAAGCTTAACGAGTTCCTACGAAGTCAAAAAAATCTTTCAAGACGTCATTTGTCTGAAAGGAATGCAACTATTACCATGATTACATTGGGAATTATTTACGAAATTTAAGAAACTCTGTAAACTGAAACAACACAGCGGCTTTAGAGTTATGATTGCCAATACAGAGAGACACTTTAGTGGGTTTGCTTTGATCGGAAAGGGATAAAATGATATAATATTTGAGTTGAGTTATATTTACGACACATTTGTAGTAAAGAAACAGCCATTAAATTTTGAAGTGAAATTAGAGCAAATATAAACAATGAAAATATATCTGATTTTATTCCTATCATAGAAAACACTTTAACAGCACTTTAAAGTAAGAAATATGTTATTGTTCTGTGAAACTGACAAGATGAGCGACTAGCTACTAGATTAGTCTAAACATTACAGACACGTCAATTCAAACTAGAACTGTACAAAGTACATATACAGTTTAGAGGAAAGGTAGCATTTAATGACCACAGTCAACTGAAAACACGCATTGACACAAACATCAAGAACAAGGATGAGAAAAGAGGAGACAAGGTATTGTGACCTCACAAACAACATGGTTGTCAAAAGGTTGTCACCATGGAATGGTCAGTGGCAAAACTGGCCGCTCGGGAGTTTAATCAGGATCTAAGTTGCACAAAACCTATAAAAATCGAACAGGAACAAGGACGACAGTCAACCACAAACACACTCAGAAACGAAGAATAACTTTAAAGATATAAGGCAAAATAAGACATCACAAACACAAAAGGGTTGACAATAGGGCTACCGCCTTGGAACGGTCGGTGGCAAAAAAAAGGCCGCTGCGGGTTTAACCCAGGTTCTTGGGTGAACCAAACCTCAGTCTTACCCTATCGTCATCCCAATAAAAGGGACAGGGTAAATAAAGGTATCTCGACAGGTTATAATCTCTAACAAACAAGGCAGCGTTATTAGGCAATATAAGTGAAACAAAAAAATGATCATGTATATATAATATTAAAAGGCCTAGAAAGCCACAAAGTAAGTACTCATTCAGAGCTTTCAAACCTACTTTTAATGAGTTTTAATATTGATTCAGTTCATTTGTAGCTAACCTAGATATTCAAAACTTGTGCATTAAGACTTTCAATATTGGGGGCCAATTTTGTCCCTTATCATACATAGTCCTTTAAGAAACTCTGTAAGCTGAAACAACACAGCGGCTTTAAAGTTATGATTTCCAATACAGAGAGACACTTTAGTGGGTTTGCTTTGATCGAAGAGGGATAAAATGATATAATTCTGCCTTGGCAGAAGCCAGAGCAACAAGAGAATAAACCGATAAGGGTACAACAAGACATGATTAAAGACATCAAAACGCTACCGTCCTATAAGGATTTAGATAGACGTCATCACAGGGTTCACAATCTGTCCAGTCATTACACAATCAAAGAGGAAAGCATAGGGGCGAACAGTAAATGGGTCCACCACTAAACATGCTTACCATACTGGCATCCCAATAAAATGAGTGTAAATATAGACTATCACCAAGACACCAAATTATATCAGACTATTTATATCGTGTTCGATGTTTATCACTATAGGCAACAAATGTCAAAATGATGAAAATATAGGCTAAATTTGTAACGCAAAATATTCCGTATATCCGAATAGTTTGTAACGAATGTGATACAGCTATTTCCTACCTATGCCTAGTGTGTCGAACACTTTTCCAATTTGTAAAGAAGCAATCACGGTAACAATGAAACTTGTTAATGCTTACAATGATTTCCTCTCTCTAAACACATACAATTTCTTTTGGTAAAAGGAAAGACGTTCCTCATATTTGATGACGTTGCATGGTTCGCTAATGTTGAAATATTCGTATACATGGAAAACGGTTTAACCGGTTTCTATGTAAATTAGCTCATCCATCACCAAGGTCACAAGTGGTCCTTCTGAAATAACAACTTCGATTTCGTTCTTTTACAAACTGGAACATTTAAGTTACCCCTAGATTTCTAAACGCAGTCTAACTATTGCAAAGAATTGCTAAATATTTGTCATATTTTAGGTTAACGTAAATATTGATCTTAAAGTTAACGGTAATATACTCCTTTGTTAACATTGAATGGTCTGCAGTACATGCACTATTAAATAATAATACACATAGAAAACAGTTTTGTTCGAATTTTCATTATATTGATTGGATGCGATTACAGTACGGCTACATGTAATGAAGTTTAGGGTCTACAGCATTGCATATGTAGCATTATAGATCCGCACTGAACCACAAACAATGAACAAATTAACAAGACAATGAAAGGACAATATACACACAAAGAGTGGTGAAGACACACAACTTGGAACGGTCAGTAGGCAATAAAGGCTACTGGTAAGCTTAAATCGTTATTATCATGTCTTCAGTGCTCAAATTGACAAGACAGTGTACCCATCAATAGGAAATCTCTAACAATTAAGTACACATCCAGAGAAACTACGAAACGATCCACGTGAATGTTATTGTAAAAATATATATAACAAGAAATGTCACAGTAAGTGACAAAAATGACCCCAAAAAGTGACCTTTAAACTGTAGGTGTGACCTTGACCTTGGAGCCACGGACCTGGATTTTGTGCACGACACGTCGTCTGGTTGTGGTAAGCACTTGTGCTAAGTTATTTGAAAATCCGTCCAGGAATGCCAGAGTTATTGACCAGACACGATTGGACTTTTGGCCTCTAAGTGTGACCTTGACCTTGCAGCCACACCGACCTAGATTTTGTGCGCAACAGTTGTCTTGTTGTGGCGAGCAATTGTGCGAGGTTATTTGAAAATCCGTCAGGAATGCCAGAGTTAGTGACCGGACATGATTTGACCTTTGACCTCTAAGTGTGACCTTGACTTTGGGGCCACAGACCTGGATTTTGTGCGTGACACATTGTCTTGTTATGGTGAGCACTTGTGCCAAATTATTTGAAAATCGTCCAGGAATGCCAGTTGTTGAACGGACACGATTTGACATTTGACCTCTAAGTATGACCGTGACCTTGGCGCCACGGACATGGATTTTGTGCGCAACATGTCGTCTTGTTGTGGTGAGCAATTGTGGCAAGTTATTTGAAAAGCCAGAGTTATTGACCGGACACGATTGACTTTTGACCTCTAAGTGTGACCTTGATCTTGGAGCCACGGACCTGGATTTTGTGCGCGACACATTGTCTTGTTGTGGTGAGCACTTCTGTCAAGTTTTTTGTAAAATCAGGCCAGGAATGCCAGAGTTATTGACCGGACACTATTTGACATTTGACCTCTAAGTGTGACATTAACCTTGGAGCCACGGACCTGGGTTTTGTTCACGACACGTCGTCTTGTTTTGGTGAGCACTTGAGCCAAGTTATTTGAAAATCCGTCCAGGAATGCCAGAGTTATAGACCGGACACGATTTGACTTTTGACCTCTAAGTGTGACCTTGACCTTGGAACCACGGACCTGGGTTTTGTGCGCGACACGTCGTTTAGTTGTGGTGAGCAATTGTGCCAGTTTATTTGAAAATCTGTCCATGAATGGCAGTTATTAACCGGACACGAAAGCACTTTGTTTTGAGCTTTGACCTCTAAGTGTGACCTTGACCTTGGAGCCACGGACCTGAATTTTGTGCGCGACACGTCGTCTTGCTGTGGGGAGCAATTGTGCGAAGATATCTGAAAATCCGTTCATTATTGTCACAGTTATTAAGCGGACACGATTGTACAGACGAACTAACGGACATACAGTGCGACAATTATATGCCATCCTTCGGGGAATGAAAACATAGTTAGAAACACCCCAGGAGGTATCCAGAATCGTCCTGGACAACCACAACAGTTGCAACCAAAGAGAAAACAATCTAGGGTACGACCAAAATCTGAGGGACGAAAGTTCATGTACCAACCAACCCTCTCAGGATTTCAGAGGGTGACGGAGTCAAACGAAGTTGCTCGGTCATCGCACAAGAGAAAGGTGAAGCGTAGAGACTTACTGTAGAGGTGTCAATCACCAAGCATGAAGTGCGTTGTAATACTAACGTGTCGTATCCTTTCCTGAATTATTGTGTAAAACTGTAAGACCCCTTTTTTTATTTCCGAATATTATATATCACCTTTCCATAGAATAAAGGTTGTGATATACCTAGTCGCAGAAAAGGTTTTAGGTTGGTGTTATACTTCTCCAGCAGGCCTTCGTTCCGGCGATAGAACTACGTAGTTATGATAACGAAAACTTGTTTACTTGTAATAACTTCGATAATTAAAATCCTTATCATCGTTACATGCCCTAGCAAAATGAATTAGCTGGGAGATATAAACCCCGTATGATGTAGTACGAGGTACATTCCTGTTTAATGTGGATAGTTAACGATGTCAAAGTTAATCCTCTCTCTAATCATAGAGTGTTACGTATGTATCAAACTCAACTCAACTCAACTCAACTTTAAATGTAAATCGACTCAACATAAAATCTCTTTCCTAAAGTCCGGTACACACGGTAAGATATATCTCATAGGACAAATCTTATAAGACAAATCTTATACAATCTATCTTATGAGATTGCCTGTACACACGGTGAGATTAATTTTATGGGATTTTCTGGTGACTCATCAATAATATTAATACATACATGCATGCATGCACGCACGCACGCACGCATACACACACACATACTCTCTCTCCCAACCACCCTCTCGCCCACTGCCTGCTTGCTTGCCTGCCTGCCTGCCTACCTACTTACATAGATGCATACATATACACGTACAGACGTATGTACGAACACACATACACACATAAAATAAACGGAACGGATACATGGAATATACCCACAATATTTTCTCTACTTTAGCGATTTTTTACGGACACGGACCAGGACATGGACCAGGACACGGATATGCAAAGACAAGTCTGTGGTCCTATTCATAGACAAATGATATATATTTGTTTCCTGCCATGTTGCTATGTATGAACTAAAATACCCGCGTGAACAAATCAACAATGCATGTAGCCCCTATGCTGCGAAATTTATGTCAAAGTACACCTCGGCCTGTCGCCACGTGTAGTTGGATGGCGGTGCTTTTGATCTTGTCTTATGGAAATAAAGCATGTTCTATTTCTAGAAGACATATTTCAGGCCATAAATTGTGTCTTTAAGCCCCTATACACACGATGCAATTTGTCTCACAAGACATATCTTATAAGATAAATATTACCGTGTGTACCGAGCTTAACAGTATAAAAAAAATCTCGCGCTCAGTTAGTATCAATGGAATACCAACAACCTGGCGGTAAACCGTTTTACCGCAAAAATGTTATTTAAAGGAAAAGATAACGTTCTACAAACATCAGGGCAAATTCACATGTTATATTTATCACTAGGTGCGTTTGTAAAGAAAGCCCTGACATGTTTACAAACGAGAACATTTTTTCAAACAGTGTTTTTGCTCTATAACTAAATCAAACTTTCATTAATATAAACATTCAAACCACGTTTGACATGTGACCCAGGGGCAGAGCCAAATTTGACCTCAGTGTCACCATTTGAAAAACCTTGGTAGAGTACCATAAGCTGAGTGTAAATACAAAATATTAAACTGATAGCTCTTGTAGTTTCAGAGAAGAAGATTTTTTAAGTTTTTCCCTATATAAGTCTATAGAAAACATGTGACCCCTGGGTCACCATTCAAAATTAATCTATGTGAAACGGATCCAACAAGGGCTCCTAAGCTCCCAATTAAAGAAAAAATTAACCCATGAACCAAGGTTCCTTATGAGAAAAAAATAATTTCAAAAAAGAAATAAAAAAAAAAAAACTTTTTTTTTAATATAATTTTTTCTTCTTTTTTTTTAAGAAAAACTGAACATGAACCAAGGTTTCTCATGAAAAAAAGGAAATAAATACTTTTTAAAAAAAGAAGAAAAAATATGCGTCCTGTGGGATTTGAACCCACGACCTGAATAATTCAAGGGGACATTGATCAATTTAGGGCAATAACTCGTTACTAAGACGATTCCGAAATAAATTTGCCGCGTCTCATCCCACTATTGGGTTAAACATTATAATGAAGTTTAATGAAAATCAAATAAACGGTTATCAAGATAAGGCTGTGAACGGACAAAATTAGGCATTTTTTAGCAATTAAAGGGAAAATATTCCGGCGTTACTGGGACGATTCCGGAAAAAAGTAGCCGCGTCTCATCCCACTATAAAAAGGCATTCTAAGGCAGCTCGTATAGTCTGATTAAAATCCAAATAAGTTGTCCAAAGTAAGAAAAGGCTGGTGAGATACCCTAATCCGCCGTTAATCCGAACCTCATATGACACATATATATGCGAGAAGAGAAAGCAAGTTACAGAGTTTGTTGAGTTTGTTGTAAGTTCGAGATCACTGAAGAAAGAGAACATGATCTGGTGTATATATTTAATGAGATACTTTGTTATGTCGTCTATAAGCTCAGTTGCCGCGTCTCATCCCATTATTGGGTTAAACATTATAATGAAGTTTAATGAAAATCAAATAAACGGTTATCAAGATAAGGCTGTGAACGGACAAAATTAGGCATTTTTTAGCAATTAAAGGGAAAAAATTCCGGCGTTACTGGGACGATTCCGGAAAAAAGTAGCCGCGTCTCATCCCACTATAAAAGGGCATTCTACGGCAGCTCGTATAGTCTGATTAAAATCCAAATAAGTTGTCCAAAGTAAGAAAAGGCTGGTGAGATACCCTAATCCGCCGTTAATCCGAACCTCATATGACACATATATATGCGAGAAGAGAAAGCAAGTTACAGAGTTTGTTGAGTTTGTTGTAAGTTTGAGATCACTGAAGAAAGAGAACATGTTCTGGTGTATATATTTAATGAGATACTTTGTTATGTCGTCTATAAGCTCAGTTGCAAACGTGTCATGCTTTGCATAATATAATTTACCTATTTGGTGAGCAATATTTGTCACACGAGAGTCGTCTAAGTAACGTAAGTCAAGCACCAGTTAATCCTTCAATTTTGTCTTTGAATATAGTCAATCGATTTTCCAATTCCTCTGCTTTGTCATTCAAACTGTCATATGAATATCTTTAACTTGTTCATGATGGCAAAGATCAGAGTCCTTTCTTTGTCAGCGGCTGATGAATTATAGCAATAACTGAAATTAACAGATAACTCAGGCACTATCTGGTTCAGCGATCATTCAATGTGGAAGCTGCGATGTGTTTACTGAACCTCCATTTTCTTTCACACTGTTATAGTTCTGCTTGTGAGCTAATTCATTTTGGAATATTGAGAAAACACTAATGAAGTTTATCTCACACACACACATGACTAATTTTAAGATTAAAGTGTAACTGAACAGTACTGTAACTGCGAACTTTTTTGGTTTCTGTTTATGATCGTCATGTGCAATACTCAATGGTAGACATGCCTTGCTCACACTGCAATTAAATAACTCTAAGCCCGGTTTACCATAAGTATGGTGATCATTTGAGGAGCTTTCCCTGATACATGTGTTTATTTCAGAAAATAATCTACAGTGTCATTTAGGGGCATAGCTGTCCTGAAGTGCATATATAGGCCCGACAAATTTGGAGGCTCTGCTTTTTTTTCTAACTTAGATATGCAATGGTGCGTTTTGGCATATATCTGACAGAATACTTAAATGTCATTTAAAGAATTATTTCTTTGACAAATTTGAGAATTAACATTTGACGAAGCTGACTTACCTACACTGTAAAATAAAATAAGAAAGAAATGTTGACCATTACCTCCCACCCCGTCTGGCTACAGTTGTTAGTGTATGTTTGGACTTTTTCATTGTTTTTTTCATTTTTCAAGTTGATGTATTAGCCCGGGCTATATAGCCTAATAGTATATAGCCATAAGGGCACTGGTCCATCTATAGTCTTCAGACAAGTCTCTAATTGCTTTAAGTGCCTCCATTTTAAACACGAAGGCTTCAACACAAAATACCATTATGATCTTCACATAATGTTTCAGGCCAATTTCATTGTTTCTGCTCGTATTTAACCCGTCAGCATAAATTGTCCTCACGTTTAGCTTTTTTTTACTTGTTTTGTCTTGTACATAAGGTTTACCAAGTCAAATAATGTATTTAAGGGTTTTATAAATATATTTTGTAATGACCTGACAGTTTCTGATAAGAATATGAGTTTAGTACCCTTCAGAAATTCCAAAGGCTAGAAAAAACGTAAAGTTAATCCGAAGTGAAATTTGATTTAAACGTGTAAATCCCTTAACACCTTAACCATAGGGAGGCTTTAAATAGCTCTTTATTGCAAAACTGACAAACAAATACTATTCCAAGAAAACTGACTTCAACATATTAATTACTTTCTTACAAACAACTATTAAAGAAATTACACTTTTTACTATTTTCAACATGTTTTGGCGGCAATTTTGAAAACGGTAGCCATTTTGAACTTAAAATATACCCAGATTGTATTCCATGACCCTTTGCCTATCATTTTGTGGAATTTGTTGTAATTGCCATAATATATTTTGTTAAAACCTGATACATATAGGTTCAGTTGATTATTTATAACGTATTTGGCGGCCGTTTTGAAAATGGCGGACATTTTGAAAATGGCGGCCATTTTGAAAAACTGACGTGAGTCCATAGTCATTTTTTTCAATATGGTATTGTCTAGCTATGTCCAAAGTTTGGTGCTTTTGTCAAATAATGCACAATTGTTTCACCAATCTGCCCCACTAGTGAGTAAAACACGTACATCAGCTATGACCAATTTAATTGAAATGGTTCAAAGGCATATATTTTTATTAGATGGAACATTAACAGTTTCCTTCTTCGGATCGTTTCTGTTTATGTTCAGTGTAATTTATGCTGGTGGTTTATGGCTAATTTAGTTCAATTTAATATCGAAATAATGTAGTTGAACAATTCTAAAGATATCAATACTGATGTACTTTCTTTAAGAGGGTTGGAACATAAACGATATCAAGAAGTATGCTTTAAGCGCTGAAATAACTTTTACATTTTTAATTGAAATTGAAATCCAGTTTTCTGTAATATATTATTGTGTGTACTTTAAAGATTCATTGTGGCAAGCAGAAGTCCGAATTAAAAATGTATCAGTGATTCAGAAAAATATTCAGTCAAATACAATATTAAAGTGACACACGGCAATCTTTCAAGTTAAGTGTTTATCAAGTATTGAAATTAGTGTCTCCGTTTATTTATCCAGTAACATTTTGACCTGCTTGCATATTATGAAATTGAGTCTTATTTTAACATAGATTTAACGGTGTATTTGCGCAATAAATTTAAATCCACTGTTAATAGTACGCTAAAACAATTTGCTTTATACTACATGTGTATTTATTATAATAAATATTAATGATTGAACAATTGCAAGTTAAGAATAACGCGACGCCGTGAGTTTTTGAAAAATCAGGATTGCAGTGTCTCCCTTTAACTAAATTTTATAAATAAAGAAAACGAAAAAAAACGTTATTATCAACAAACATATCATTTGTATATATGGTCGCAGTTAAATGCATTCAATTTGTTCTTAGTAATAAATACACATATTTAGCATGTAAAGGTAATCAGAGTTTCACTCTTAAATATCAAAAAAAAGGGGGAAATGTAATGTAAACGTTAGAAGATAGAAGTAAGATGATCTTACTCTCCAAGTTCTTTCGCCAACAACAATAGCTGGAGAAGTATTACACCGATATAATCATTGTTGTAATAAAGAATATCACAGCCTTTATTTCATGGAGCCCCGGTGGTTCCGAGGGCCCCGTTTGGTTCTGGGGCAAAGAATAAGGCCACTGCAGGTCCCGTTGGAGGTTTAGGCAAAGGGTTAGAACCCGCCCACCACCCACGCCCCAAACCCCCAACCCCCAACCCCCCAACACCCCCCCCCCCGCCCCCACACACACACAAACATAGCAAAATTATTATTCATTTTATCATTTTTTATTCATGCTCATTAAAAGGTTTCCATCATGACCCCTGCATTGTTTCAGGTGACATCTCGCTCACATCACTAGAGCAGTGGCAGAAAAACAATAAACCTGGCTCCAGCGTAAATAGAGTGTCTACAAAAGAATTTGCAGCAACTCTGCAGTTCTGCATGAGAAGGTTCTAAGCCCATTCTCCATATTTTATCTCGATGTACATGGAGGATGAGCCTGGCATATTCATTCCTGTTAGGCGCCATATAACCTTTCATGTGTTAGTGCGCCTTAAAACCCAATTCAGTTCAATTATTTCATGGAGATGTGATTGATAAACTTAACCGGTCGAACGGGCTACTTGACCACTTTTACGAAATTAATCAGAAAATTAGTCAGAAAAGAACCCGACACTTTAGCAGTAAAACTCACAATTGACCCATCTAAAGTTGTGCAATGACTGGACAACCTAATAGGGATCTATGATTGCAACTTCCGGATCTCTAAGGTAGTACTCTAGCTAGTTGTTAAGTACAATTCATGATACATCCTGAGACGTTTCTAAGTGTTTTTGTGTATCTTTACGACGATATTAAAGTGTATCTGTTTCTAATGTGTCTGGATATTAACCGTATTGTCAGAGGTATGATTTTGTATGATGTACTTTTATTTCAACTGTTTTACAATTTGAGCGCAAAAGCCAGAAAAAAGCGAGGTTGTGTGAATATGAAATAGATTTATTCAGTACCATTCTAAGTCGATAATCCTGTCTTTACCACTTTATAAAAATGTGCGCACTTGACACATGCTTGATTTAGTTAATGGTACAGTGCAGACCTACGGTGTCATTGCATGTGAGAGCCTTGGTTTCTATAGGACCATTTTCTTCATTATTGTAAAAGAAGAAAGACTTCTGCAATGCAAAAGTTAAGAAACGAAATGAGTCGGCCACACTATGTCAACGTGTTACGTTCCTTACCAACACAACAAAATACGCAAATTGGTATGTCTAAATAGTGTCATGCAAAGCCAAGTTAACAAACAATACAAAATTAAGTCTGAAAGTATATGAGCTGTTTTAATTCGCTGTACATAACACGTACACGATTTCAAATATGTCTTTCATTGTTCGAATACCGCTTTGTTATTGAATATTGTTTAAAGACATCCTTACATAGTTAAATATTTAAACATGATCAAAGTGTTAGAACTTGTCAAATGCGAAAACAAAATGACACTGCAATACCTAAGCGTTTTATATCTAAAGCCTTTGAAGTTAGAAAATCAACTGTGTATAAGTAAAATATTTATATTCACTTTTGTTTTGCTGTTATTCTAAAGAAATATAAAAAGATCGGACTGGGAAAGTAGTATTCCAGGAGGACAGTCAACCACAAAACACAGAAACAAACACGCAAACAGACAAACAAGAAGGCAAAAGTAATGCAAACGACATCACAGACACAAAAGGGTTGACAATAGGGCTACCGCCTTGGAACGGTCAGTGGCAAAGTAGACCACTGGGGGTTTAAACCGGTTCTAGGGTGCACCAAACCTCACACTTACCTTACTGTCATCCCATTAAAACAGGACAGTGTAAATAAAGAAATCCCCGCCATGATCTAATCTCTAACCAACAAGGCAGCAGTTGTATGTATACGTTATATAGGTATATAACTGTGTACTAGTTAATAGTGTTCCTATTTTTCACGTGAGTTTAGGTCAGGGTATTATTAATATTATAAATTAATATAAATATGTACATGAAAATAGTTTCCATTTATTGTATTTATTCAGTCACCTTATCTGCGTATGTGTTACAACAAATACTATATTTATAATGGTTCAATGAACATAACGCAATAAAATAAAATAAATATATGCAATATATCCAATAAATATATGCAATATATCCAATAAATATATGCAAGATATCAAACAAAATCTCCCTCTTTAAATGTAAATTAAACTAGTACACAGCATCGAATTAAAACCTCCCCTATCTTAAACAACACTTTTTATTGTTCAGTTCTCATATTTTGAAAGTGCCTATACCGTTTCAGTATAATTGCACAGCTACATTTAAAGGTACACACGGCGATCTTTAAGAATTTATCAAAAATTAAAGTTACCCCGACTTATAAATCCAGCGTCAATTTAACCTTAAACCAGCTAAAATATATTTTAAAGTGCAACATAATCAGCAGTTATTAGTCTGTAAAAGCTGTTTGCTTTAAACTATTCCAATAATTAAAATTCATGATTGCATATATGAGAGTAATGAAGAAAATCTAATGGAAGGCCGCGAACTTTAAACATCCCTTTAACGTGTATTTAACAATCTACTTGCTCTAATTCGAATAGCATTGATGCATTTAGCATTGGGCAAACTAAATTACGTGGTCCGAGTATTCAATTTCATACCCCATCCAACCCCTTCTCCAAGAAGCGAAAACGGGGTTGGCTTGGGTATGCAATAAAACCTTAATTTCGGATTAAAAAACTGTGCATATTGTAAAATTAAAACATTTAATCGGTCATTTTAAACAAGTAATCGCATATTTTTGAGTAACAAATGTTTTTAAACATGTTTTATTGTCGAAATAGCCCTTATAAAAACATACTAATATAAGCTTTCCGATCGCTTTCCCATCGCTTAATGGAATTAAAGCAGGACCACGTAATGTACGCAATCCATCATACATATTAAATATATGAAGTACGCAAAGTTTTACGTTAGTTTAAGCTGGTCGATTATCGCACCGGCTCTTCGGTGAATAAATATATTAGCATGCCTTTGAAACAATGCGATGGTTAAGCTGTAATTTCCCTAACGTGTCTAGGAACAAAATGGGCCAAATTTCCATCACAACATGTTGAGCTTATTGATTGAACGGTAACAAACGTTAACACCGGAAATATGATGTTTCCTGATAAAGTGATTATGTTCAAGATTGTTTTTGTTAACGCATTAATGTACCCATTTGTTATGGAAATTTACGTCAGTAACAAATGTAATATTTATTCATTTACATATTTTAATTAAGCAATAATAATGCCCATATGTTCTCCAAAGTAAACCCTCCGCTAAGCAATCAATATATCCGCAATATACGCACTCATATAAACATAAATCAAATACATAAATGGAATACGTACTTGACAAGGACGATGACTTAGCAGTATTTTTTATTACGTCGCCACCAATTACCGTAATTACTCTAATATGTACTGACTACAGACCTTCTTTTAAATCTTTCGAACAGCTACTACTAAAGGAAACCTTATAAATATAGTCACAAACATCGCGATTAACAAAAGTAGATATAAAAGTCGAACAGAAAATGTAGCATTCAAGGACCAAAGTCAACCAAAAACACGCACATAAACAAACAATAACTACAAGGATGATTAAAAGATAATACATGACATCACAAACACAAAAGGGTTGACAAAGCCCAATATGAATAAGTAATACGAAATTAAATGAAATTATATTTGTTTGAAGAACGGTATATACATTTGCAAATACTTATGCAAACAATGACCAAAGAGAAAGAAACACATACTTTGGAACACTTAATAGTTTTCTACAATAAAAGGCAATGAGGATAAAAGTATTAGGAGGTGATTTCAATGAAACGTTAAAAGAATTAGATAGAGTTAAAAACAACAAAATATCTAAAGAAAAGAAACCTGTATTCCAATTATCAAAACTAATTAAAGATAATAAATTAATAGACATATGGCGTCATCTACATATAAATACAGGTCAATTCACCAGGAAGAGGAAAAATGGTGTAAAAAGGAGTAAAATAGATGTTTGGCTCATAGATAAAAAGTTAAGACCATCAGTTAAAACAAGTCACATAAGACCGGCACAGATAAAATATACTGATCACTTGGCTATTTCGTTAAAACTGACTAGTTCAAATGATAGAGGCCCGGGTTACTGGAAATTAAATAACTTGTTATTAAATGAAGACGAATACAAACATATGATAACACAAACGATAGATAAATGTATAACACAGTATAGTAATACTGCCATAAGTGATCAACTTATATGGGAGCTTTGTAAAATTTACATTAAAGAGCATTCAATATTTTATGCAAAACAAAAGTTAAACAAAGTAAGCTGCACTTAGAAATACTTGAACATAGATTACAAAAAGTACACGAAATAGAAGATGATAAACAAATAAATGAAGACACAAAAGAAGAAAACATACTTTAGTAAAAATAGAAACAATATATGACAATAAAGCAAAATGAGCACATATAAGATCCAGGGTTGAATGGTTAGAACAAGGGGACAAAACAATAAATAGTGTTTAAGTTTAGAAAATGCAAGAGAGACCAAAAAAGTGATAACAAAATCTAAATATAGAGTGTGTACAAGTGAGGGTTAGCTCAGATATTCTACATGAAGAAGTAACATATTATCAGGAATTATACAGCTTTAAAAATAAAGATCATAATGAAGTTACTGTACACGAGTATCTAAACACAGTTGATGTTGAATCATCACTAAACGACCAAAGTGCAAACAAATGTGAAGGTTTACTATTGTTTGAAGAATTAACAGATGCAGTTAACACGACTAAATGATGCTGCATTTTTAATAACGGTTGAAAATCTCAACCATTCAATCAGTCACGCGGTATTAAACAGGGATGCCCGCTATCCGCTCTTTTATTCCTTCTGATAGCGGAAATAATGGCAACAACATTAGATGCAACAAAACATATATGGGATTAAAATAAATCTCAGGAAAAGTACTAACTACTTGAAAATATCACAGCTTGCCGGAGATACAACCATCTTTGTTACAACTAAAGAAGAAATGTTGAGGTCATAAATACTATTGAAACATTTGGAAACTATTCGGGCTTAGAGTTAAATCGAAAGAAAACAGAGGGTATGTGGATAGGGAAAATGAAACACTGTCACGAATATCATGGCCAATATGTCCTATTAAAGCACTTGGTTTTTTTTTGGTACTGATAAATTAAGGAGTATTGAGACAAATCTAAAATCCGAAATTGATATATGCAAGAAGTTGATACAAAATTGGAAAAAAAAGAAAATTAACTGTTTTTGGAAGAGCACAAATAATTAAGACATTAATACTTCCAAAGTTTACATAAATAGCACAATCATACATTATTCCTATTAAGAAATGAATACTATGATATATACAGTCATACCTATGGGATTGTAAACGAGAGAAAATTAAAAGGAAAACTCTTATTGGATTAAAAGAAATCGGGGGATTAGTTATATGTGACCCAGAATCTTTCTTCATATCGCTCAAAATGAGACGGATAAAAGCTTTAATAAACACAAATGAAGCATCATGGAAACTTCTTCCTCATTGGAAAAATATGGCAAATGAAATGCTTTATAATCTTCCATATGAATATTGATAATATAGATAGTTTAGAAAACATTCACAAATTTTCTGATTTTTATATTGATCTCTTAAAACGTTGGATTAAAATTGTGGGTGGTCAAAATCCAAAATGCAATAATTATGCAGATATCAGACAGCAAGTTATAAGGGGGAAATAAACATATAAAATTAGGAGGAAAAACATTAGCTTACACTAATTGAATTGATTCAGATTTAATTTTCATCAATGACATTATAGATTAAAATGGAAGGATATCACAAAACAAAATTTACATTAAACTAAGTGTAAAAATTAACTGAATTGCTGAACTGTCAAGCATATTAAAAGCTATACCCGAAATATGGAAAGACATAGTTGAAAATAATGTATCAATAGCTACAAAAGTAAAAACAGTCCTTAAACTATATATCTACACACACAACATGGAAAAAGAACATATTGAAGGGACATATATTTATAAAAATTCTAATTGATCAAATATTTATTAAACCAATAATGCACAATACTTGGAAGCAGGTGTTTAGTAAAACTGAAATAAATTTGGGCGAAAAAATATACGACTATTCACGAACTTGAAGATAATAGGCTCTCACAATTTAGATTCAAACTAATACTCAGAATTCTACCGACTGGAGAATTTCTTTGTACGTGGAAGATAGTGGATACCCCTATGTGCAAACACCGTGACGCAATAAACACTTATACTCATTTGTTTATAGAGTGTCCAACTCTTCAAGTCTTTTGGAACAACATGAAACTAATTTTTAAATAATGTGGATTTCAGAGAGACATGGCTAAGCTTGAATTCATTTTATTGGGTTACAAGCCAGAATATGATGAATATACAGATATATCCAAGATTATGTCATTAATAGGATTCTGTATATATAAATCGTTCTTCAGAAGAACTGTGAAAATAAACATGACTCATACGATATAATCAACATAAATAAATATGAAATAAACATATTAAGTGCCTACATATAACACACAAATAGGAAAAACTGCAATATTATAGAACAGCTAAAAAAGTACCTATGAACTTTTTATGTTAATAAATGTCACAATATTCTTTCAACGTGAGTTACCATCGTACCACATCAGTAATATTAATATTGTCAATAACTGTTCCAAGATGTCTTACTTTACTCTTTTTGTTAAGATATCAAAGCAAGGACAGTAAATCACAATTTTTCATGTAATAACATCTTTTCTTTTTAAAAGACAATATAGCTTAACATTGATAATGGTAAGCATATTGTCAAGTTATCTAAATGTTATACGTGTATGGAATGATAAACTTTTGATAACAAAATATATATATATATATAAGGGTGAGAAAATAGATACATCTAGAAAATACCTTTCAAAACTGGATCCCCGAGGGGATACGAAAATGTTACTTCCCTTGATCAAAATATCTCATTTAGTTTATTTAATTTGTTTAGCCTTATTCATTTTTTTTTATTAGCTTTGGAGTTGCTTTATATTTTATCCTGCAGTATCGATTTTAGGTTTTAGGTTTTGAGGTAGGGTTTGAGTTATCTTTTTCACATTTTTACTCTCTCTTCATAACTAAATGTCAGGGTACAGTTTTATCCTCATCCAACCAGATATTTTCTTTTATTAGTATCACATTTGACTCCAGAGTGACTCCAGAGTGACTCCAGAGTGTCTGTTCAAAGTAACCAGTTTCTGCAACACTGCCAAACGATAAGTTGTTTTTTAAAGAGTTTTATTTAAACTGCCGTGTATTGTAGTGTTTTTTTGTTCGTATTTGTTATTTTCGTGTTTGTGTACCCCTGATGAAGGCGTAAGCCGAAGGCACTTAGGTTTTTATAAACTGTAGCACTGTATAAATGTTTTTTCCCCATCTATATATATATATATATATATATACATATATTAATAAACTCACGCAATCATCAAGCACAAGACGTGCCCAACAAATATAATCCAGTTTAGAAGAACAACACTGTTGCCACATGATTGGATCAACACAATCTTACAAAAAAAGGTTACCTTTCACATGTTCTATTTTAAAGACAGTGCGTGCATTCACTGCGCAAGCATGGGTTTGCCGACCTAAACAGTTCATTTACAAAATACGCGAAATGGGACACAGAGAACATCTTTGAGGCACATTAAGGAAAAAATAGAACATCGGCCTATATCAGCCTATGGGTAGATATGTAAACGCAACTGATAATCGCACCAATAGCAGAAAATAACGGATACACAACTGAACATAGTATAATTGAATGAATGAATGAATTATAAATGAATGAATGATTCAATGAATGTGTTTGAATGATAGAACGAACAAATGTATACTGGTTCAATTGATAAAGTAATCACAATGGTGGAATATGTCCACATATATTGTTACAATGTTGTATTTCGTGTATTGTTAATAATACATTAATACTGAATAAAATGTTATTAAAAAAAATGTTTTTTTTTACTTCCCGTTAACACATCAAATTGGGACTGCAGCCTCACTGGTTTTACATCCGACATTCCTAAAGGACAGAGGTCGTTCATACCAAAAATTAACTGAGCTTCCAAATGCGAACAGCCGAACTGAACACACGTGGTATATGTTAGTCTAGCGTACCAGTCCAGTGCAAATAGGCCATGTGAATCATGTCTATATTAAAAATTACTTCGACTGTATTTATAGGAAGGCCAGTAACAAAAGATACAATCACAAAACAAAGCCATTCGAACAAACACATTTAACAAACATAATATATAATAATAGATTTTGGTCAAACGAGCTTTCCATTACTAATGTGACGCCTCGTCAATACGTGACGTCACAGTTATGTTGACCTTGTAGATACTGATAATGAATAAGTTTGTCACCACTCTCTACGTTGAGTATTGAGAAATATGTCCTTTTTTAGATTTAGCTTTAAAGACTGGGTAGTGACGTCAATTGGTGACGTCATAATCTGATATTTGCAGGATTGATAGGGAATAAAAAGAACTTGAGCTTGTGCATGTTTCAACATTTTGATTCATATGATTGCATTGTATGTTATGTTTAAATGTGTAAGCTTCTGTTGTTCGAGACGTCACTGTGCCGGTATTTATGACGTCAGGTAAAATTAAATACAGTTTACATTATGGATTTCAAAGGATTTTTTTAAAAAGTATATCGAACTGTCTTACAAATGATTCATACATTCTTAAAAAAAATATTAACCCTTACTGAGATATCATGGATATAGGCCGTTATTAGTTTTTACACCTATCGCTACTTTTGACCTTGACCTTTGACCTGATGACCTGATTTTCCTAGGCTTGGTTAAGATTGCAATGTACGTAGGATACCACATACTGTAAATTTGATGTTTTTAACTTGTTCTGTTCTTGAAATATTCATACTTTATATTAAAACTTAAACCAGTATTGCCGCCATACTCATGACGTTATGATGTCAAAACGGTCAGTGCTCACAAAGACAATGATACCTATTGTTTTAAATATAACATTAGTTCACAATTAACAATCAAATGGGAAATATGTTTATGACATTTTAATGCTTGACGTCACATTTGATGACATCATGACCCCCACATTATGATCTTGCACAACTTTATCCTGTGATCTGTGAAAGTTTATTCAAATATGGTGCGGTGCTGTAAAACCAAATGGTTAATTACACATGATTAAACTTAATAATATATTGTATGTGTTGCAATAATCAAAAACTACCTTTTCGTTCACACACATGCAAAAACGACCACAAAAAAATGCACATGTACATTGAAGTAAACACGTGTAAAGTGAGTTTGGTAAATTCTAATCGAATACGGTCATACATTTCTGTAAAATACCAAATGTTGCATGTATAACGACATAATAATATCCGTAAGAGATTAATAGCATTAACGGATGACAATATAAATGACGAGACAATGTGTTTCCAAAAAACGATTTGTAAGACGTTATATGAGCTTTTAAGATAACAATTATGTATTATGAATGATTCTCTATGCCCGTGGATGCAGTCGAGAATACTAATTTAAAACATTCTGGAAACTTCAATGATGCACAAGTGCAAACGTAATCAGACAATAATCATAAAACAGATCGCATATTTCAAATATATAGAGGATCTTACATGAGTGCTCATTTGTTATTGAATTTATTAAACGAGTTGTCAAAATAATATAATGCGAGGCTTTTGCCAAGCATTATATCATATTTTGCGAACGAGTTTAATACATTCAATAATGAATGAGAACGAATGTTAGGTTCTATTTATCACATAACTTATAACGTCACATTACGTCAGAAAACGTACATTAACGTGTCGTCAATGGCGTCATTAACGTTATGTTATACCACTAGTGGAATATCGAGAATATTGAATGGTGTTATTACCCTCCCACACCGCATGTTATGTGATAAAGACAGTTATTAATATAAATGATGAAAGGCAACACACGTGAAGTGTTGTTAACGGCTCATCAACACATTGTATGTATACCTCCAAGCAGCCCCAAAAGTGAGGGAAGGGCACAAAGAAATTCGGAAACCCTGGCCAACTCTTAGTATCGAATAGATTCCTATGGTTCTTTATTGTGCTCGGTGGATAAACACCGATACACGGAACCTCCTAGTTTACGTCCAAATACGCCGGACGAAGCATTAACTTAATGCTAGTTTGTTTGGTGTTTACGTCATTTTCAACACCTGTAAGTTTATATATGACGGTCGTTTGTTTTGTGGTGGAGGCAGACCACCCACGTTTACCTGGGTAGAACTACTACCGTGCATCTCTCGCCATCCGAAAGAATCGAAACTTCCTCACTTACAAGACGAGCTCTCGGTGGGATTCGAACCCACAGCGGTGAGAGGCGCAAAGCTTTACAACGCAACGTCGTTAACTCCTCGGCCACAGAGACGCTTCTTAACTTAATGCATTCGAACAGAAAGTAATACTAATCATTTATATTTGGTCTTGAGATCGTCAGGTTACTGTTAATGTACACATACTTATCTGAAAGCGGTGCTAATTATCGATGTGAATAAATGTATCTGTTTTGCAAGTAGTATATAAATGATTTGAAACAAAATATAAGAGAAAGTTACGCAGTATTGATTAAATGATAAAGGACAATTATCAACACTCTCCAGCAAATAAAACACACTGTTTAATCAACTTCAAAAGCGGTTTGTATTTGTTCAGTGTTGAGCTATATAATGAAGTGCATTATTTCCTTCAAACATTCTAGACTATAACATGTATAAGTAATCATAGAACAACAAAGAGTTATTGACTGGAAACAAGACTTAAAAATCAAACAATGTCACCACTTCTGTCAATTGCTAGCGCAAATAAGGCATTCGCACATAAGTTGACCAATAGTTTCCTAATATATGTATGTAAACCAAACTAAATATTTACCAAATCCGACAATCCTTGTTGAGAGGAATTCCTAATTGTGTGCTTGTTTTTGTTTCCTTGAATGATACATTTCCTGTTCGACCTTTATATCTACTTTTAAAAAGAATCAATGGCCAGTATGTGTTCAACTGTCAGCGCTTTTATATGCCGATTCAAAATAAAATCCAATAAAATTCTTATATCCAATATGCTTTAAATACATGCATTCATTTGATTCAGGAAAACATATTTTACATGTATGTCTTACAAGAGTCATACATTCTTCAAATGTAATCGTAAACTGCACTCTTGTAATTCCTTTACAATTTATGCTCGTAGTGTACAGCGTATAAACACAAAATGGTGCTTGGGCCGTTGAGAGGTGTTGCGTTTTACATTAACGCTCATGAACAGACTCGATACAACCGAGTCTGCTACGTTACTATCTTGGCAGTGTTTGTTGCTTCCAGTGGATCTCCCTTATTAGTATGTACTAAAACAATTGAAATTAACCTTCCATTTGACATGAATTTGAATGTATTCTTGGGAATGCAAGTTCAATATGAATGTTGAACGCATTGCCTAGAAAAATAACGTTCAGTATTAATGGTGAAGGCGTTGTTAAGAACGCACGTCCAATATAATTTGTTGGAGGCATTGCTCACAGTGCACGTTTAATGAGTGGTGATAGCTTTAAGTTAGTAACAAAGCAATATTTTCCTAAGGCTAATGTTGTTTTACAAACGAGAGACATATCTCAAATCCTTATATATCATACCGATATACTCATTTCGATGGCTTACCGTATTATCGCTATTGCAACCACGCGTATTCATATATATATAAACGTTTTTACAGTAATTTCAGTCATTGCAAGAATTTAACTTAAATTAATATTTTTCACATCTGGCTGCTTTTGCTAGCCACTTACACCATGTACGCATATCTTTTCATTACACGTTTAAAGGTTCAAACCTCGAATATTACAGATTTCGTATCGTCTTGGCAACTATCAAATGTTGCATTTAAGACGGCATTCTAACGCACTTCAGGAAATCCTGCCTTTCTGATTAGTGTGTCATTAACATTTGTGACGTATTAGTATGTATAAACCGTCACAAATTTAACAAGGTTCCATTAAAACAAACATCATAATTAAATGACAGAATAACATTACATTACATTTAACGAACGTCATATAGTAACCTGTAAACAAACAGATGGCAAACAAAACAAAATGGCGACACGCATGGAATGATCTTTGACCGCTTATTTGGAATGTTTGAACAGCTCTAGACGCGTTTCCTGGTTAAAGTGATTATTAATAGGGTTAAGCAGTCTGTACCTTTGAAATATCAGGCAGTATATCAATCATTTAATTATCTTAAATGTTGTTTAACGACTCTGCTATCGTGTTTTTATTACTTTATTACACAACAGTTGTGAACATAAAACGGTCTATATACCGTCTCAAAATTAAACGTACAGACTAATTAAACCTATTGTTTACCGACGCCGGCTTTTGTATCGTCTTGAAAACATTCGTGAGCCACCTAATCAATCGGTTTGAGGCTTCTCGCATTACAGGAACACAATACAATGGAAATATACATTAACCAGACAAAGGCAAACTTGATTTATATAAAAATCACGGTGACCCGTTAGTTTTCCACATAACCTAAATGTATTTATGTTGTTAGTTATCAGAATTGTTCTAAGAAAATTGTTTTTGCGCATTAATAACTGTCGATTATTATTCACCAATAATTTGTTAAACCTATTAAAGAATAACAAAGCAAATTAAAAGCTCATTTTATATTTACATGCAATCAGTTTTAAAGATAAAATGATACAGGAATAATAAATCGAGAGGCGAATTTTAATATGTGGTAAGGATAACAACTGCAGGATTACCATGTGTCCCTTGACTTCAATATTCAAGTCGCATAGACAGTTTGCACTTACACCAGAGAGAACTGTAACTAATGTTGTAATAACGTGTAGTTCAATCCATTTACATATGTTGCTATGCATATTGTGATGTTGAATTGATGAATTGTAACATATCTGCAATAACTTCATTACGTGGTCCGAGTATTAACTTTCATACCCCATACACACCCTTTCTCCAAGAAGTGAAAACGGGGTTGGCTGGTGTATGAAATAAAACCTTAATTTCAGCTTAAAATGCTTGCATATTGTAAAATTAAAACATTTAATAGGCAATTTTAAATTTATGTTATTGCCTTTTTTCAATAAAAAGGTTTTTAAACATGCTTTATTGTCGAAATATCCGTTCTAAAAGCCTGTTAATATAAGCTTTCCCGTCGCTTAATGAAATTAAGGCGGGACCACGTAATGAAATATTATTAAATGTAGAAACAAGAATCAGCAAATAATAGTTTTTTTCGCGAACATTTTATGCGGAAACCGTTCTGCCAACAATAGTAGAACACTGCGAAAGCACACGTCCGCCAACCTAGGACTAGTAGTGAACTTTCTAGGCTATTGTTTTTTTTGTATTATATTTACACCAGCATATTTGTGTTTTATTTATATTGCCTATTGACGCTGCCTTGTTGGTTAGATATTAGATCATGGCGGGGATTTCTTTATTTACACTGTCCTGTTTTAATGGGATGACAGTGTGAGGTTTGGTGCACCCTAGAACCGGTTTAAACCCCCAGCGGCCTACTTTGCCACAAACCGTTCCAAGGCGGTAGCCCTATTGTCAAATCTTTTGTGTTTGTGATGTAGTTTGTATTTATTATTACTTTTGCCTTCTTGTTTGTCTGTTTGCGTGTTTGTTTCTGTGTTTTGTGGCTGACTGTCCTCCTTGAATGCTACTTTCCCTGTCCGATATTTTTATATTTCTTTCCACTTGAGCAGGCACCGGTGCATATGAGCGTTCTCCCTATAGAGTTATTAGACTCTTAGGGACTTAAAATCTGCCGTTCTTCAGTGACCCAAGGATATACTCAAAACAGTTTATATATTCCAATGTTATTACACGATTTATAAGTATATTTATCACATAAATTGCGATGTGGGAGTGGAATAACACCATTCTATATTTTCGATAAACCACTAGTTATATAAGTATGCAAATAAGCCTAGTATATGCTGGTATAAAATATCGATAATGACTATGATTCAATTCCCACAGTTTATGGCGGTTTCGCGTTTTAAAGCGACAGGCAAAATGCAACAAAAGTCGATATGTGAATTATGTGATAAATAGAATCTAACATTCGTTCTCATTCATTATTGAATTTATTAAACTCGTTAGGAAAAATAATATGATGCTCGCCAAGAACCTCGCATTATATCATTTGCCAACTCGTTTAACAAATTCAATAATGAATAAGTACTTATTTAAGATCCGCTATATAGATTCAGATGAGATTTCTATAATTAGAATCAGAAATAATTTTAATAAAAAATGTGTTATTACTTACATATCCTTTTGGATCATCAATCTCAATGTATTTGCTTCAGAATAGAATAAATCTTAAGCCGGTGCTAGGGGACGTGTGACGTGTTGCAAAACACAGTACCTCTCATAAACAGACTCAATAAAAGAGAGTCTGCTACTTTTATCTCTTGTTTGTGTTTGCTGCTTCCAAAGGGATCCACTTTTTTGTATTTATCGTATAATTAGAAAGAAATCAAGGGCTTTTAAATCACTGACCTCTACTTTTCAACCGTATCATATTAAAAGTGTATTTCATTTAAACACGCATTGTCAATTACTGTATGATCGAAGATTCATTTAAAGACGATGAAAGTGTGTCCAATTCTTAAATACAGTGAGACACTAAAAACACTAACCTAATGTGTAAAATCAAATTAGCTATGTCAAAATTATACACAGAAAACCAACTTAACTTGAGCGTACTCTGAAATAAAATGACTCACAGAAAACAAACCCAAAGTCATAATATAATGCATATAAAGCATCCGATTTTATATTTACGGTGACGGAATAGCAAAGCTCAATCAATACATTTAAATAACACGACAAAAATATAAATACGAACAACAGTTTGTTAGACGTTATAAGAGACGTTAGACTACATTATCCATGTTTACCATTTCTGTTTGTGTCAAGATAAATATTAAAGACGGACGCATAGCGTGACAATGCTGTCCACCAGACTGTTCATGTTTTCACTATGGTCAATGCGTCTTTAAAATTATAAGTAATAGCCTCACACATAAGTATTGTACCTCACACATCATTATTGTGCCTCATATTGTGCCTCATACATCATTATTGTGCCTCACACATCATTATTGTGTCTCATATTGTGCCTCACACATCATTATTGTGCCTCACATATCATTATTGTGCCTCATATTGTGCCTCATACATCATTATTGTGCCTCACACATGATTATTGTGCCTCACACTTCATTATTGTGCCTCATATTGTGCCTCACACATCATTATTGTGCCTTACACATCATTGTTGTGCCTCACACATCATTATTGTGCCTCACACATAATTATTGTACCTCACACATCATTAGTGTGCCTCATATTGAACCTCATACATCATTATTGTACCTCACACATCATTATTGTGCACATGATCACCGGTAGATAATGTGTGTATTTAAGTCTTTCAATGTCGTTAAATTCTGCCGAATTTATGGATAATTTTGTATTTTCAATTATAAAATAATTTAATGTTTATTCTTTTCTTTTCTTTTATAATCGTCTTGAAAATAAAAAGGTCTAGTCGCCATGTATATGAAAATTACATCTATAAATGACATGTTTGTCTACATGTTTGTCTACTCGGTTAAAACATTGTACAATAGCAATGTTGTCTGAACAGCTTAAAAATATATCAACCTTTTAATTTTCACAGCCTTCTAGTAGTCCATGATTTTCTGTAAGCCTCTGATTTTGAACATATTACATTTTTACTTGAACTTTTTTCTCCAGTTACAAGAATACTATATACTAGTATATAATGTAGGCTTTTTGATTTTCAATAATCTGTCAAGAGACCTCTAACATGCCAGCTGGGTTTTTTTGCAACAGTTCTTCATGTATTTGTTTAGACCTGCCAACTACGTTTTTTTTCAGTAGACTCATCAGCATTTTGGACGACATTAGTTCAGGAGACAAAGCTTTTTCTCTCTTTGGTGTTGTATTGTTAATTGTATGTGCCATCATACTCGCCCACAGTTCAGAACTGACAGGCAGGAAATGTTGTGCACGCTGTGTTTGTTTTCGTCCACTGGCAGGCGTACAGTTTGTTCTACGCTTTGTTGCTGAGTAGAGAATTGCAAATTGTCGGCTTCATATACCCCACCATGAAATTGCATTATGCATAATGTTACCCTTGTCTGATGTTCAAAGTTTCAAATATTTTCATTCAAGTTGTTTGTTAAGTCCATTTCCGAGACCCCAGAAAGTGAACATCTTTTGAACTTTTATCAGTATGTATTAACATTCACACTAGCGTTCGTTTAGTGCAGTGTGGCGGCTGTAAAAAGACTCCTCGTGCTACGAATCAGTAGTGTTATTTTTTACTGGTCCTTTGGGACCAACGAGCACAATATACGTGGCTTTAAAGTAGAATACCGCTTAAGCCGGTGCTAGGGGGCGTGAGAAGTGTTGCTTCTATCATTACTTCTCATGAACAGACTCAATAAAAGCGAGTCTGCTGCTTTATTCTCTTAATTGTGTTTGTTGCTCTCAAAGGATCACCTTTATCAGTATTTATTTACACAAGTTTACATCTACTCGACAGCAGTACGTTTCTTATTAAAGTAGGACAATATGACCTTCACATACTATCTGACCTTTGTTAATTTACATAAAAATTCAATGCCCAGATACAAAAATCCATATGACTTTCAAATTTCTTACACACTTATATATATCTATATCACTACAAGATGTTCATACCTAAGGTCAGTGTAAATGACTTTGACCTACTCTTTTCATGTGTCCATTTTTCACAGTAAAACTCCCAAACAGCAAATTTTAAAATAAAAAAATCATACACATCCCTCTACATGACAGCAACATGTTTAAACCATAAGTAGGGAATGTGCATGACCTTGTACTGTTGTTTTAGTTGATTTCTCACAAAATAACAGCCATACAGCTTTCAAAGGTCATTCACACAAGCATTTACATGCCAGCAGCTGATCTCTACTAAAAGAATATCCGTGAGAAGTTCAAAATGACCTTGACATACTTCCACACTTTAATGTAAGCTTTTATTTGCTTATGTGACAGTGTCTACATTTAAACATATCTGTTTAGGTAAATTACGACATTTGTGACAAATTGTTGGAAGAGATATTTTATATCAGGAGTGTAACATTTTTACCTTATCTTAAATTTTGTGATTGTTTTTACATTTAAAAAGTAGTTACATACAATGCATTATATCTATAATAAGACATTTGAACCTTTTTAATTTGTATTTCATTTGAAATCAAAATCTTCACTGAAACTTTCCAAATAGACATTAATTTTATTGATTATTTTTATCGATTTATTTTTTAAAACTATTACGTATAAAAAAATCAAGGTAATAATAAAAATTATCCTAGAAATATATTTAAAACAATAAACAATACCACTCCTGTTAAAATTGGTAGCTGTTATCAAAATGAAACAAGAATTTATTACTTTTATGTCAGAAATTAAGCTTCCCGTAAGTTAAAAAAACTGTGTTGTCTCACTGTGATCACTGTGTGACCACATTATACTTCACTGTATGAACATGACTGTCGCTGATGATCTTTAGTACAAACATACTTCTGTAAACTGTACCCTAAATAATATTTGGAACGAGAATTATCATTTTAACATAAAATGTTACATTCCTGACATTTACAGGTCATCGGATTTATCTGAAGCCAAAATTTATATTGGTGAAAGTATAAAGAGAAAGAGAGTTATTTTACAAAGCTGGCAATGGTATCTGTTATGCTGGCAATGGTATCTGTTATGCTGGCAATGATATCTGTTAAGTATGTGTTGCAAGGGAATTGTGTTTGAAGCTGAAATAATTTGTGTTTGGTAATTTGTTTAAAAAAATCAGTTTTTAAATTTCGCTGACAGCATTATAATTCGGTATATTAAGGAAGTAATGCATGTAGAAAAAAACTGACCGTATCCAATAAATTCAATCTAATATATTAAATGCCAAACAAAAATAGGTTATTACAGGGTGACACCATGCAATTCTAATTAATACTTATTCAAAATTTAGCATTAAAAAAATTGTCACGCAAAAAGCGTTTCACTCTTGACATTTTAGTATACATTTTAGGCATATCTTCTTTATTTTTGAAGCAATTTCTAAAATATTTTACAAAGCAATGTAAGTACCTAAGCACTCTGTCAGCATATTTACCTTGCATTGAAACCAAAACTGTGAACATTTAAAATGAGTTCAAAGAAAAATCTTTATATTTTTAACATCCCCGCCCCAGTACAGTAAAACTGTCTTTTCAATACATAAATTGTATTCTGGACATACATTTGTCGCTACCTATTTTCGAAACAAACCAGATAACTTTTGTTTTGTCTGCTGCATTTATATTCAGGCCGAAGATTTATGCACGGTGTGTAAAAGTGATTCTTTGGAGCCATCTAGAGTCAAACTGGCATCATCAGCATATTGTGATACTTACAATTCAGTATTATCTATATGAATACCTTTACATTTTGGATAGTTTCTTAGCACAGATAACACATCTGCACAAAATGAACAGGTAGGGTGGAAATGAATCTCCTTGACGACAGCCTCTTTGTAGGTAGAACCAGTCTGACATATGCCCAATAACAATAACACATGACTAGATTGTGGTAAAACAGTTTTATTAGACAAATTAATTGAAGGGTCAAAATTAAAAAAAAAGTAAAACTTTTGCCATGAAATTCCATGATACCGTGTCAAAAGCAGTCGCGAAGACAATCAAGAGTAATAACCCTGGAATATTTTATTCCCCAGCATAAAATAGTATGTCTTACAGTAATCTTATGTTTGTTCCCATAAATCTGCCTGCTAAAAAGGCAGTTTGAACTTAACACATTTTTTTATTCTAAAAGCTATGGATGCTGATGCTAATTTATAATAAACGTTTAGAAGTGGTATTGGTCTCCAGTTTTCCAAATACAATTTGTCTTTGTTGCCTTTCACTTAGTTTTGGTATATTAAAGTATTTAAGCAAAACATTTAAATCTATATCTATTGTTTCTTTCGCTTCGTATAATGTTTTATAATGTGTTTTTGTTTCAGTCAACATTTCTTCCTGTGTTTTCAAAGTAGCCCCCGATTTGGATATTATATTTTGAGACATAATTTCTATTTTCAAAATTTCAAAAATAACTTCAAATGTTTTCCCCTTCAACTATCCATCTTGCTTTAGATCTCATAAAGGACCCTTCTACTTGTTTTTACGGAGTTCAAAAATATCTTTTATTCTGATCAAGCAAAGTATAATTTATGTCGTTTTCTTTTTCAAGTTTTTCTATTTCTTTTAAAACACATTCTTCCTTATTTATTCCCCGTTTCTTTTATATTCTGAGTAGGCAACCATTTTCCTCAAATTTCTAATAGTATCGTCTCAAAAGATAATTGATCAGCTGTGTTAAATTTTAAATGTTGCATCGGAATTTCACTTATATCCATATCAGTATCCTGTATATCAGCTCGATATTGCCTTTTAACATTATCTATTATTATTTTTATTTCGTCTACATATTTTCCAGTATGACTTGCCTTTTATAAATGTTCCAAGTTCAAATAGTATATATATATCATAGAATTTAACCTAGAGTGCGTCATATAAGTCTGTATATAAACTATCTGCAATTATTAAAAAATCTAATCTTGCTAGTTTTTACTTGATTTCTAGAAAACCATGTATAATGTTTTTTTTCTATATTTGCTCTCTCCAGCAATCTAATAAATTATTTTCTACAACAATTTCTAAAAGAGTATCACGTGCCTTTGGGTTATTTATATTAACGTAATTAAATGTATCCATATCTGGATTTAAAATCAGGTTAAAGTCGCCAGTAAGGGTTATCAGATTATTTTATTATTTCTCCCGTCTTTGTCGCTTTCGGAACTCTTTACCTTTAAATCCTAGTTGTTATTTATAAGAATAGCTACTCCTTTTGATTGACCTGTATGACTGCTGATGAAACATTCGAATCCCCATTTGTCTCTAATATAATTTTCTTCACTTTTCGTGAAATGAGTATCCTATAAGAAATAAATAGAGAGTTTTTCCCTTTCAAAAAAATATTTTCTTTTGTTTTGTCACCCAGTCGCTGCACATTCATTGAGACTAAGGAAACATTATCTGTTATTTAGCATGATATATAATACGACTATATATGTGTATATTAATTTGACTGGATACAAAGCCCATGGGACACCAACATATGTATAGTTCCTTCTTGAAGGAAAGAAAAAACAAAAATTTGTTTAGCATGACTACCAAGCATATATTGGAATGGTTAGGTAGAAAGTGGAAAACATTGAAATGATAATAATGTACACTATTTTAAAACACAACATCCACACCTGTGCACTGTGACATGCGTGGTTCTCCAAATTTATCATGGGCAGAAAACCTTTATAGTTTGCGGGAATGACGATATCCATCTCTTATAAAGCGAATACAGCTGTGATTTCTAACGAAGAGATTAATAGAATCGTTAAAACCATATGTGTTGATATTGCTTTATAAGGCAGTAAAATACGATTTATAATATTGTCCATGACAGCTTATAAATCATACTGTTGAAATATACTTAATCAAGTTTCATCATGTTCATAGACCAAAAAGAAATGCGTCGACATATTGGCACTTACTTAACATAACTGTAACACGATGAGTTGATTTTCCTTCTACGAACTCTCCTTTGTGTATGGTGTGTGTTTGCAGTCATTTATACCACATTATGAGTTGGTAACTCGTAATTCGACGCTCCAGTTTTTAGGTTAAAGCCGTTTATATTGTGTCTATATCGTAAGTTATATATATACCTCGTCGTCAGGAGGTATTTGTGTTTTACTTATATTGCCTATTGATGCTGCCTTGTTGGTTAGATATTTGATCATGGCGGGGATTTCTTTATTTACACGGTCCTGTTTTAATGGGATGAAAGTAGGGTAAGTGTGGGGTTTGGTGCACCCTAGAACCAGTTTAAACCCCCAGTGGCCTACTTTGCCACTGACCGTTCCAAGGCGGTAGCCCTATTGTCAACCCCTTTGTGTTTGTGATGTCGTTTGCATTTATTATTACTTTTGCCTTCTTGTTTGTCTGTTTGCATGTTTGTTTCTGTGTTTTGTGGTTGACTGTCCTCCTTGAATGCCACTTTCCCTGTCCGATCGTTTTATATTTCTTTACAAACGGTGTACATACGTTGTAAAATTTGGTAGTTGTTGGCGTGATAGCTATTTTAACAATATATCAGGAAACTATGCGTCAACTGAGCATGTAGTTGGTGATATAAGAAATGTACGCAAACTAAAAACTGAAATAAATTGTCAGGAATCCACAAGGCAATCTTCCAAAACGACTTCCTTAGATAATTCATATTTCTCGAGTTTTTTAACTTTAAACTTATGAAGATTCTGGAATGCATTTATATCATTTCAACATAACGGATTGCCGGAAAAGAAATTAACTCGCTATAATAAAACAATTCTAAATATTTGTTCTGCTTCTTGTTTTATTGAAATATATGAGAGCAAAGTATTATTTTAATGGGTTTAACTAAAGCAAACATGAACTACCAATTTTATATTTGTGTTTTAAAAGGCTACATTGTCCGAAACGAAAATGTCTCTTCAGATAATTGTATGTTTTGATCTGGAAGACCAAGGGATACACACTTTAGAAGAAGGTATGTTGTGAAGCTGGGCAATATAAAAAAAACTTCACAAATGACAAATGTCTTAAGCACATGAATTAGTCACGTCAAAAGTTTGTTAGTTAACAAGTAATCTACATGGAAACTCCATGAAATGTTTAGGACTTGACAACTTATTTTGCGTTAATAAAACGACCCAGAAATATTGTAGTGAACTATTTGTGAAACTCATATATAGTAGGTAGCATTATTTTATATCAAACGACTTAAACAAGCTGATACTGCTGACAATATCAGACGCTGAAGTAATTACAAAATTAACTTTCGTTTAGTAGAAAATGTATTGGATAACATAAGTATGTCACTGTACCGTTTATATTCGGATCTATACTCAACAAATTGACGTCATTTAAAAAATGTTATCTGACGCTTATCGATAGTTGATATCGACATTACAACTTTTTTTCGAAACTAAACCCAACTAATGACCTTTTTCGAGTACTCTATGAAGTCGTTATATAAATGGCAAGCATACGTATTGTTTTGACAGTGTTTTTTACTTACATTCATATGAAAAATTCGTAGACTACACAATTACTTATTAATAAAATAATATGAATAAAAGTATATGACTATCGTTTTCTGTTATAAATAGTGAAACATTCGATTTATTAACAATGGCAATTGATTGCTCTGAAGCTAGTGAAACAGTTTGTATACGTTAAATACAATATACAGATGTATGGTTTAAACATAGTAGTCTATCCATACACTTGAATATACATGTTATGCCGCCATGCTGTGAAACGTTGTTTTTGTATGTGGATTTGTAAGTTTGTCACTCAGAAGTTTCCTAGAAGGCTCATGTATATTTATTTTAGGTTACAATGTGGCACGCAGATAGATAACACAGTCTATTTTGATAATTTGTATAATGGTAGTTAGACCAAATGTCAGAAAACTAGTTCGGATGGATATATTGATTGTCAAAGGTAATGATAATGCCTGTAAAAATTACATCTCTCAATAAGCTGCCAATAATTTATTCAAACAATAAATGCTTTTATTTCATGCCTACATTACCGGAAACGCTAGTTCGAATATAAACACACACGACAACCCTGTCGTCACTGGTATATGTAATAACGCTTTACACTGGCAATCTCTACTTGGTTTAAAAGTCCAAACATGTTATGAATTTCATTATTACACGAGGTGAATGGTAAATTTGTCCAACGCGTACACTTAAAATACTGAAACGAATAGCAAACTTCTGATGGATAGTTCCAATCTCAGGGTCCGAGCTTTACGCACGATACAAATATTGTTCAGACGATAACACTTTTTGCACACTGTACAATCGTAGATGCGGCAGCTGAGACTAGTCGGCCCGTTGCAATGCGTGCGAGCTGATATATTATCTCATTAATTAATTCGCATTAATTAGAATAACAATTTATACGACACAGCACCATCCCCTTACAAGCCACCTGATTTTAGCTCACTTGTACTTGATGTTGTGTCATATAAACTAATCATTGTTTAACTTGCATTATCAAGTTAATTGGTTGAAATAATTAAAAAGGCTTATGTTGCTGTTAATACATGCATCCACTCCATCCTTAAGGATGGGCATTTTAGTTAATTTATCGTTTCAAGTAGATTTTCAATATTTGGATTTTATGTTATCCAGTTAAAATAAGTAGTAATACTCTCGTCATTTTAATCAAAATGACATCAACGCATCTTTAACTAAAATGATATAAGCCCACAAAGAAAAGCAACTCGGGAATTTCTGTTATATATTGTACATACTGCACACTTAATTCCAATATTCCAAAGAAATTCCAAGATGTTTTGCAAAATTGAAAAACAAAAAAGTTGCAGCAGTTCGTTAGAGAAATGACACAACTGTGATGTTGCAGACGTTTTAATCCCAGTACACTTTGTGACAAGCAATTCATAAATGTTGAAGTTCTTCTTTGAAAAAAATGAACCATTTCGGTACTGTATTTAACGTAAAGAGTTTGCAAAATGTTGCATTCTAAGTTTGCTCACATGTCAATAACGAAACTTTGAAGGAATACTATTTGCTGTGTTATGTGTTGTTTTAGTGTTCTTTCCAAAAGAAAAGATCTTACGTAGCCATGCACCATTCGATTAACAACAGCATATTGTACATACAATATATAGCGGAATTCCCGAGTTGCGTTTGTTTTCGCTTCAGTATACATGCTGTTTATAGTCCTTTATGTATTGGCTATGAGTACATTTCGGTCATCGAGAAGTACGTGATTATTTCGAGTTAATTTAGGACCTATTTCCCAATTTTCAGTTACCTTTACAAATTAAAAAACAAAAACCAGACAAATCCCAAATACAATAGGCTGGAAATAGGTCCTTAAAACTACAGATCTCTATTTTAACTGGTAATAACTCATGAATATGAATCAGTCACGTTTGAAGTAGTTTCAAATCGACGAACACCCCAAAAGTCGGTATATAAGCAGAAATCGATGCTCAAAATATCACATTTTTATTTAGGCTTCGTACAGGTAACATCGATAAATATACGGTTTCAGAATATATGTGATACAAAAATTGCTCGGAACGGGATTTGAACCACAGACGTTGCGCTTTTAAGTTTTGATTAATGTACGTTTAACCACTAGACAACGGCTATTTATTGGTATGTTGTAGCATTTTAAACACTAAATAGGCATTATGTAATAACTAACGCACACACAAACTCATCAGGCGCTAAATAACAAGTCAAGAGATATCGTTGTTCTGAGGCGGAATATTAGCTTCATACTGATAACATATAATATTAAACCGGGCAATGTTAATTTACACGTGCGACAAGATGGACTATTTCATCTTGAGTTGCGTTCAAATAGGTTATTTTGCCTCTTAATAATTAGTAGTTAGTATACCATTTTCTCAAGAAGCGTTATATAGATCACCTGAATTGAAATCAGAAGGTCGAGTGTTCGAGTCCCGAAAGAGGCAACTTTTTTTCTTCTGTAAATCATAATGTTACCTGTGTGCAGGTACGATGTGCTCTGGTCGATGTCTATACAATACATGATGTCCAGCATTATATTTGCTCGCTTAAATACCCGATTTCGACATGAGCTGGTGAACATGAAGTTACAAATGAAGACACGCCTACAAAGAAGAAATCGATTGATATAGAGACTCTGTAGCTTTAAAACAATATTGACACTTACGACAAACCAACATATTTTATGCACAACTGCAGAAAACTATAAACATTGAACATATGTCTAATTTTACAATGTATACAATGTGCTGATATAATGATGTGATGTATACGTGCTGATAGAATAATATAATGAATATATACGGATATAATGTATGCGTGCTGATATAATGATAATTTATATTTTTTGCGCGCTGATATAATGATATACAATATGCGTACTGGTATAATGATAAAATGTATTTGTGCTGATATAATGATTCAATGTATGCATGTAGATATAATGATATAATGTATGCGTCCTGATATAATGATATACAATATTAGTACTGGTATAATGAGAAACTGTTTTTTGTTTTGATATAATGTTGTAATGTATGCATGCTGATATAATGATATAATGTTTGCAAATCAAAATTGAGAAAAGGAAGACAAAAACAAATATGGAAAGATAAGACATTGTATGAATAAGTATTAATAAATAAACGTAATTGACAAGTTTACTTAATCAATAATAATAAATACTGATAAGGTAGATCCTTTGGAAGCAACAAACACAACCAAGAGACCAAAGTAGCAGACTCAGCTTTACTGAGTCTGTTCATGAGAGGTAATGTATGAAGCAACACGACCCCTAACACCGGCTTAAGCGGTATTCTACTTCCAAGTCACCTATATTAATCAAAATATAATTTTGCGGTTTTACTTCTTTATATTGTTTAAATTCATATGCCGTAATTGTATGTTTCAGGTGACGTGCTTTTTACAATCAATAACAATCCCATATGTGCATGCGAACGTACAACAATGTTAACGACGATATCAGTGGCAGCCGGCACATGGTACGTAGAACTTCTTTTGGATTGACACGAATTATAATACCTCGTGGCACGCAGCAGACGACATCGTTTATGTTCGCAAACGTAGTTATCTGAAACACTCTACATTCCAATTTACTACGTTAGTTGGATGTAAGAAGGAAGAAAAAAACATTCTTACATAAGATGTATGTGGATATAGACGTTGCCTTAGGTCTGGAAGGCTTTAAAAGAAATTGTAAATTGTGAGTGAGAGAGATAGACATTGACTTTGTCTAACAACAAATGTTTTATTATTCGTGTGATACAACTGCCATACCTGTACAAAAGGTTGTGAACAACACATGTGAACTTGTTCTGGGGTAAACACCTGGGTGAAATGTAAATACTAAATAGTAATTACATGAAACAAAGCTGGAATTGCAAAAGTTGACATCTGTTTCGTCTTAAGTGATTCTTAACAAGAGAATTATGGATTGCGGTTAATAGTACGGAACGTATAAAGTGTATTATTTAAAATACTGCATTACATAACATCGTGATTGCAATGTTCTAGCATTACATCATTGTAAAAATGTGTGTTTAACAAAAATACAAAACGTTAATTTGAAATAAAACTATTAGGAAATCAAAATTCACAAGAGTATGTTTTGACAAGGGGTTTGTCATTGCAGTTTTCCAAAACGATCAGTTCTTCTAGAAATATATGCTTTCTTCGTGAAAATGGATTAATTGCGTTGGATTAATTGCTCAATAATTGTCACATCTGTATCGTACTTGCATTCCATCTAAGTTGCAAAATGATTGCTAAGAAATAACATCTCTCTTGCAAACGAGATAACTGGTGAAGCGGAAGAAAATGATCCCCACAGAAAAATAACCATGTTTCTGTTAAATGGCATTGCTTTCACATTAGATTCGTGACAATAAATACATTGTACTGAAAAGTGGATAGGGGTAGTAGACGTCTGTAGAATATAAAAGCTTTCTAATTATCGCTGTGGAGGGAGTTGTTCTTATCTGTAGACATCATAGACTTGTCTCTGTGTGTCGCTAATGTATATTGAAACTCCGGAAATGGATTCCATTTATTTAGAACCATAATTTAAAGTGCGACTTGACAGCTATTTGTTCTACAAATACAGTAAACACACCACGATTATGACGTAGACTTATCTGAATCAATACGTAAACAGTCATGGGAAATGGTTTGCATAAGTGAAGTTAGTTTTTTTCTATTATTTGACTAAATAAAAATCGTCTTTAAAGATGATGACGTCTAAATATTTAAACAATTAAATCCTATATCCAAAAAAGATGGCGCTTGACAACTCCACCATGGTAGAACCTTACGAAAGCGAGTTTCTGAACAACTTCAGCGTCTGGTACAGCGCTTGGCATGGTTACATCAGCCTCACCGTCTGTGCAATAGGAATCCCACTGAATATCATTAACATCACCGTCTTAACTAGGAAACACATGCAAACGCCTATCAACTTCATCCTGACCTGGCTCGCTGTGTCGGACATGGCCACCATGATCTCATATGTACCATTTGCCTTTCATTTCTATTGCCACTTTTCGGCTGATTCCATGTCCGCGGAGAAAAACAGCCTGCAATGGATGCAATTCCTGGTCGTATATCTGAATTTAGCTTCAACGACACACACTATATCCATTTGGCTTGGAGTCGCCCTGGCAATATTTCGGCATCGTCACATTCAGTCACCTGCCAAGGGGAATTTGACGCGGATTCGACGATTGATACGCGCCCGGCTCGTAGTGTGTATAATATACGTTGCGTCGGTTGTGCTTATGATTCCAAACTATGCAAGCTATAGCTTGGAGGAATATAAATTTAGTGATAATTCTACAGGATATGTTTTTGAACCTTGGCATTTGGGATCCAAGGAGGTGAAACCATTAGTGCTTATCAGTTTGTTCCTGTACAGCATTGTTGCTAAACTAGTGCCGTGTGTCCTAATCATTGTTTATGGTGGATTGCTGTTGCGAACTGTGAATAACACATTGAATCGACATCTTTCCGAAAACGGAGTTAGTGCACAGAGGTCTATGGATACGTCAAGGACGACCGTTATGCTCTTGATTGTTATAGTGTTATTTCTGCTCACCGAACTACCACAAGGCGTTTTGATATTGTGCTGTATATTTCTACGAAAGTTCTTTGATAATGTGTACATTCCACTTGGTGACGCCATGGACATTATAGCCCTTACGAATAGCGGAATAAATTTTGTTCTGTATTGCTCCATGAGTCAGGAGTTTCGCCGGACATTCATCAAATTATTTTGCTCATTCTCTTGGACTCGTGGTAGACAAAAGCCCTACATTACTACACAGATTCACAACGACCGATTGCAGACTACTCTATTAAATATGAGAAATTGCTCAAACTCATGAGTTAAATTTGTATATGTTTGAATGAAAATACGTATGTTTTGTATAGTTGTTTCGCATCGGGACAGGTGCAGAAATACCACCTTCCCTAGATTTTTGAGGGTGTTCTATAAGTTGTAGAACAAGTATAATCCCACTAGTGACAATAACTAGTGACACCTGTCACTAGTGACAAGAACTGGAGTTTATGTGTGGTAAATCTTAACAAAATACATTATTCAACACACGCACATCGTACATACTTATTTATGTAACACTCACATGCTACCTAAATAACAATGTGTCTGTTATTCGAATACATGACATTCTGGACTAAATGTTTCCACTTGCATTAGCTATGGTCATTGACGTGTTTCATTCGTGTTGTTTTGCGGCTTTATAGCATAAGAAAAAATATATAAAACATTGTATACTTGTTAGGTTTGTTAAGATATAACATTCCTCTTTCGTTTATTTGCATCATAGTTTATTATCGTATGACAAAACAGAAACATGCAGAACGACACGTATTCTATACAAAAAGAAATATAAAAAGATCGGAAAGGGAAAGTAGCATTTAAGGAGGACAGTCAACCACAAAACACAGAAACAAACACGAAAACAGACAAACAAGAAGGCAAAAGCAATAACAATAATAAATGCAAACGAGTTTGGCGACCAAAAACGATACAATACAATATACTTGTGCATGATGCCACAAGGTGCAAACGATACTAGTGTTTGTGATAATATATCGTAACAATAACAGGTGGGGAATGAACCCTCATCCGGGATTCAACTTCTGATGCATGTACTGTAATTCAACACCATTGTTGGGATCAATGGTGAGATTCATGAGGTAACTTACGTGAACAGTGACACTAATTTCCATTGATAATTCAAGTTCTACTTCATCAGGAAAAGAGGATTGAGAACTTTATTCAACAACTGCATCAAGGAACATTATATAACATATACTCGTGCACAATTTTAACGTTTTTAATGCAGTAGATTTTGATTTAGAGGATGTTTTGTAAGGTCACACACATTTCATATAAAAATCAAATGACTCGTTAATGGGACTATTTTGCGTCAGACTACTGTGGTGAAATGAGTAGAATTGAACTGAATTGCGGTTTTAAGGCGCACCAACACATGAAAGGTTATATGGCGCCTAACAGGAATGAACATGCCAGGCTCATCCTCCATGTACATCGAGATAAAATATGGAGAACGGGCCTAGAACCTTCTCACCCTGAACTGCAGAATTGCTGCAAATTCTATTGTAGACTTTCCCAACGCTGAATGATAGTTAGCCTGACTGGACTGGTCAGTATCACGTGACCATCATAACAACTTTGAGATCTTAGCCAATCAGGGGAAAGTATTTTCCGTCTAATGCATTACATTCAACCAACGTAAAATACATTTGTCTAGACAGTTCCGATCAGTATTTCTTGGTCACGAATATTGACGAGACTGTTCCGATCAGTATTTCTTGGTCACGAATATTGACGAGACTGTTCCGATCAGTATTTCTTGGTCACGAATATTGACGAGACTGTTCCGATCCGTATTTCTTGGTCACGAATATTGACGAGACTGTTTCGATCAGTATTTCTTGATCACGAATATTGACGAGACTGTTCCGATCAGTATTTCTTGGTCACGAATATTGACGAGACTGTTCCGATCAGTATTTCTTGGTCACGAATATTGACGAGACTGTTTCGATTAATTATCTTTGTCGCTGACCATATTTTGAAAAGAATTATGTTTTGCTGTGAGGACGATTCGGTTTCATTAATTTATCAAAACGCACTGGGCGTACTGAAGCTAGAGTTAGAAACAGAAACAAACCGTTTCTTAAATACCATTTGTTTTTGTGAGGAGTCCCTGTTCTTCGAATCGTCTGCTATTTTGTGAGTGCGAACAAAAAATACGAATGAAAAAATAGTTTATGATGATTATGTTTACATGTTTACCATGTGCATACCATTTGCACGGTGCAGTATGACTGCAGTATGACCAAAGATCAATAAACTTCAAGTTTACAGTGCTAATATCCCTATTTATTTGGTAAAACAGGTTGGGATAAATAAAGTGCCTATTATCAGATATGCGCCGACGGTGGTGTCTTTCATCGGAAGTACCGACAACTCTATTCTAAGTGCATCCATATTAATTTGTATGTGTGTCTAACACATTAACCTCACCACTGTATCTGATGTGTATACGTTAACCGACTATTCTTATTGTTCCGTCATGTTTCGCGGACCTAATATGACATTTTTGTATGCCTATGATGTGGCTGTGGCAATAAAAAACACTGATTACTTTTCATTATCACCAATGTGCCCATTATTTGGCTGGTATATGAGCCCAAATAAAACAGCACACAACTAAGATCGATTTTGTAATATTCTTTAAACAGGATACAGACCAAATAACAATTGCATAATAAAATAGTGTTTTTTGTTAGAATACACTGTTGGGCGCCAAATGTTCATAATTGTACATATGTATACCTGAGCACAATAATCAGACTCAGACTCAAAATCTCATATTTTTGCAAACCCTATCATTACAAAATTATTATTTGGAATTTAAGAAAATGAGATTTTGAGTCGAGTCCGATTCTTGTCCTCAAAGGTTTGATGAATATTATTATGCCAGTTGTGATAAATAAACGTTGTGAATAAATCTGTCTTTCTATCGCACATATATTGTTGTAATGTTAATATAAACCTATAGATATTAAAAACTTGGTATAACGATTTCACGATTCTACTAAAACTTTACAGACATGTGCTTTTCATTGAAACATGCGACTGAACTTGAACACAATATTAATTATAATTATAAAAAGGAATTTGTGCTTTCTGAAACCTGAGTTATACTGAGCATTATCTAGCTTTATCTATGCAGCTTGTTTTGACAATGGGAATGAAATAACACACATTCCATGATAAGTGAATATGTCCTTTTATTTATAAAATGACTTAACATTATAATAAATTTGTGAAGTGTCATAATAACATAATATGATTAACCTTATAATTATTATAATGACTAGATTGAACATTTCACAAAATAACTTTTTCAAAATACATGGAAAAAATTCCCATATGAATGGCAACTTTCCGACTCAAAGACGATGAAGCTAGATATAGTACAAAAAACGTTTAATGACAAGACACAAAGGAGTGTGTCATAAAATAAGTAATAAAAAACAAACAGTTTCCTTCAGGCAACTACATCCTACTATGTAATGACGGTAGAGATATATGAACCAGCCTAACGCTGACATCTTTATCATACCAATCATCTGAATGTAAACAAATTAACACTTCATAAGTAAGTGTCCAACATACATACGTAAATGAAAGACCAGTCTTACACTGAGCCCTTCAAAAGCATATGTTAAATTACTCTATTCAACACTGAATTACAACGAAATCTGAGGCAATCTGATATAATGTTGTCATGTGTCAGAATTGTAACGACCATCCATATGTAAATCGCATGAACCATCAAAAGATCCACAAAGCAAAGATTCAGCAGCTCCAGATTATTGACCAACTGCGCTTGCTTCAAGTGTACAGCCAGGTCTTGTCAGCTTATTCTCCAGCAACCTGAAAGGAACTGCCAGACAATTTTCACTACACACTATCAAAGCTACGGATTATTGTCGAGGACATCTTGCTTTAGGTGACCGTGTACAGTCAGTTCTTGACAGCGTATTTTCCTACAACCTGTATCAAACTGGCAGCAAACTTCATTACCTATGAATGAACCACTATAGGTGTACCATAACATAATACATTATTTTACTAAACAATAAAACCAGGCTCCAGATTATTGTAGAAGACAACTTGCTCCATGTGTACAGCCAGTTATTGAAAGCTTATTTACCTGCAACGTGAATCAAACTGGCAGAAAATTTAATTACACATCCATGAAACAAACTAGGTGTACAATAATAGAAATCATTATTTTACTACAGTTAACAACAAAAACAGGCTCCAGGAAATTGTCGAAGAGAACTTGCTTCAGGTGTACAGCCAGATCGTGACAGCTTATTTCCCAGCAACATGAATCAAACTGGCAGAAAACTTCAATACACATCCACACTTCAGGTGTACAGCCAGACCGTGACAGCTTCTTTTCCAGCAACATGAATCAAACTGGCAGAAAACTTCAATACACATCCACACTTCAGGTGTACAGCCAGCTCTTGACAGCTTATCAACCTGTAACATGAATCGAAATGGCAGAACAATTCCATACACATTCATGCAACAAACTTGGTGTACCAACAGTACCATACTAGAATACATTATTTGACTTAAAAATAAAACTAAGCTCCGGATCATTGTCGAAGACAACTTGCTTTAGGTGTATAGCCATTTCTTGTCTGCCCATTTTCCTGGAACTTGTATCAAACTGGGATAAAACTTCATTATCCATAAAACAAACTAGTACCATAATACAGAACATGATTCTACTAAACGATAAAACCATGCTCCCGAGTAATTGCTGTAGGTGTTTAGCCACTTCTTGAACGCGTATTATCTGTCAACATGAATCAATCTAGCAGAAAACGTTCATTAAAGGGCCACATAATAGAACACAACATTATACTGCAGAAATCAATGTCAAGTCTGTGGAAAAAGTGAAAGATTTTTACCAAGATGTACTGAATGAAAAAGCCGCTCTTCGTCCTCACTTTTTGTTTAACCACCTCTTTTCGTAATACTAGTCGCTCTTAAGGCCATCTTTGAAAAAAAATCCAAAATGGCTGGGGTATGATTAATTAAAATGTTCATCCAAATGCACATTATAGGCATGAACATTGTCAATGATATAATAGATGACATTAATGCAAAACTATTGATGTGAACATAATATCAGAAACAGTATTTATTTTGCAGAAATAGTGCCCTTTAAATACATTTGTCCATAGAATTGTCCATTTATCTAAAAATGGCACACGAGACATCATTTCTAAATAAAGTCAGCCATGTTATCAAATATGATATACAGACTGGTATGCACCTATACCAAGGAACAGACATCACATATAATACATAAGTAGATCAAATACCTATACTACGGGACAAACTACATCACATATGATACAAATATAGTTAAAAATATCTAATCCAAGGTACAAACTACATCACATATAATACATATACAGTTCAATACCTATACCAAGATACAACACATCAAATATGATATATGGACTGTTTTGTACCTATACCAAGGAACAAACTACATCACATATGATACATGTATAGTTAATACCTGACCAAGGTACAACAACATCAACTATGATGTACAGCCAATATGATACATATACAGTTCAAGACCTATAGCAAGGTATATATCAATATGATATATAGACTGTTTGGTACCTATACCATGGAACAAATTTCATCAAATATAATACATATATAGTTAACACCTAACCACGGTACAACAACCTCAAATATGATGTACAGTATACAGTTCAATACCTATACCAAAGTACAAAAACCTCAAATATGATATACAGACTAGTATGCATCTATACCAAGGAACCAACTACATAACATATGATACAAATATAGTTCCATACCTATACCAAAGTACAGCAACCTCAAATATGATATACAAACTGTTATGTACCTATACCATGGAACAAACTACATCACATATGATACATATATAGTTCCATACCTATACCAAAGTACAACAACCTGAAATATGATATACTATACAATTATGGACTTTTCAGCTGTTATACATGATGTGATATGCACCAAAAAAATCATTATTGACCGAGGCGATAGCCGAGGTCAATAATGATTTTTTGGTGCATATCAACATCATGTATAACAGCTGAAAAGTCCATAACTGTTTTATTATATAACCCTCAATTTACAATTATATAAAACAGGTCAATATCAAATAAACAATTATATAAAACAGGTCAATATCAAAATAAACAGGTCAATATAAAAAAAACAGGTCAATATCGCTAGATATTTTTTCTAAAAAATTACTTTTTAGCCAATGAAAACGCGTCTATTTATAGGTTATATAATAAAAACTGTTATTTACCTATACCAAGGAACAAACATCAATATTACACATATATAGTTCCATACCTATACCAAGGTACAACCTCAAATATGATATACTGACTGTTAAATACCTATACCAAGGAAGAAACATCACATATGATACATATATAGTTCAAATACCTATATCAAGTTAAAACAACATCACATATATGATATATATATTGTACAATACCATATACCAATGTACAACATCATCACATCTGTTATATAAACTGTTCAGTATATAAACCAAGGTACAACAAAGCCACATATACAGTGCCTATAGCAAGGTACATACTAGATGCTCATTACCTACACCAAGGCAGTACTAGCCCGATACTTATATTTAGTTATCGGTGGTACATTTTGAATTGCTTTTGTTTTCTTGCTTAATTTTTGATCCGGTGGTTCCACTACTCCGGCCGATAAAAGGCTCTGGGTATTGTTTAACCACTCATAGGATATGTTGTCTGCTTTTAATATGCAGGCTTCATAACCGCTGCTCCCAACTAAATTCCATTATGTTTATTTCGCTCTTCGGGGTATTTAATTTTATTAGATACTGGGACCATATGCCGTACAACATGGGGAAGCAGTTAACTCCATGTCCACCGCCATATGCATGCCATCTTCGGGATGGTTAAAATTGTGTACTATTGATTTTATGAATATTGAGTTCTGCTCAACCAGGGGCTAGAGGGCGTGAGCGGTAGCTAGCATATTTCACTACCGCTCATGAACAGTCTCAATCAAACCGAGACTGCAATATTTCGTATGTGTCGTGCTCGGCCGTTTCCAAAGGTCCATTAACATACTCTTTTATATATGCAATATATACATACACACACACACACAAATACATAGCACATCAAATATGATAAATAGACTGTTTGTTACCTATACCAAGTAACAAACAACATCACATATGTAGTTCAAGACCTATACCAAAGTACAACTCAAATATGATATACAGACTGGTATGCATCTATACCAAGGAACAAACTACATCACATATGATATATATATATAGTTCAAATACCTATATCAAGGTACAACAACCTCATATATGATATGCAGACTGGTATGTATCGATACCAAGGAACAAACATCATATATGATACATATATAGTTGAAATCATATATAGTTGAAATACCTATACCAAGGTTCAACGTCAAATATGTTATATAGACTGTTTGGTACCTATACCAAGGAACAAACCACATCACATATGATACATTTACAGTTCAATACCTATACCAAAGTACAACAACCTGAAATACGATATACAGACTGGTATGTATCTATACCAAGGAACAAACATCACATTTGATACATATATAGTACAGCAATATCACGTATATGCTATATATAGATTGTACAGTACCATATATCAAGGTACAACAGCATCACATCTCCTATATAAACTGTTCAGTACCTAAACCAAGGTACAACAACGTCACATATATATAGTGTCAGACCAGTCAGGAAGTACTTCCGGTTCGTAGGGTGCTGATATAGTTCCTTGAAAGAATCCAAAGTTTCTAGTTTGCATGTGTTTTTCCTTAGATTAGTTTCTATTTCATTGTTAAATCTAACCTGAGGTTAAAGTAGTATGTCTCTTGTCATGAATAGTAAGTATTTTACTGTGTTTGTCAGGATTATTTCTTTGGAGAGTATGAGCACAGAGGTTAGGTAGAGATGTGGTTTTGACAGATGTTTATTTCAAAATACGCATAGTGTGGATGAATGACGCGAAATGTTGAAAAACTGAATCGGTGTTTTATTCCAGATACGGGACCGTTTGCTAGCCAAATGTGTTACATACACAGAATAAAAGTGTATTTAAGCGAACGAATGTTGTGGAACTTGTGACTGATCTCCAAATATAGCCTATATTGCATTGTCTTCAATGGGCTGATTTTCACCGGTCTTTGCCAATTTGTTATTCTAAACTAGCTATGAAAAATGATACAGACTGCCTCTGCAATAAATATACAGCGAGCCATTTTACCACATGTGTGCACTAGAGAGATATCTCCCATGTCAAATATCATAACACTGTCTTTACTCTGTATACGGCAACTATGAATCAGCCACTCTCTGGGTGTTTACTCTAGGTCATTCATTTGTGAGAATACGGAAGGATGCCGACATCACACATATGAATACTATTTACATATGGACACCCACATATCAGTACACTGTGCCCTGATAACAGTACTAGCCCAATCATTCAATGTTCCGTATTTTCTGCCGACGCCGCCATATTTGTCGTGTATCAAACGAAGAACAAAGCAGAATGTTCTCACCAAGAAAAAACACATGTAGAAGACATTGATATACAAATAAGTACTTGCTGTGTATACGTTACGTTGTCATCTTACAGAATATATACCAATATACACATCAAATTCCTTTAATAAAGTGGAATAAACAAATTTGATGAATATGACAGAGCGTAATTTCGGTGTGTGTGTGTGTGTGTGTGTGTGTGTATGTGTGTTGTGTGTGTAAACAAAGGATCCTCTCTGCGTGCAGGGCGCTGACCACGTGATGTCTGGCCCAGTGATCACGTCATGTCTGTATCACGTTAACATAAAGGATGAGACAATAACCACAAGAATTGCGGTTTACCCACACAAACATAATTATCTACAATAATTATCTTATAAAGTTAATTACCCGTTTACCCTATGCCACTCTTTATTGTGAGTTTAATTGTATAGAAGATTTAAATTTTGCGACGGTATATTAGTCGTTTAATGGTCGAAAATTGTGTTTAAATACGATTTACTACCATTAAACGAATGATATACCGTTGCAAAAGTCAAAGTTTCAATACTGGTTACTCGTTTCAAACGCATTTCGTTGTTTTTGACAGTTTTACTCCCAAACGCATTGAAGTAAGACGTAATGACGTCACGTTTTCGACAGTTGGACGTCACATGACTGGATTTGCGACCGGTTATGCACTATTTAGTAGTCGCAAATGTTTGAACGTCAACCAATCGGGTTGCAGGATTTTTGGCAAGTGCGTTAAAAGACTTGTAATCCTGACCACACATTATATGTATGCCTTACCTTCATGTTTTCGATTGTCATGATTGTGGATCTCAAAAAAAGGAACACTTTATTTGGAACGTATGTAATGTTCACGCCATTAATAGAAGTTTCTTTATCCTGTAGAAGATCATGTTATTCTGGACAATAATTTGATCTCATAGAAGAAGACACAAACAGCTGTCACGGAAATTTAATATCGTGACACCATCAATTGCTAAATATACGTTATATGAGGCTTAAAAGGTATGCATTATGAATGTTTTCCATCACCGTATTTGACATTTAGATCAATTAAAATAATTATATACACCTCATATTATTTAAAAAAGGTGAGTAATCAAGGTTCATATTTGTTTCATAATTTGCTTTACATAACAATCTGTTTTTATCAAGCCGATTCAAAATGAAACGTTTGTATATTGTAGCTTGCATTTGTTGATAATACACACACACTCATACATGTACACTCATTTTATCTACGGGAAAAATAATAATTAATATACATGTAGGTCAAGAAAGAGTTATATATATTCCGCCTGCTCGTAGTGTACGGTGTGTAAAATCAGAGTCTAGAACATTGAAATTAAAGGAAAAACAGAATATGAAAGGAAACATTTTGAAATTGCCAAAAACGATAAATAAAAGATAATTGCAGTCTCGATTTGATCGAGGCATAAACGATAGTGAAACATTCTAGCTACCGTTCGCCCCCTCTAGCCCGGGTTGGGCAGAACTCAGTATTTAAAATGTCAATATAACGGAAATTTAGCCATCCCGCAGATGGTATGCATATGACAGTGAACATGAAAGCTTCAATGTTGTATTTTCATACCATTCCATGGCCAGCTGCGTATGGTCCCAGATTTAACAAAATGCTATTCCCTAAACGCGAAAACAATGGGCGAGATAAACAAAATGGAATTTAGTTGAGAGCAGAGGTTATGAACATCGTATCACAGGTCACTAATTTAAAAAGCAGGCAACATATCCTACGGGTGATTACACAATACCCAGAGCCTTGAAAGATTGGAGTAGTTGGAGTAGTGGAACCACCTATTCGAAATTAAAGTAAAAAAGCCAACGTATTTTAGAATATACCACCGATATCTGTATATAATTATCGGGCTCAGCGATCCCCAAAGATCGGAATGAATAACATTTCTGATTGCAAGCACGAGGAGACGTTTTACCGTCGCCACACTGCACAGGCAACGATGCTGTAGTATTTAAAAAGAATATGAAAGGAGAAATTTGGAAATCGCCGAATACGATAAATACAAAACTAGTGCAGTCTCGGTTTGATTGATTGATGATAAACGGTAGTAAAACATGCTAGCTACCGTTCATTTCCTATAGCCCCGGGTTGAGCAAAACTCAATAAGTACTGAAATTTTATCCATTCCAAGAACGGTATGAATATAACGGTGAACAAAGCTTCAATGTGGTATGTTCCTACCACCTTAACAGAAACACACTTCCGTAATGTTATACTGGTATACTAGTTGGTATACTGTTGAGACACTGGAAGATTGCACCACCGAGACCACTTCTTGAAGTAGAAGTAGATATAAAAATCGAACACGAAAAGTAGCATTCAATGACGACAGTCAACCGCAAACACACACAGAAACAAGTAACAACTTTAAAGATGACGAAAAGGCGAGATAATACATCACAAACTCAAAAGGGTTGAAAATAGGGATACCGCCTTGGAACGGTCAGTGGCAAAAAAAACGTTGGTGTTTAAATCAGTGTCTAGGGTGCATCAAATCTTATTTTAACCATATTGTCATCCCAATAAACGGGACAGTGTAAATAAAGAAATCATCGTCAGGTTTCAATCTCTAACAAACAAGGCAGCATTATTAGGCAATATAAGCAAAACACATAAATGATCACGTATATATACTATTTAAATAAAGCCTAGAAAGCCTCAAAGAAGCCAGAACAATAAGATAATAAACCGTTATGGGTACGAAAAGACAAGATTAAAGACAAACATCAAACGCTACCGTCTTATAAGGATTTAGGTATAATGTTTCCCAGCGAACATTTTCTTAAGGGAATAGGAACAAGTCACAGGAATTAAGGTGGGTGAATAATGCGGGGAGTCAAGCTGCACTACTTCCTCTTGCTTCTAAACATATGGACTCTTTCGCTTTTGTGAGATTAGGCATTGTCATGAATTAGGTGTATGACATTGTGTTTGACATACTTAAGTAGCTTATGTCTGTAAAAAGTACTTGTTTTTTCCTTCTTTACATTGTATCTGCACCACCGGGCCAATATAATTGAATGTCATAAAAGTCTTACCACCTTTCTGACGTTTTTTGTCCGCTTAACAATCACTGGCCCTGCTTGTTTTGTTTTTTTAACCGTTGTTTCTTATTCATGTGTAGCTGGAGTTCAAAATATTAAACCCATGCCTCATTCCCAGTAAGTATCTTAGAATGTGTTCTTGCATTATAATTATGATATTTTTTCAGAAAGCAGATATGCTGGCATTTCAAAAGTTTAGCCTTTTGTTCTGATGCCAGCAAATGAGGGATACATCGAGCACAAAGTTTCTTTAATTTTAACTAGTTGGTCAACATGCGATGGGGCTCCCTTCTAAAATGTCCACTATATCAGCTATCACAGCTAATACGCATCCTCTTCAACCATTGCCTTCACAGCAGAAATGTTCTGCTTTGTTTCTGCAACATCTTTCCTGACTGGTCGTGTGTCTTCCTTAATGTCAATTTTACCAATTTTAAATTTCTGTACACACCTGAACATTGTTGCGAAACAGAGGTGCCGTATCTGTCGCACAACTATGCATGTATCTGCTTTGAAGTACCTTTAAAGCATAGTGTGTGTTAATATAAAACCTGATTTCAGATTTGTACTTGCCATTCATTTAAACATTATATGTAGCCACTATACATGAATGCATATAATTAAACAATATATAACCCACTTTTTATCAGATTAAATCCAGATATCGCAAGTGTATTGAAATTACCTTAAAATGCACGATTTTTTGTATTCAGTTTTATCATGCGTTTTTAACGGAAGCCAGGTAGTGACAAAATGTATTGAAAGCACCTCCAATGAAACTCACGTTCAATAAGAATGATGAATGCAATGCTCAAAACGCACGTTCAGATGAATGGAGAAGGCGTTGCTTAGAACGCACATGCAATGTGTGATGAAAGCATTGCTAAGAAACATAAAAAAATCAATCACGAAAGCCAGACCGTATTCTAATAGTGACTATTCTAATAGCTAATGTTATTTTACACAAACGAGGAGCATATCTTATATCATACTCATTTCGATGGTTTCAGGTAATAGGCATATTCATACAGGGTTACTGTTAAAATATAAAAGTAAGTAGTTACTAGTATAGTATTGAAGTCAATTTAACGTAATCCATCTGGCATTTGTATCGTCCTGGCAACGTTCAAATGTTGCATTTATGACGGCATTTGTACCATATTGGAAGTGACAAAATGAATGACGGAATTTTGTTCGTATTGGAAACAATGAAGTGTTGCTTACATGACTAAATTTTTGTCGTCCTGACTTTCCGCGATTAAAGAACATATGAATCAATCTTTTTTTTATGTTTTGTCTATGAAAAACTCTGGAGAAGTCCCTGATAAACTACGGTGAAAGTATTTCCATGCCTCTTCCCTAAGCACCTAATACTTTTCCACACTATATACTACTCTACCACATAATCTAATCAAAGATAAATTGCTTCAGCTTATTAGGAAGAGAATGTACAACTTTTCTAGCTTGTAATAATGTCAGGGCTTTCTTTACAAACGCTCTTACTGATAATTATAATGTGTGGACTTGTGCGGATGTTTGTAGAGCGTTATCTTTCCTTTTCGATAACATCATTATAAGATACGCTAAAACTGTTTACCGCCAGGATGTTGGTATTCTAATGGGTACAATCTTTGCACCACTTGTACTGCTATGAAAAAGAATTTATGTTTAGTTTGTCACCTGTTAGCCAGAGTGAAGTTGTTGATGTGTTTCAATAATACATCTCGGTATCTAGATAACATACTCAATATTGATAATTTGCTCATATGGTTACTAACATTTATCCATCAGAGCTCACGTTGAATAAAGCCAGCAGTTCGGATACTGAAGCAGTATCTCTCAATTTATAATGATTTCATACATACTAAAATCTATGATAAGAGAGATGACTTCAACTTTAACATCGTTAACTATTCATCGTTAACTATTTACACGTGGATGGGAATTTACCTCGTGCTACATCATACGGGGTTTATATCTCCCATCTCTTTCGCTTTGCTAGAGCTTGTTATGATGTTATAGATTGCAATGATCGAAATCATGTTATTACAAGTAAATTGTTTCAGCAGGGTTTTCGTTATCACAAACTACGTAGATCTTTCTCAAAATTCTACCGCCGCAACGAAACGAAAACCTACTGAAGAAATACAACACCAACCTTACAACACTTCTGCAACTAGGAATATCACAACGCTTATTTTACGGATATGTGGTCTATAAACTTCGAAAGGGATCTGGCGGGTTTCCAGACCACTTTACCAAATTAATCAGAAAGTTCGTCAGAAAAGGATACGACTCTTTAGTATTACAACGCACTGTATCTTTAGTGATTGACCCCTATCTACATTTAGTCACTACGCTTCACTTTTCCCTTTTGCGATGCCTGGACAACCTCGTGGGACTCTAATATTGCACCTACTGAAACCCCGACCAAGTGGGGTAGGTACATGAGCTTTCGTCCCTAGGATTTTCTGGTTGTACCCTAGGTTGGTTTTCTCTTTGACTGCAACTGCTGTGGTTGTTCAGTACAATTCTGGATACATCCTGCGATGTTTCTTATTTTGTATTTTATATAGCTTTACAATAACATCTTAGTGTTTATTTGGTTAGTTTCTCTGAATGTGGGCTTTATTGTTCGAGATTTACTTTTGATTTGATGTAGTTGTGTTTACACTGTCTTGTCTATTTGGGCGCTGAAGACAGGATAATAGCGAGGATTGTGTACATATAAAATCGATTCAAGCTAACCTGTAGGCCTTATTGCCTACTGACCATTCCAAGTCGGTAACACTGTCTTCACCACCCTTTCGGTTTTATTTTGTCATTTTCATTGTATAATTAATTAATATTGCTCCTTGTTTGTAGTACAGTGCGGACCTACGATGCCATTGCGTTTGGACGCTGTGGATTCTATAGGACTCTTTATTATTCAAATGACAAACATCCGTTATACTGATACCAGTATCATCACACATAGCGCAAAGTTTTTTACAGAAACCGTGCCACCAACAAAGGAAAACACTGTGAAAGATCACGTCCGCCAACTTATGCTAGGAGTGTACTTTCTACTTGAGAAGAAACCGGTACATAAGAGCGTTCTCATTATAGAGTAATTAGAAGCTGAAGTACTCAACATTCGCCATTATTCAATGCCCCAAAGAAATACTGAAGAATAATTTATTTTTCCAACGTTTAATAGTGTGGGAGTTGTAAGAACGTGCGTGTTAACTTGTAAGGGAAAAGTGCAATAAAATATATTATCTTATAAGTACAACCCGGGGCTAGAGGGCGTGAGCGGTAGCTAGCATATTTCACTACCGCTCATGAATAGTCTCAATCAAACCGAGACTGCAATATTTCGTATGTGTCGTGCTCGGCCGTTTCCAAAGGTCCATTATCATACTCTTTTGTATATACAAACGGGATTTCTGTAATGATAAAGAAATCAACCGAAATTGATTTTAAAGAAACTAACCGTAAATAATGGCAAAATTACATTACAAAACCGTTTATCAAAACTGTATCCAGGTGTTCATGTCATATAATAATGCATATGTGACTATTAAAAGTATAGGTTTACGCATGGATTCTTAAAATGTCAGTGATTTAATATGCGATAAATAAATGATGGGGTTATAACCATTTTTGGGGTTTGGCCTGGCTGGTTAAAGCCGTTACATTATGTCTATAGAGTTTGATTCTCAAAATATGTCAGTTAAATATACACCACGCCAACAGTAGGTTTAGAAACAATGTATATATGTATATAAATTTGGCTGTTGTTGCCGGGATAGCTACTTTAAATAACTGAACGCTAAATTTCAATCGCCTTCTCTTATTAACAGTGTCGAGTGGCAATGTTTCGTTTAAACACGATTTAACATTTTCTCTATGATAAAATACTTATTTATAGACAATGAAAGTGAGCCCAAATTTGAATCATTGAGACACTACCCGCACAATTAAATTAGCAATGACAAATTGGCGCGTTTGAAAACCAATTTGAATTGAGAAAATCCTCAAATAATATGACTCAGGCAAAACAAGAGGCCCAAGAGGACCTTTGGACGCTCTACTTGCTAAAGATAAAGTTGATGTAATACCTCTATCAAAAATCATTCAATCGGATGATATACGCAACTAGGCTTCATGCTGATCATCCCTGCCACGTTTCCTTGAAATCCGACCAGAGGTTCAGGAGAACTAGTATGTACAAAGTTAGTCTATTAAAAAAATTAAGGGGCCATAACTCTGCAAAAATGTATTCAACTGGAACGCGGCAATGAAATGCGCAACTAGGCTTGGTACTGATCATCCATGCCAAGATTCGTTGAAATCCGGCCAGGAATCAGGATAATTAGTCGTTGCAAAATGTATGTATTAAAACCTTAAAAGGGCCATAACTGTGCCAAAAATCGTTCATTCAGAACAGGGAAATGACAGGCGTAACTAGGTTTGGTACTCACCATCCTCACCAAGATTCGTTGAAATCTGATGATATGCACACCCAGGTTTGGTAATGATCATCCCTGCAAAGTTTCGTTGAAATCCGTCTATGGGTTCAGGAAAACTTGTCTAGACAAAGCTTGTGTATTCAAACATTTTAAGGCCTTTACTCTGCCAAAAATCATTTAACCGGAACACGGCGATGACGTGCACAACTAGACCTGAAACTGATCATCCCTAAAAGATATCGTTTAAATCCGGCCAATGGTTCAGGAGAACTAGTCTAGACAAAGTTTGTGTATTAAAAAAGAGTATGATAATGGACCTTTGGAAACGGCCGAGCACGACACATACGAAATATTGCAGTCTCGGTTTGATTGAGACTGTTCATGAGCGGTAGTGAAATATGCAAAACATTAAAGGGCAATAACTCCGTCAAAATCATTCAACCGGAATATACACAACTAGACTTGGTACTGATCATGCCTGCAAAATTGCATTGAAATCCGGCCAAATGAAGGTCCTTACGTTTTAACATGATTAATAAGGCAAACTACAGCATTATTTACCTAAACCAAGGGCTATAACTCCGGCATTACTAATCTGATTTGATTGATTTTCAAACTTGTCAAGCTTTTAAAAATAGTATCAATCTGGTAAAGATTGGATGAAATATGAAGGCCCTATCGTCTTTAACGAGGCAAAATATAGCAATTTTAACTACTCCAAGGGCCATAACTCTGATACTACTGGTCCGATCTGGCTGATTTTCAAAATCCCCCGAGCTTTTGTTCACATCAACAATTTGGTAAAGTTTGGAAAAGATCGGATGAAAAAAGCCCAATCCTGTTAACGCGGCAAAGTTATAGCATATTTAGAAAATCATTGGCCATAACTCCGGTGTAAATGGTCCGATTCTGCTAGTTTTCGAACTTTTCGAGCTTTCTTTGATATTAAGAATCTAATAACGTTTGGTAAAGATCGGATGAAAAATGAATGCCCTATCGTCTTAATGAGGCAAACGTTAACGAGGACGGACGAGGGACAACTCGGTATCCCATAAGCTCTGCAGGCCTTCGGGCGGTAGAGCTAAAAATCATTGTAACACATATAAATCATCCGGTTACATATTTACGGTGACCTAACTGCAAGCCCACTCTATGAATTTAAATAAAGCGACAATAGGAATGCAAAGATATATTTGTTAGACGTTATATGAGCCGTTCGGAGATGCATTATCCATTTCAGTTTCCATGAAAATTGATCAAAGACGAACGTATGTTGTTATTATGCAGTCCACACGATCGTTCTTGTTTAATGGGTCTATCAGGAGAGTACCAGTGGTAAAAAATGGCCCAACCTTGGGAGTTCAGCATGTGTAAATAAAATATTGGGAGGAACTGGTAAAACGGACTTCGTCTCAAGAACTAGTGTAAATATGTTGAGAATTGTTTTCTTTTTGTTGTTGTTATTGTTACACAGTATTTGTTTGTTGTTGCTTTTTTGTTGTTTTGTTGCGTGTTTTTCATAAACGATCCGTATACCATTAGAAGAAGAGGAAAGAAAAAAATCCGTTCTGCTGAATATATCCGGAAAAGTTTGGACTATATTGGAACATGTACTAACGTACATACTATTTGTAATTTCGACTAATTTACAAGAGTTACGTTCCCATGAGCTTTAAAATTCTATGAAAATAAGCCTATGCGCCGATCTCCTATCTTCAATACCAACTGAAATATACATACTTTAAAAAGAAAATTGTCTGTGACTGTTTTTTCTACGGAGTAAAGGCACCTAGAACTTTGAATTTTAAAGGTACACGATCACAAAGGCAAGCTAGTACTGAACAAATAAACGGTTATTATGCATGCTGTACCAAGAGATTATTGTATACGTGTGAGTTCACATATACAACATACGCACTACCTAAATTCACAGAATATTAATGAGATAAGGTGTTACTGTATGAGACGCGTCAGGTACTTTGTGAATCGACCACTGCTCTTATTTAGGGTATAAAGGTGGATTTTAGCAGACGGCATTTGTCCCTTTCTCGTTCCGACCACAGGATCAGCAGGACATGTCCATCTACAGCTCTACTCATAGCTTACCAGGCGATGTCGACAAGTCCTGCGAGAGGATCAACAAGTGTGCCCTTTATACAGGAGATGGGGTTTTATCTACATGTACACAGTTTTAGACTGTTTTACGTTTTAACGTGGAACTAAGCAGTGTCGCTTATCATGCTTATTGCAACTACTGATGGACTGTTAGGGCTACGCTGATCACCGATACTGTTACCGTTGCTGGATAAACCCTGTGAGATGTACACCTGCCGTAGATGGTTTAGGCTAACCCTTTATACGACGGTGTAGGTTACGGAGGAGCCGAGTGTATGGCAAGTGTCATCTATGTTCGATTTATTAGCTGAGCTTGCACTACAACACCAACAGGTACACGGGCAGTAGGAACAACTGGATTTGGCTACTTGGCGATTGATGAACCATTGGCGGGATACGGACTACATTGACTCCATTGGTGTAGAATCAACACTGCGAGATACACACTGGCGGTGGGCATGCGTCGCTAACTTTCACACAGCCAGTGAGTGTACCGGAGGAGCCATTACCACGTGTGAACTATTAACATGGAATCCACGTGCACCCGGATTGACCTACTTGGGAAAATCTAATCATCCATTTCCTGATTGGCTAAGACGACTTCGAGCCGGCAATCGGATTGACCAAGTCACAATTCTTCAGGCAATCCGATTGGCCAGAATCTTCTTCATCAACTTTAATCTTCTTCAAGAAAAACTTAATCACCTACTGACTGGCTATCTACGTTGGACTTCTTCACTCGAAACAAATCTACTACTGCGATTCTACAGTAAACCACGTTTGACGAGGGATGCTAAAGAAATATAAAAAGATCGTACAGGGAAAGTAGCATTCAAGGAGGACAGTCAACCACAAAACACAGAAACAAACACGCAAACAGCCAAACAAGAAGGCAAACTTTTACACCCGGACACTCCTGCATCCTGCATTCTTAACCATATACTGAAAGCTCGCCAAAAGGCCCAGTGCCATAGGGCGAGGGTAAAGAAGAACTGAACATCATCGACATTTGACCACCGAACTGATGAGACAAATCGTCTGTAGAAACACCTAATAGGAAATATAAGTCATTAAAAATTAAAAAGGAAGTTTTAAGCTGTATTGTTGATTGCAATGAAACCTCAGACATGTCAACGCTACAACGCTACATGTACTGAATAAATGTTTCCTATAATCAAACAAACAACAAGGTTGTGTTGATACAGGTTTGAGTCTATGTCAATTTATAATCCTGTTTGTCAAGATTTTCCCCTTTGTCAATATCAAAAGGCGAGCAAGTCATGACCAAATGCTCTCTTACTTCATTTGTTATTCAAATTGCAAACTCCTTTGCCATTTAAAGCCTTGCCTCATTCAACTGGGTTAACCATCAAGAAAATGACTGCATATCTGTTTAGCGTTTAATTTTAAGACTTTCAGAGGAAAATGCCTTTTGTTTATTTTAACTGATTACGATGTGAACAGTAATTGCATCTTTAACTATCATTTAAAGTACTATTCAAAAAACTGTATGCATTGATCCTTGTTCATCCGTGTTTCAAGTTTTGTAAACACTATTCAAATGTATGGAAACCACTGGTGCCAAATAATATTGTAGAGATTGCAGGAACAAAGCTGCGTATCTATGAAATATTAGATGTGGCAATATAAATTGCAAAACTTCTAAATATTCTGTATAAAACATATTGCTTCAAAATAGTATCTGCACATCTGACACATTCAAGATAAATCCTCGAAGGATTAACGCGGTACCAACACATCAACAATGCAGATAACTATATCAATATGCATTTTCCATTTGAGGTCCTCGACGTTTTTCGAAAAAAAATCCTTGGTCATAATCACATTTATACAATCTTTATTAAACTTGTTAAAAGGTTCATGAACAGAGGTTATGACCCTATCATTTTGAAACGTACTGCATGTTTAGTATAAGAGCGAGGTTTGGTGCACCGTTGAACCTGGTTTATAACCTCAGCGGCCCTTGCCACAGATCGTTCCAAAGCGGTAGCCATATTGTCACTCATTTTATGTTTGTGGTGTCATATCTCGCTTTTTATTCATCTTTGTTAATTATTGTTTGTTTCTATGCGTGCTTTTTGTTGACTGTGGTCTTGGAATGATACATTCACTGTTCGCCTTTTGTGAGGAAGTGTCGATTCTTACGGATGGCGGAAGGTGTTCAGTACAGGTTATACCCAGGAAAAGTGGGTGTTCTGCCTCCAACACAAAACATCGACCGTCATATAAAACCTTACATGTGTTGAAATCGACGTAAAACACCATACAAAAAAAACAAAAAAACAAAACAAACTGTTCGCCTTTTTTTTTATAGCTACTTATATTGATAAACTGTATCGTCCTTCTTTCCGGAAGAACAGCTGACTTTTCTTGAATGTTGCACTAGGATATGGTCGAATGAGTCTACAAAACATATAATTACAACAATGGAATTCAATACAGTTTAAATTTATTTAAAAAATATTCCACTTATAAGGGGATGTTCCCGATCAAATTCTTATGGGGTCTATGGTTAGCAACTAACTCGTTTTTAGCTTTGCAAAACTGTATAATCGTAAATCTGATCTAATTTTGAAATATGAAAGTAATTTAAGAATTCTTCTGCGACAAGGACTATCAAAACCTGAATTATATAGTGACCTCATTTACAAACTTCGTAAGATGCATTGTAATGATCACTTTCATACACTTTTTATTAAACTTGTTAAAAAACATCAAAAGAGGTTATGACTCTTTTTGCAACGTACTGTATGTTTAGTGCTTGACTCATTTGTAGTTCGCCACTATGCTTTCTTCTTGGATTGGGTGGACCTTATGATGACGTCTACCTAACTAAGTCCTCATAAGACGTAGCGTTTGATGTTTGTCTGAAATCTTGTCTTGCCGTAGCTTAATGGTCTTTAACCCTGTATTCACCACTCTTTGTGTTGTGTATTGTCCTTTTCATTGTACATTTAATTTGTTCTTTGTTTGTGGTGTAGTAGTACGGACATACGGCGCCATTTCATTTGGATGCTGTGATTTATATAGGACCATTTTTCTCATTTGTTCTCTTGTTGCTTTGTGGCTTTCTATGCTTTTTTATATTCATTTATACATGATCATCTGTGTGTTATAGGTCTCACTACAGAATTACCTCCCTTGGGCAGGACGGTAGGAAGATTCCTACACCGTAAAAAACTAGGGCTGTGTTAATCGGTTTGCTCTGAACTTGGAAATGTGCAATCATTCTCTTATTTCTGTTTTCAGGTGACAAGATTGGAACATGTTCATGACTTCTGCCAAGTTTGGATGCCACTGGGTGATTTTCGAGGAAGATATGATAATTTGAAAATGGGTAGGAATACAGTTGAATTATCAGTGAAATGGAGCTAGTTTTGAGGGGTACTGAAAAAGACTGGAATTTAAAAAAATTTAATCTGGTGAACATTTGATTTTTTGTGGATATTCTGAGCTTCAGAGGAAGGTTTGCAGATTGAGGGGAGATTTAAAGACCAATGGACAGTTTAAAGTATGTTCGCAGTGGTCCGCACGTGACCATTTCTACATATATTATATAGTGTTGAATAATTCACTAGTGAGACGTTAAACAACCCTCATCTGGAACAGGGAAAAGCTTGACAGACAGCGCCTATTGTTACTAGATTGGATTTTTTAAAGTGAAATCTTGATTTTAGAGTGAAACAGTGTATTTCTTAGGCATAATATGGATTTTGATAAGTATTTGATGCTTTTGCAGTGTAAAATAGACTACTTTGCTTCTAGTCGGACCCCGTGCATGCTTTATAACCGTCATTTGGGACTTAATAGACGATTCTGTGGTCAGAAAGTGTCAGAATATGGGAGACAGTCGATTGTTTTGGCTGGGAGACATACTCAGATGAACATGTTAGCACACAGAGTGATGTATATGTGTGTTATGTGTGTTTCTAGTATTCCTAGGGGAATGGACGTGTCTCATCTTTGCCACAACAGTTTATGTTTACGATTTGACCATCTCAGCTTGGAGCCTCATAGCGTCAACATGGAAAGACAAAGATGCCTTCACATGATACCAAGACTGTGTTTAGGACATACAGAGTATCCTGATTGCATGCTTCATGTGAGTAGATTGTTTATATTATCCTATTGTAGTGTTTCATGTCAAATTGTTACCCCACCCACTTTTCATATAGCAAAATGTGTGGTCATTGTTTACTTGTCGAGAAGGTCAGTTGAGTATGTTTTATGTTGTCGTTGGTCATCGTATACTTTAAATTTGTTCACTTTGTTGATAAATCTGGCTGTTTTATAAGTTTGTAACATTTGTCGATGTTTGTCGTACGTATTTTTGTCCTGAATTTTCTTAAGTGACCGTAACACTTTTGTGTTTTGGGGAAATGACCCTCCAACAGCCTTAACTTTTTCTATTGCTGAATTTGCCCGTCCGTCATTTAACCGTGCTGCGGCACTTAATTTTCTGCCTTTAGCATTACGTCGAAAGGTTACGTCTTTCGGGTTTGAGGCATTTATACCGCGGTGTAACGCCTCTAGCTTATTTGTGTCAGCACCTTTACATGTCTTGGTCACAGCGTCTTTTCCCAGTCGAACATTTAAACAGTCGATAAGTTTATTTTTGTCGTCTCCCTGAATCTTTAAAGGTTTACATGATGTTGGCATAAAATGTTTTCTCCATGTTGAGATTGGTGGATTACCCCCACACGCCATGGAATATTTTCTACAAGTTTTCCCACATTTATCCTGGTAGCAGTCTATTATAGCCATCTTCAAATTTTCACATTTTTGTTGTAAACAGGGAATATTTGTGTCGCCTATACTCTGCTGTACATTTTGAAACTCAGTTAGTACACGGTGAGATACGTCCTTTGCAAAGCGTTTCTGAATGTATGCTCGGTCCCGTTTGGTATGTCCAGGAAACATCTTTTGCGAAAACTCAGTCCTCTTAATTTTATTTTTCATTGTTTTAGTCAGATGTACAACATCCGCCATTCTTGACATTGGTTTGCCCGTGATAGCAAGTTGAGCAGCACGAGCGCCTTTGAATGCTTTGCTGTCCCCGTCTGTTGTCATGTTGTCAATAGTGATCGGCGTGTCACTCTTCAATATCGATTCCATCGCTAATCTGGCCTCTCTATGTTCGTCACCTGTAAACGAAGTATGAAATTTGTATCGACTTGACGGTTATTGTTGCATTAGTCAATAATCTTTTTTATTATTTATTTCTTTTTTTCATTACTTATTTATTTTTCTTATTTACTTACTTACTTAATTACTTACTTACTTATTTACTTGCTTACTTACTTACTTACTTACTTACTTACTTACTTACTTACTTACATTATCTTATCTTATCTTATCTTATCTTCTTATCTTATCTTATCTTATCTTATCTTAAATGTTTAACGACTTGACGGCGGTTATTGTTGATTAGTCAATAATGTTTTTTATTATTATTATTTCTTTCTTTTTGTCATTAGTTATTTCTATCTATCTATCTATCTATCTATCTATCTATCTATCTATCTATATCTATCTATCTATCTATCTATCTATATATCTATCTATCTATCTATCTATCTATCTATCTATCTATCTATCTATCTATCTATCTATCTATCTATCTATCTATCTATCTATCTATCTATCTTATCTTTGTTGTGATTGTGATGTGGTGTGATGTGGTGTGATGTGGTGTGGTTGTTGTGTTGTTGTGTTTTGTGATTGTGATGTGGTGTGGTTGTTGTGTTGTGATTGTGTTGTGTTGTGTTGTGTTGTGTTGTGTTGTGTTGTGTTGTTGTGTTGTTGTGTTGTGTTGTGTTGTGTTGTGTTGTGTTGTTGTGTTGTGTTGTGTTGTGTTGTGTTGTGTTGTGTTGTGTTGTGTTGTTGTGTTGTTGTGTTGTGTTGTGTTGTGTTGTGTTGTTGTGTTGTGTTGTGTTGTGTTGTGTTGTGTTGTGTTGTGTTGTTGTTGTGTTGTGTTGTGTTGTGTTGTGTTGTGTTGTGTTGTGTTGTGTTGTGTTGTGTTGTGTTGTGTTGTGTTGTGTTGTGTTGTTGTGTTATGTTGTTGTGTTGTGTTGTGTTGTGTTGTGTTGTGTTGTGTTGTGTTGTGTTGTGTTGTGTTGTTGTGTTGTGTTGTGTTGTGTTGTGTTGTGTTGTGTTGTGTTGTGTTGTGTTGTGTTGTGTTGTGTTGTGTTGTGTTGTGTTGTGTTGTGTTGTGTTGTGTTAATTAAATAATGTTTAATTAATTGTTATGAAACTTACCTATTTGGTCGGTATCCTGAAGATTTTTGCTGCATCCAGACCTCGCATTACATGCGCTGTGGTCCCAGTGGGAACAAAGTTTACTGCCAATGTGCATGCCAATCACTTTCTTTAGATTTGTCTGCATCTCTATGATGGTAGTGCTGACTTGAGTGGCTGGCTGCATTGGAGTTGTCTCCCCTGCTGACTTCAGACTGTTGTTATATTGGGAGTCTACCCCACCCGGAATTGAGGCGTCTTTTTCAAACCCACACGCGACGTTGTTTTCTCGGACTTGCTGTCTTGCACGGTTGAAACTAGCATGTGCCACCTCCGAAACTTTGTCAGCAGCAATGTTGCTATGGCTTTGCATAGATGAGTAAGATGGTGGTGGAATTTTCAGGCATGTCATCAAGTACCGAAAGTCATTTGGGCCGGATTTTGTGTCCATTAACCCCACTGCCACTGACAGATTTATGTCGGCAACTTTTGGTCCTGGTCGATTGGTGTTCACCGTTTCATAAAGCTTATGTTCTTTGCCAACGAACCCACATTTAAGACATTTCAGTCTCTCGCACCACCCTAACCCCATCTGTTTATCAAACTTCAAGTCAAAGTTTAATTTCCCTTGACAGGTGCCATCCCAGGATCTGTGATCAGAGAATGTTTCAAAGAACATGTCAGCAGTCTTCCCAAGGTGAAAGATACGGTATGTACGCAGTTCATTCTTATCACTTTCAGCTTTAGCACTATCCATAAGTGCTTGCTCTATAGGCGTTTTGGCAGCCTTGCTTGGTCTCAAGGTCATTGTTGCTGGAATCTTCTTGTCTACAGCTCCACACAGTAGCACATTTGATTTTTTATCCTGAATTAGGAGACTATCATACACGTCTTTAGTCAGTCTCTTAATGGTCACTGTCCGCTTGTCATCAGACCACCTGCCTGAAAGTGGTTTAAATCTATTTTGGTCGACTCCCTTCTTAAAGTGTGATATTTTATGTTTCATTATTGCAAGTACACTCCTTTTTATAAATAGTAAACTTGCTTCCTAGCTAGCTCTGTTCTGTAATAATCTCTTTTCAAGTTATGCCCCTTCAAAGACAAACTCCATTTACTCCCTGAATAACATAACAAATGATGACATCATGAAGATGACGTCATGAAAATAACGTTACGTTTTGGCGTAAAAATCTAACCATATTAGGTTAGGAAGGTTTAGGATTTCATCAATCCAGCTTAGCCATCCACTACAATTACAAGTAAGCTTATCTACCAACAATGAAGTTTCTTTGGAAGCAGAAATGATAAGTCAAAGATGATGTACTGTTCGAATAATAAAGCATTTATTCAAGAAACCAATAAATTGCCATATAAGGGCATGCATTTTGACACTTGAATTGGGTAATATTACATACACAGTAAATTTAATACAATGATAAGATAAAGCAATCATATAACACCAAAACTTAAAAGTTTCAAACATTTTCTTTAACAAGTATAGAAGATATTCAAGCTTAGCGGTTGATATGTCGTGGCAGTTCTGTGCATTTTCAAGTCGTCCGAAACTGACTTGAAGCAAATGTGACCGGCTTCATGTTTTATGCCATTTTGTTAAAAATAGTCCGCGGATAACACCAAGTAACGTCATTTTATGTTCGTCAATATTGTTACTTTGTTTGATAAAGTTTTGAGTCTTATGTCAAAAAAACAATTCAGTTAAAGGTCTCACTACAGAATTACCTCCCTTGGGCAGGACGGTAGGAAGATTCCTACACCGTAAAAAACTAGGGCTGTGTTAATCGGTTTGCTCTGAACTTGGAAATGTGCAATCATTCTCTTATTTCTGTTTTCAGGTGACAAGATTGGAACATGTTCATGACTTCTGCCAAGTTTGGATGCCACTGGGTGATTTTCGAGGAAGATATGATAATTTGAAAATGGGTAGGAATACAGTTGAATTATCAGTGAAATGGAGCTAGTTTTGAGGGGTACTGAAAAAGACTGGAATTTAAAAAAATTTAATCTGGTGAACATTTGATTTTTTGTGGATATTCTGAGCTTCAGAGGAAGGTTTGCAGATTGAGGGGAGATTTAAAGACCAATGGACAGTTTAAAGTATGTTCGCAGTGGTCCGCACGTGACCATTTCTACATATATTATATAGTGTTGAATAATTCACTAGTGAGACGTTAAACTGATACTGAATATTAATGCTGCCTTGTTAGAGACTATAACCTGGCGGGGATTTCTTTGTTTACACTGATTCTTTTTATTGGGATGACAATAGGATATGATTGAGGTTTGCCGGAAATTAAAAACAATACTTGATTGGTCTCCTAGACAAGTCTGAAGTCTTTATAAGAAACTAAATTTAATAGTAGCAAAATCGTATGTTGCGATAAGAAATATCCTCGACAGAAACCTTCATAGTTTGCAGGAATGACGACATTCAACCATTTTCAATGAAGATTTAATCTTAATGCACACAGCAAATACATCTGTGACTTCAAACGACGAGATAACGCGAATCGTTTAAATGTTTTGTATTAATATTGCTTTATTGAACAGTAAAATGTGATTCATAAATATTGTATCACCGCAAATGCCACAATATAGCACATTTTTCATACTATTGAAAAAGTACTTAATCAATGTTAATATTCACAGACAGCGCTCAACATATTAGCAAACTCCCTAATATAACTGTAATAGGATGTTGTTTTTTTTCCTTTTTCGAAAGACTCATTCTGTGCGTGTATTTTCATTCAATCATACATTGTAACTGTGTTTCCAATATTGTATTCTATAGCATATTTTTTAATAAGTGTCGAGAATTTGATTTTATGTTGATAAGTAACATGTTGGGTGGTTTAAAAAGAGTCCACACGTTGTTATATGCGTATAGTGTTACAAACATGAAACAGTTTTATATGCGAATAGAAAATTGAATAGTATATGAGAATAGTGTTATGAAAAATGAAATTATTGTAGCTTGAGAGAAGCGAATTAGACGATAATTAATTTCTCTTCGTGTGAGTGATTCTCATAGGGGGCGCACTCTCAGTGGAGTGCACGTGGCATGTAGAATGCCAGTTTTAGCCATTCAGCGTTGGATGACTGATCAGTTAACACGTTAAAATTTGGTGGTATTACGTTACACAGTGAGAGAATTATCAGCGGACACGCTAGTACAAATGGAAAAAGAAAAATATATAGATAAGTATTGTTAATTTACAAACGGTATTTATAGGATCAGTAGTTTAGCTGGCACAGGTGTTAATATTTGATAATTTATTTGTATTTTCTACACGAATGATCAGTCGTACATGTCTTTTCATTAATTCAGGTTTCAAAAAGCTTTGAACATGATGAATATCCTGAAATGTTTACATTTTCTCAGAAAATGATAACAGCAAAGATGAGATATAGTTCGTGGCTGCTGTGAATTATTGTAAAATGTTTACAACACAATTTTAGCGTTGTATGCTGTCATACGTAAGCTTGCACGTGAACGTCATGCATGGTTGTGTAAACGTGGTACATTGTATAGACAGTTATACATGAGAGCTGGTAAATAAAAGGATACCACTGTAGTACAGTGTAACTGGGGTGTGTATCAAGTGAAGTGTGCATTGTAATCAAAAAGCTGACGAGTGTACATTTGATTGCCAGATAAACTTGTATTGATAATTTTCAGAAATCCATGATGAGATGATCGGTGCACAGTATGTGTAATAGTAATGTCCTCAACAGATGATAGGCTAGAATCTGACACGGTCGCGGAGATCCGGGTTCGCGTTCCGATTGAGGAACGATTAAAGACAAAGACGAATTCAAAAGATAAGTAGTTTTTGTATGGTAGTGAAATTCTCCAGTTTAGCAATGAAAGATGAGTGGTGCTCCTCTGTCCCCCTATACATGCAGGTTGAGTGAAGCTAAGATTGGTTTCCACAGTTAAGCGTTATAGTTTTGTTTTCACTGAAAAGAAAGATAACTCTGTCTTATTATGTTTTAATGAATGAGGGGTGGTCTTCCTTATTAATTGAGTGGTGGGACGATGGACGTCTTTCGGGTATGGCTGCCTTTAATAATTGCTGCGACGGTAGACGTATCGGATATGCCCTATTACAACTTGCTTATGATACATGTTGGGAAATTGGTTTATTTGAAATAAAAGATGTACATGTAGAAATAATTACTGATAGAAAGTATGCATATCTGGAATATTTAAGCACAATGGCGTAACATACTGTGTGAACCTCTCAATACGATGTGCGGCATAATAAACATATACTTTGTGCATATACCGTGTGGGTGGTGGGCTGTTTGTCCGAAATCACTGATGGCTTATACCATGTAGCCTAATACGGTTATATCAGACCGTATGACATTTGGTATTGCATGCAGGTATCTGCATACTAGTAAGTGAATATAATACCGTATTTCGGGTGGTAATAAAGGGCGTATGCTCGTGCAACGAGCTCGTATCGGCATGTTGGTAACTATGTGCGGGTATCTGCACATAGGGTTAGGTATAACTGCAAGAAGGCTGATGTAAGTGATAATAATAATAATACTAATAATAATAATAATAATAATATAATAATGCCTTGTGAAACGTGTCGATGATGCATATTGTGTAATGTTGTAGTTGACATGTTCATGTAAGAAGTGTGAAGAAATGTGGGTTAAATATATATGTAAATAAATGTGCTATTAGCTGCCCGTATAGGTGTGATAAATAGCCGTATGCCATGTTGCAGCGAGCCGATATCTGGTTATCGGTTACTATGTGCGCTTATTTGCATAGGGTTAGAAATGGATAGATGTTTTAAAGTAACACATGGTCAAAACTCGGGCGTAGCTGCCTATTAAAACTGCTGCGAAAATAAGACTTCGCGGGCGAATGCCTAGATACAACGTGTTCGTGACGCATGTTTGTGAAATATAAGATGTATAAAGCAATATTTAATTTTAAAATTGGAGAAGTAATAAGGCATTTGATGTATTCTGGGGGATGTCGTATTTGAAATGCGAGATACTTGTAGAAACAGACAGTTTTAAACGGGGCCATATACAATGAAACCTATATTAAAATGTTTTGAACATACCTGGAATTTATATAGATGACTGTCTAAAATGACTGGTTATATTGTTATATGTATATATTTATGTACATATAGTGCCAATGTGGGTAATGACACTGGTGGTAGAGACATCGTGGATACTGATGTGGCACAGTGAGAAATAATACTTATAATAGTATTGATATCATTTTAAAAATGGTGAATGCATATAATTGCAAGTACTTTGTGTGCATGTAGTTTAATACACAATACATAATTAATACTATTTGTTTCAGATATTTCCTTTCGATATTGCGTTCCAGAACTGGAGTGTTTTGGCAGAGAACAGTGACGCAAATTCAGATTTCATATTAAGATTGAAGTACCAGCCGGTTACAATTATCAATGAAAGTTAAAGTAAGAACACTTTAAACAAGTTATTGTTTTGAGAGGAGGAACACTTGCTTGTCGTGTCATTCCGCGTCATGTTATTTCTTGTGGACAGGAATTTAGACTGTAAGATTCAACCGTATACCTTGTTGCTACATGAGGATTGCTACATGCGTGGAAAAACTTGGAACAACTGTCTGTCGAATGATTTCATGAGGGCACGCATTTAGACGTTGATTCAACAGTATGTGTAATGCTGATACGAGCTCCTCTGTATAGCACAAAAGCAAATATTGTCGAAAGGCATTTGGTTTTGCGTATAAAGTATGTGACTATATATATCCTGTCATTGGTGGTAAAGGGCGTATGCCAGGTGCAAGGAACCGGGCAGTCAAAGGTACGGTCGACTATAGACGTAAGAATTTATTTTGAGGAAATTATAAGATTTTAAGTGAATTTGTAATAGACACTTTGTTTTGAAGTTTTGCATGTTTGATGTAAGTTTGTTTATAATAACACTGGATTCAAAATTAGAATTGAGAGTCACTGGACTTAGAAGAAGAATGCAGAGTCACTGGACTCAGAAATAGAATCGAGAGTCGTAGATGTATATGAGTGAGAGTCGTGTGACTCGGGGTTAAGACGTTTGTAAATCTAATGGAGAGTCACTTGACTCAGGATTAGATGTGCCTGACTGGGAGTCGCGTGACTCGGGGTCAGAGCATTGGAATGCGGGATGTATTTGATGTTATAATAACAGTTGATATAACTTAGTACGGTTTCAGATAAATGATGTTATTGAGATGATGATTTGAATTGAGTTTGTCTGTGTTGTAAAAGTATTGTGAATTATATGTAGAATTGAGTCATTGGTTTCAGAAGTAGAATTTAGAGTCACTGGACTCAAAAGAGAATTGAGTCACTGGACTCAGAAGTAGATGTATGAGTGAGAGTCGTGTGACTCGGGTTTAAGACGTTTGTAAATCTAATGGAGAGTCACTTGACTCGGGATTAGATGTGCCTGACTGGGAGTCGCGTGACTCGGGGTCAGAGAACTGTAAAATGGTTATTGCGGGATGTATTTGATGTTATAATAACAGTTGACATAACTTAGTACGGTTTCAGATAAATGATGTTATTGAGATGATGATTTGAATTTAGTTTGTATGTGTTGTAAAAGTATTGTGAATTATATGTAGAATTGAGTCATTGGATTCAGAAGTAGAATTTAGAGTCACTGGACTCAAAAGAGAATTGAGTCACTGGACTCAGAAGTACATGTATGAGTGCGAGTCGTGTGACTCGGGGTTAAGACGTTTGTAAATCTAATGGAGAGTCACTTGACTCGGGATTAGATGTGCCTGACTGGGAGTCACGTGACTCGGGGTCAGAGAACTGTAAAATGGTTATTGCGGGATGTATTTGATGTTATAATAACAGTTGATATAAGTTAGTACGGATTCAGATAAATCATGTTATTGAGATGATGATTTTAATTTAGTTTGTATGTGTTGTAAAAGTACTGTGAATTATATGTAGAATTGAGTCACTGGATTCAGAAGTAAAATTGAGTCACTGGACTCATAAGTAGAATTTAGAGTCACTGGACTCAAAATAGAATTGAGTCACTCGACTCCGAAGTAGATGTATGAGTGCGAGTCGTGTGACTCGGGGTTAAGACGTTTGTAAATCTAATGGAGAGTCACTTGACTCAGGATTAGATGTGCCTGACTGGGAGTCACGTGACTCGGGGTCAGACAATATTGTAAATTATATTTTGTAAAATGATCATTATGAGTCATTGGCCTCGGAGAAAGTTGTATGTTTTGTTATAATAACAGTTGATATAACACTAAGATTAATAAGGTGTTCAGATAAATTATGTTATTGAGATGATGATTTGAATTTAGATTGTATGTGTTGTAAACGTATTGTGAATTATATGTAGAATTGAGTCACTGGATTCAGAATATAATTGAGAGTCACTGGACTCACAAGTAGAATTTAGAGTCACTGGACTCAGGAATATAACTTAAAGTCACTGGATTCAAATAGAAGTGAGTCACTGGACTCAGGAGTAGATGCATGAGTGCGAGTCATGTGACTCGGGGTTAAGACGTTTGTAAATCTAATGGAGTCACTTGACTCAGGATTAGATGTGCCTGACTTGGAGTCATGTGACTCGGGGTCGGAGAATTGTAAATTATATTTCGTAAAATTATCATTACGAGTCATTGGACTCGGGGCAAGTTTTATTTTATGTTATAATAGCAGTTGATATAACATGCAGATTAGTAAGGGTTCAGATAAATGATGGTATTGAGATGATGATTTGAATTTAGATTGTATGTGTTGTAAAAGCATTGTGAATTGTATGGTACGTACAGTCGGTCAGTCCTGCGACTTACACCAAAAAATATAAGATTCGGGTGGTACTTGAAATTTAAATAGGTTTACATGAGAGCTAAAGTAAGAAACATAACGTCCGTAAAATTACTTACATGGAGTCAGTGTCGGTTAGACACGGGACGTATTTATGTTTAATTTATATGGACTAGTGTACCAATATTTTGGTTTTAGAGAACTTGTTTTATATCAATTACAGGTAGTACGTGTTGGTACACGGGACGTAAACATGTTTTAAATTATATGGACTTGTGTACCAGTATCTTGGTTTTAAACAGAAATTGTTTTATATCAATTACATGGGCTCAGTGTCGGATAGACACAGGACGTAGTTAGGTTTAAATTCTAAGGTCTGTTGTACCAATATCTTGGTTTTAAACACAAATTGTTTTATATCAATTACACGGAGTCAGTGTCGGGTAGACACATGACGTATTTATGTTTAAATTCTATGGAACAGTGTACCAATATCTTGGTTTAAAAATGTATCATATGTTATATGTTTAATAATGGTTAAATTCATATATGTAATATTTTGGTTGAAACAGAACTTGTTTTATATCAATTACATGGGCTCACTGTCGGATAAACACATGACGTATTGAGGTTTTAAATTGTAAGGTCTAGTGTACCAATACCTTGGTTTTAAACAGATATTGTTTTATTATATATATTACATGGAGTCGGTGTCGGGTAGACACAGGATATATTTATGTTTAAATTTTATGGAATAGTGTACCAATATGTTAGTTTAGAAATGTCTCATATGTTATATGTTTTATAATGGAGATTTGAATTCATATATGTAAGTTACTTAGATACTCGTATTTGGTTGTTACAATTTTGAGCCCGTTCTTTTAGTTCAGTCGGTCGTCCAATGGCTTATACCAATAAATAATAAATATATATTTATAACGTATGTGTTGTTGTCGTGTTACTCCTATGAGAAGGGTGAGTGTACGAAGAGAATGAAGCGATATTATATGAAAATAATGTTATAAAAATGAAACAATATTATATGAGAATAGTGTTATGAAAATGAAACAGCATTATATGAGAATAGTGTTATGAAAATGTAACAATATTATATGAGAATAGTGTTATGAAAATGAAGCAATATTATACGAGAATAGTATTATAAAAATGAAACAATATTATATGAGAATAGTGTTATAAAAATGAAACAATATTATATGAGAATAGTGTTATGAAAAGCAACAATATATACGTTAATTTTATGCAAATAAAAAAAAAGTATATGCGTAAAGTGAAATAAAAATAGAACAATGTGCGCATAGTGTTATAAAAGAAAAATATTACGCGCGTGTCATATTTTGGTCAGTTGTGGACACACAATAGTGGTTGCGTAAGTCTTTCCGACCAATAAACCCTCCTTATGTGCTTCCATGCCGACTTTCATACTATCTTCAATAGACGTTTAATCTAAAAGTAAAGAACAAATACAGCTGTGACATTTAATATCGTGACATACAGCTGTGACATTTAATATCGTGACACCATCAATTCCTAAATGGATGTAATATGAGTCTTATAATGGTTTCTATTGCCGTACATGACAATAAGATCGATTACACGTTGTATAAACACGTCATACTATTAAGAAAAGTAATTAAGGTTGATGAACAGTGAGAATACTTCGCGTCAATAATGTTCGTTTGCATAAATGTATCTGCAAAATAACTGCAATACTCGTCAGAAATAGAAACAGGTCGTCTGAGTGGTTGCAATAGGTTCGTGCGCACTCAGCTATATATTTACCCTCCTTTCTACAATATTGGGAGTAGGTAGAGATGCAATTGTTTTAAGATTTGTGTTCTTTTCCTTAGCCTCGTAAGTAGAATAGGAAGGTAAACCGACTGGTTCCGTGCATCGGAGTCTATCCTCCGAGTTCAATGAAGAAACATAGGTATACGAGCATGTTGAAGAAATATAGATATATACTCGTTAGTACGAGTTGGGCTGAGGTTAACGGATTCCTATGCATACGTTCCCCGTCTCTGGGGTGGCTCTAAATAACGCGTTGATGAGTCGTTCGACAATATTCAATTATGCAGATAAATTTGAAAGTATCAATATCATATTTATAACCATTAATGTTGGACAAGAGAGTAAATTCATATTAACATATACACAACCAATATATTTTCATAATGCAAAGTAAAAAGTTAGCAAACATCGTGTTGCTAAAATATGTGTTTTTTTCAGTTTTAAATATCTAAAACTAAATATCATAAATTGTTTGCTCTGACAAATGATGCTTTAATGTCATTTGAACGGGACATCAATCAATAAAGACATCTGTCATATAGACATGATGACGTTTAGTAAGACTCGATCAATAATTTAACAAAAGCGTATATAGCAAGAAACTATCCGTCAAATGATCATGTAGTTCATAGTATAAGAAATAAAAATTGAAATTGAAATAGCATGTCGGGTATCAACAAGGCAAACTTCCAATACTATTTCTTTAGCAATTTTATAGTTTTACGAGGTTTTACTTCATGTTTAAACAGATAAAGATTTTGAAATGCGTTTATATCATCAAGGATTGCCGGAAAAGAAACTTACTTTCTGTAATAATAAATTTCTTAAAGTCCCTATCTTCATGCAACATTATTCTAGAAATAAATGCAGTAGTGCGTGCTCTATAATTATAAATTAAAACTTTAACACGTTGAATGAATTGCTCAGTAATTTACAGATCAGTGTCGTACTTGCATTTCATCTGATCTGTTATATTCTTGCAAAAAACAGAAACGTCTAGAAATGTGACGCAATGAAAATGGGATAACTTGTGACGCAGGAGAAAATTATCAATAAATACCATGTACTAACGAGTTGACGATTGCAAAGGCTTTCTAATTTTCACTCCTAAGTGGTTCTTATCTGTGTACTAGATAAAACAAACATTATATATAGTGTTGATGTCGTAGCATTGACGCTGTCTGTCGTTAACGTATAATGAAACTCTGGATACGGATTCGATGACTTAGAACCGTAGTTTGATTCAGTTTTATACTTACTTGGTTCGCTTAGGCATACATGGCCAACATGAACTCATTTGCCTTTCATTTCTGTTGCCAGTTTACAGTTAATTCCATGTCCGTGGAGAAAGACAGCCTGCAGTGGATGCATATCTTAATTTAGCTTCAACGACACACGCGGTATCAATTTGGCATTGAGTCGCCCTTGCAAATAGTCACCTGCCAAGGGGAATTTGACGCGGATTCGACGATTGATACGTGCCAAACTCGTTGTCTGTATAATATTGCGAAATTGGTTAAAGGTGTGTGACTGTGTTGTAATGAAAAGAACTTTGTTTTCATAACCGCTGCTCCTTACTAAATTCCATTTTGTTTATTTCGCTAATTGTTTTCTCGTTTAGGGCAAAGCATTTTGTTAGAAACTGGGACCATACGCCGCTGGCCATGGAATGGTATACAATTCCTCCTTAAAGGTTCCATGCTCACCGTCATATGCTTACCATCTTCGGATCGCTCACAATTTCGTACTGTTAACATTTTGAATATTGAGTTCTATTCAGCCCGGGGCTAGATGGCGTTCACTACCGTTCATCAACACTCTCAATCAAACTGAGACTACAATATTGTTTGTATTTATCGTGTTTGGCGATTTCCAAATTTCTTATTTCATACTCTTTTTATATATCACACTAGCTTTGCCTGTGCAATGTGGCGGCGGTAGAACGTCTCCCCGTGCTTGCTGTCAAAACTATTATTCATTCCGATGTTTCGAGATCGCTGAGCCCGATATTTATATACAGATATCGGTGGTAAATTCTCAAATACTTTTGTTTCCTTACTTTAATATCGAATAGGTCGTTCCCCTACTCCAGCTTTTTAAAGATTATGAATTTTGTTTACTCACCCGCAGGATATGTTGTCTTTTTTTATTTAGTCATTTTGCAATTACTTGTGATATCATACCGCTGCTCCCAGCTAAATTCCATTTTGTTTATTTGGCTCATTGTTTTCTCGTTTAGGGCAAAGCATTTTGTTAGAAACTGGGATCATACGCCTCTAGCCATGGAATGGTATAAAATATCTCATCGAAGGTTCTATGCTCACCGTCATATGCATACCATCTTCAGATCGTTCAAATGTTCGTACTGTTGACATTTTAGATATTGAGTTCTGCTCAACCTGGGGCTAGAGGGCGTGAACGGTAAAAGCATTTTTCAATACCGTTTTTGAACTGTCTCAATGAAACCGAGACTGCAATAGTTTTTGTATATATCGTGTTCGGCGTGTACTCTTTTTGTAATAATAGTAGGTTTCATATCAAAAACACCCACTTCCCTAGTAAATTTGTGGTTGTTATGATTTGCAGTTCAAGTATAACCCCACTATTGGCTACAAATGGTTTGAACTAGCATTTATGCGGCAACTGTTTACAAAATACTTCATTCAAATGACGCATATCGTACGCATTTATTTAGGTAACACTCTAATGTTACGTAATTACTAATGTGTCTCCCATGGTTTTCGAACACACAAACCTTCTTCGTTTACCTTTTGCATATTAACTGAGCTATGGCCGTTGAAGTTTTATCCGTATACAACATAAGAAAACATATCTCAAATTGTGTAAATATTTTATCGTTTAAATGATATAAAATTCGTCTTTCAGTTCATTTACATCTTACTTGATTAAAGTAAAAATTATGAATGATGACTACACTTAAACTTGAAGACCACGATGTGTTTTGACACGTATTATATTTTATTTGCGAACTATGCTGTAGATATATATCTATGGCTACAAAACAATAACACAATAATTTACATATACAGGTGGCGAAACCACGTGACGTTTTGATCGGGTTCACGGCAAAAATGTAAACAAACAGGTAGTTGTTTTGCTTCACAATTTTCTTAATATTTAACGGATTTTATTCAACTCAGTCGCAGATACCCTTACAACGTGAGCTCTTTCCTCCGCTGCAAAAGGTAATTCGATTCATAAAGTACTTTCTGAGATTTGCCCTCCTAAAGTCCTGAAATTATTTTGGGAGGGCTAATCTTGGACAGTAATGAGGGAATCGGCTTACCTTTTGCGGCCGAGGTTAGAGCTCACATTGTAAGGGTATGTGCACTATACTTCAACAAAATTCGTCAAAAATTAAGAAAGCTATTAAGAAAAAAACTACCTGAATCGATGACTTTGTTTATATTTTTCCGTGAACCCGATCAAAAAGTCACGTGGTTTCGCCACTCTGATATACTTGCGTACACTATTAGTAGATATTAAAGGAAATGAAGACACAAGTTAGGCAAACATCAAACGCTATTTTGAAGATTTAGGTAGACGTCATCATAGGATCTACAGTCTGACTGGTCAGAGCACAATCAAAGAGAAAAGCATAGTGGTAATCTGTAAATGGGTCAACAACTAAACATGCAATGCGTTGTAATATGAAAGGGTCATAAACTCTTTTAATAAAGGTTTTTACCAAGTTTAATGAAGACTCTATTAAAGTGATTATGACCAAGGATCTTACTAAGTTTGTAATTCACGTCATCATAGTAGTCAGGCTGTGATAGTCCTTGTCATAGAAGAGTTCTTATATTACTTTTATATTTTAAAAGTATATTAGGGTTACGATAATAAAAATGTGCAAATATATTTCGAAGTTAATGGTAACGGTAGCTCTGATGGAGTAGCTTTTTAATTATACAAAGATTACGTTACTAATGTCCTCAACTCAACTGCATGCTCTAAAAAAAAGAAAGGTTGAGAAACATGTATCCAATAAGAAGTGATTTATGCGACATCCCTATCTAAGTAGGGATATTTAACAATATCAAAATTAAATCATCTCTTGTCCTAGATTTTGCTGATTATTTCTCCATTTTGAATACAGAAATGTAAATCGAGAAAAGCGCGACAGTTTCAGAAATAGTAGTGTTGTTAAGTTGAAGTTTTTAAGATATGTAAGTACTAATAGATGAAACCTGACGTTTATTGCAATGTGTGTCAAGAATGTCTCCGAAACTTTTAATTGACAAATTGACAAAAAAATCCCATAATTGTTATAAGATTTAGCACAATATTGTTTAACGTGAGCATTAACGGTATAAAGACCTTGATTAATTCTTGATTAAAAGTAAAGTTGACCTTTTTTGTTGCTTTTGAGTTTGTTGATATTTTTGTTTATAGAATGTTCAATTTTAGTTTCATGTTTAATACTTGTATTCCATGTATTTGGAATTGCATTTAGTAGATCATAGAATGTAGTAAATGTAATCGAAATTGTTTTGATAACTGTCGTTTTGCCAATAAGCGTGAGATTTCTAAAAGACCAGTCCTTCTTTATGATATGTAGTGTTAAACATCGTACAAAAGAAAGGGTTGTCAATATTCAATATGTCAGTATACTGACTATGAGTATGAAATAAACACATTGCATGCTATTTTAGATTCTTACTCAGATTACGAAACAGTAATAATCGCAGGTGATTTAAACGCAGATTTAAATAATGAATTATGCAACGCGACAAAGTCACCTAGAGACAAATGTTTATCTAGACTGGTAAATGATCATGCCTTATTATCTCTTGCCCACCTGCCACTACGCACAGGTCCAAGTTTCACATTTTCTAATACAGAAAAAATGCTAGACCATATATTAATACACTGCTATAATAGTGATCTTATATCTAAAGCTAAAGTCCTGGATGATGATCTATTTAATGTATCAGATCACCTACCAATTTATGCTCAGATCGAAGCAAAAGTTACATATCTAAGTATATCCACAAACGATAGCAAGATAGCGTGGCATAAAGTAGATGACAACTATATAAACAACTATCAAGAGACTTTATCAAATTCTTTGTTGAATCTCGATAAAACAAATATTGATACTTTATGACGGGATTGTATCTTCACTGACGTATGCAGCAAATACAACACTCCCTAAATCACAATATAATAAGCATGCAAAACCTTACTGGAATATTGAGGTTAAGCTAGCACATAAAGCCCAGCGTGATGCCAGGATAAATTGGATCTTAAAAGGTAGACCAAGAGGAAGGATACACGAATCGTATGCGGAATACAAACGATTAAACAGAAACTTTGTCAATATACAATCACAAGCGATACAGGAAGTAGAAAATAAATGTTATGATGATCTTAATAACACAGCAGATTGTGATAATAAGCTGTTTTGGGATCTTGTTAAGAATAAAATGGGTAAAAAAGCATCCTCCTGTTTTCAAATTGATTCAGGCAATGGAATGATACGAGACCCACAAGGTGTTTGTGAGGAGTTTCGAAATTTCTACGAAGGAGTTTATACCCCTCTCGAGTCTGATCACTTTGATGACTCCTTTAATACAAAAATAGAATCAGAAATCCGCAAAATTAAACAGACAAACGATGATTTACCAGATTCGCCTAAATTGAACTCGGACATCACTGCCGACTATGTAGAGAACCTTGTGCGATCTCTAAAATATAGAAAAGCACCGTCGTTTGACAACATATATAATGAAAATCTTAAATTAGGTGGACTTTCCTTAAACTGTGCACTTGCCGAACTGTTTAACCTAATCATTGCTGAACAAATATTCCCTAAACATTGCAAAAAAGGGGTTGTCATACCAGTGTATAAAGGCAACAGCAAAAGCAGGTCCGATCCAAGAAATTATAGGCCTATAACGATAACGTTATTACCAGCAATTTATAAATTATTTGAAAAAGTTTTACATTTAAAACTAAACAGATGGGTTAAAACCGATGGGTTAAAACGGCCTCACTTATTAGAAAAATATGTGTGCCAACTTTCCTTTATGGTTCAGAATTGTGGTTTAACTTAACGAAAGGAGACATTGACAAATTGGAAAGATTTTACCGACTGTGTAGCATGCCAACAAATCTTCTTCCTAAGCACATTTTTAATAATCGACTGGCAATGTTTCTGGTAAGAAATGATAATAAACCAACGGGGTACATCCCCGATATTTATAACGTCCTTCGAAAGCACGACAAGGTACATTTTCTGCATAATTATGCTGAGATTGGTGTTTTCCCATCAAAACAAGCATGGAAAACCATATGTAGCAAAGTCATGCATCATGAAGACGTCCAAAATTGGATGAATAGAATACAAATTGACAAAACATTCTCCAGATTTGTGTGTGTTCATAATAATATCTCCCCAGCGATGGTATGGAAATGTGCTCCGGACAGACAAACTCTCGCTAACTCGGTAGTTGTAAGTAAATTATGGGTTGATATTCCAACGAAAATAGCAAAGATATGTCCCTTGTGTGAAACCATACATACTGATTTTTACTTACATGTAATCACAGCTTGCCAAGCCACATTTGCTTTACGTAAAACTTTCCTCAACGGGGTTGTATCCCAAATTGGGACTGCTCTTCTAAGTATGATAATGAAACATTTCTTCAGCATGTTATCGGAAAATCATCAGATATATTGAATACAATTGAACTCCAAGAACTGTTCTTCAGATATGCGTACAGCTTTGTTTCCGATTGTTTAAACCTACATTTTATGGCATAGGTTAACGTAAAGAAATGCATACAGCTTTGTTGACGATTGTTTAAACGTAGATTATATGACATAGCCTTACGAAAAGCGAAATAGCGTACATTGTGATATAGTGAAAACAACTGAAACTGCGAGTGATATAGAGACACATGATTGCATAATTGCTTGTGTAAGTTACATTGTGATAGCATATACACTAACTGTTTTCTTGTACCATAGCTCTAATGGTTTTCCTTTGTTCTTGCTTATGATATATTTTTCATAAACCTGAAGATCTGAACCTAAACCGTGCTATAAATGCCGGTATAGTTCAGCCGTGCTATAAATGACAGATTCGGCAATTATACCATGGCCTACTCCATTTTACACGCGCATAGTTGTAAGTTTACACACAACCTGTCAATCAAAATGTCAATTATCGGCAATGGCTAAGGTACAAAACATGTATAGCATACTTTTCTCGTATGCGATTTATACTGCACTCTCCGGCCTGCGGCCCTCGAGAAGCAGTATAAATCGCATATACTCGAAAAAGTATGCTATAAATATTACATATATATTGAAAGTAGAGATATCTATCTTAATAATTAATATCATTGTGTATGTATAACATATGATACGCTATTTTAATGATCTATTGTTCGTTGTGTTGTATTTGTTCATTGAATTGAACATGTTGATTCCTGTATATAAGTAAGTAAGTAAGTAAATATTTTATTATAGTGACATTTGCATACAATATATATTACAAATAGTTATGTACAAATTACAAGCACCCGGTCCATTGGACCTATAAGTCACCTGTACTGATAAAGTAATAACAGTACGTGAAGTAGAAGTACTTAAAATATGGCAAGTTCAATCAAATTGCAATAGCTCAAACGAATATTATTTACAAACGCTAATCATTGTTGAAATGTGGTAATACAAGTCATTACATGGATGAATAAAAGATGTATGTTACTAAAATAGTTATATAGTGAATTAATTCAGCTAGATATATATTTAAATGTTCATAATAGCAGCATTATTAAGCAATTAACGGTATACATTTACTCATGAATACATAACGGTACGCCTACGGATGTACGCTTTTACAATACATTTTGCAGATTTTCTTGGGTAATCCTTTAATAAATGACACATTTTCAGTTCTGTGTTTAAAGAAATAAACTCATTTTGTCTTAAAATTTCACCGAAAACATTAGTCCTGATATCATTATATAAACAACAAGCCAGTAAAAAGTGTTTCTCATCTTCTATGGCCGCTGTATCACAGAATCTACAAGTCCGACTCTCAACAGGCTCCCCAACATATCTTCCAGTCTCTATTCTTAACGGTAATATCCCAGTTCTAAATTGACACAATAACGATCGTTCGTATTTTGACAGATTCATTGTCATATAGTCTTCGCATTTAAAATCCAGTTTAAAAAGTCGGTATGTTCTCAATTTGGCCATGTTTGATACATCACGTGACCACTTGTCTGTATAATGTTGGCTTATTAAGCTTTTTGTTACCGTTAAGTCGACTAATGCTTTTGATTCGAATTGGTCATTAATCCCCAAAGTTGTAAAGATTTGCTTAACATCACTAGACCAATTGTGTGTACATTTATCGAAGTCAAAATTAAACACCTGTTTCGTAAGTCTACCGTTATCCATTTTCATTAGCCTATTCCAATACCGGAAAATGCAAATCCATCTACGATACAGCGTCGGTTGCCAGCCGGAGTCTCCATACAGCGCCGGAAGAGGCGTGAATCTGTGTACGCCCATGAAGTATCGTAAGGCGCGGTTTTGTACATTATCGAGGGATTGGTACGTTTTTGCACCCCACACAGATGCACTATAATCCATTATCGGTGTAATGCAAGCGTTAAATAGTTTTTCGTACGACCGGAACCGGAAGTCTTTCATGCTGTGTATTTTGCTGATAATTCCACCCAGCGCCCGCCCTGCTCCTTTCGCAAGTGCCTCGCAATTACCACTAAAGTCGTTTCGCTCATCAAATATAACTCCTAGATAGCGGTACTGTGTAACAGTTTCAATCACATTATTTCCGACTCTGAAAACGTATTCTGTTCGTGGTGTTCTGCGATGCCGGAAATGCACTATTTTTGACTTGTTAGTGTTAACTATCACTCGCCATTTTTTACACCATTGATGTAACGTATTTAGCATGTTTTGTAATTTGTCTTCACTGTCCGAGACTAGCACAATATCGTCCGCATACATGAGAATGGAAACCTTAGCGTCTCCCATGGTGATACCAAGGTCAAGGTCATTGACCTCTTTCACCAGATCGTTGGCGAAAATGGAGAACAGTGTTGGGGATAAACAACAGCCTTGCTTAACCCCAGTATCACAGTTGAACCAGTCTCTAAGGTTGTCATTTATTCGGATACATGCTGTGGCACTTGTGTAAATATTCCGGATCGAATTATAAACTTTTCCGTCGATGTTATGGAGTAGCAGTTTATACAGGAGCATATCGCGGTCGATAAAATCAAAACATTTTTTAAGGTCGATGAATGAAGTGTATATAGAGTTATTGTTCCTAATTATGCTGTTCAATGTAAAAACGTGATCCTCACATGATCTCCCAGATCTAAAACCATTCTGTTCGTCCGCTAGTAAATGCTCATTATCAAGATAAATTGTTATCCTTTTATTTAAGAAAGCACTATACAGCTTACTAATACAAGACAATAAACTGATCCCACGATAGTTAAGCGGCATGCGTTTGTCAGAGTTCTGATCTTTGAGTATTGGGCAAATAATCGCTTTTCTCCATGATGATGGTATTAGGCTACTATCAAAGATTAATTGGAATAACTGTTGTAGTATTGCTATGACCGCCGGGAATTTGAGTACGTCATACGGTATATTGTCGTGACCACAAGCCGAACCCGATCGAGCGTACATAACGATTTTTGTTAACTCCTCAATACAAATATTCCGGTTCATTTGTTCATTGTTCACATATAAGGGATCCTGCATGTTCATTTCTAATAATTGTTTATGCAGTTGTATGCGGTTATAATGTAACTCGTCGAAATCGTCATTATTTCCACTATTATATAAATTATCAAAATCCGTTTTCCATCGCTCAAACACCATTTTCTCATTTCTGATTATACTTCCATTGTCCACAATTTCTATCGGTATAGATTTATCTTTCCTGGGGCCAAGGTTTTGTATTTTTCTCCAGAACTCTGTCGGATTCTTATTCTATATAAGTTATCTGTATGATTCACAATTGCATTCGTTCATTATTACGTGTTATTGCGCACTGCACATTTGCACATATTAATCTCGGTAAAGAGGAAATAAAGAGAATAAATAAATAAATAAATAAATGTCATCCAGATAATTTTATCCTGATAATTATTGATAAAATGTTTGTCTTTATCTAATTTATGAGTTATTTCTAAAATTTTAAAATTTCCCTTATAATTCCAGATCACTTTTTTATCATTTTGAAGTTTTTCACGACATTCTTTTCTTGCTCCTGTCCATTTAGTTTGAGTTTTGTCGAAATTAACTTTTAACCCGTAGTAGAGGTAAATATTGTCCACTGTCTGAAAAAGTAGTATTTAAGGATGTTTCATCATTCTCTAGAACAAAGGGGATTCAGCGGCATATTGGTTTAATAAGTATTCAGAGTATTTTACATGTATACCAAATAATGGTCAAATAAGTTATTTTAGTTTAGTATACATGGCAAACGTTGAAAAGGAACTTATCCTCTGAATCTGATAAAGGGCATTTATAATTGCATTAAATGGAATGTTGCGATACAACCAAACCATCTTTATTATTGAAAGAATTATCAAAATCCTATGATAAACGAAGGAGATATGATCATTTGAAAGTTCAGTTGAAACGGATATGGAAGCCGCCATTTTGAGAGCTATGACATCACAGTTCTAAATGACCATATATGGAATATTTATAAATATGAAAATTTACTGATTTATATGAAAAAATTACATCAACTGTATGAAAAATATATCTACTTAAAGGCAATGGGCCAGTTGTTCTAAAAATGTAACGAGATTTTCCCTTTTAAGTTAACGGAGATATGTTAATTATTCGCTAAATCTCCGTTAAATATTTTCTTAGTCAAAAGCTGTTGTTTAAATATTTTTCCGTTAAAAATATGTTAAAATACTCGTTAAAGTTAATGGACCTTTGAGCTGCTTTAAATTCTCGTTAACTTTTAACGGTAAAAAACAAAACGGCTGCCAATGCTGCTCTGATGAACGTTCAAACAGGGAGAAATTTCAGAACTTATAGAGCAAGCCATGCTTATCGTCAGATGAATGACAGGGAACTTAGAGAAACGTATAGGTTTGGCAGTACATTGTAGAACTTTTAAAGCGGCAACTAGAGCGCCCAACAGCGAGAAATCGTGCATTATTTGCAGAGGAGCAAGTTTTAATTGCGCTGCGGTTTTATGCCACTGTTAATTTTTTACAAACTGTTGGGGACACACTAGGGTATGACAAATCCACAGTATCACGTGTCCGGGAGGATGTTACGACAGCACTGTGTGGAGTCCAGGAGAATTTTATTATCTTGCCACAGTCTCGGGAACATAAGGAGACAATAAAAGCAGGTTTCTTTGAGAAGAGAGGATTCCCAAATGTTATTGAGTGCATTGATGGTACACACATTTGTATCCATAAGCCTGTCCTTAACAAGAGAGTGTTCCAGAACAGGAGGCATTTCCTAAGTTTAAATGTACTTGCTGTTTGTGACCAAGAAGGTAAGCTAACTTGTAGCGTTTCCATTTTTACCCCACCCACTTTTCATTTCTTTATAATAAATTTCTCAACTCTAGTCCCTAGATCGCAACTGTTGAATTTCCAAAAAAACAGTCACAAGTTGGCATTTAAACAAAGTGAGAATTACCATTTAAGTTAAAAATGAAAATATTAATTCAACAAAATGTATACTATATACACTTCTCAAAACTGCTAACTACACCGCTACGTTTTGGGTTATATATATCGATGGGTTGAATATTTTTCAATAAAATAAAAAGGAAATACCAATTCAATCATTTTTACATCATTTCATTTTATTTTTTTCATGGGCAATGCTAGAACTAAACCACAATAAGCAATTACAAACGACCCATGTAAACACTAAAGTCACACTTTTCATTTCTTGTTCATAAAAGTGTGACTTTAGTGTTTACATGGGTCGTTTGTAATTGCTTATTGTGGTTTAGTTCTAGCATTGCCCATGAAAAAAATAAAATGAAATGATGTAAAAATGATTGAATTGGTATTTCCTTTTTATTTTATTGAAAAACATTCAACCCATCGATATATATAACCCAAAACGTGAGCGGTGTAGTTAGCAGTTTTGAGAAGTGTATATCTTTATTTCCTCCATATTGAAGTTTCACATATATAAGTACAAACACTACAAAAGAAATATAAAAAGATCGGACAGGGAAAGTAGCATTCAAGGAGGACAGTAAACCACAAAACACAGAAACAAACACGCAAACAGACAAACAAGATGTAATAACCATGTATATAAAATGAACAAGAACATATATACAAGTATATTTAAAAAGTTACCTGTTTTTATAGTTATTTTCATATGTGTATAAAAGCATCATTCCATAGTGTCAAAATATTAAAGTTGTATTTGATGTTTCTTCTCTAGACATGGTGCCATTTTCCATATTTAATTTTAAGTTAATAGGTTTAACGCAGAATTTCGAAAAGTTCTGTCTGAATCATCTAAACTTTGGCTGTTGTGGAAAAGTTTTGTCTAATACTTGAAAGCTGAGTAAAAACACACCAATGACAATACTAATTCAATAATATATTTAAAAATGCCAACTAAATTATGAAAATGTTGAAAAAAAATCTTCATTTGAATGCTGTATCATGACACACATACTTTTCAACTTAATGTTTGTGTTGTCTCCATCTGCATCATACATATTTCAAGCAAGGTATATTTAATCATTAATTTCCATCTGTGTATTAAAGCTTCAATCCACATTGAAAGTTAAATAAGATTATATTTGCTGTTTCTTTTATAGAACAATGTAGAAATGTGCCATTTTAATATTTAATTTTAAAAGTTGAAGTTCTGGCTGAATGATATAAACTTTGGCTGTTTTGGAAAGTGTATGACTAATAATTGAAAACTGAGTAACCAAAGAAAAGAAAACTTTAACACAATATTGTAGATTACCTAATACCTACACTCAACACATTATGAAAATCTTTAAAAGTCTTAATTTACATCATGTTTAGCATAGAATATACCTTTTTGTCTGCATCATAGAAACCTGTTTTGAGTATAGATAAATTAATGTGGACATTCCAGATCCATCTGATCATAACAAATCATTGATCTGCCAGCAAGATACACTCTACCTGACTGGTCTTGACTTTGACCTTATATTCAGAAAAAATAACAGTTGAACATTAATATTTCAGTATTATTTTTAACGCATGTATTGCTTTGATGCCTGAGTTAAGCATTTACTATATTAACTAATTACCATCAGACCAATTACCAACTCACACAGACCTTGACCAGATTTTTTATATTATAATATAAAAAGCCTGCCTTGACATAGATTTTATACCCAAAAGATCATATTAATATTTTTTAAACTAATAATCTCTAGGGTTTTAAAGTTATATTTGCTTTGATATAATGGTGTGGCTTTTCACTGCACCCTAACACCTCACAACCACACCCAGTCTCCAACATGAATAGTTCAGGAACCATGCACTATTTACCAGGAGCATGGGATTTACTGTGCAAAATATTTTATCGCTTGATACCATGGAATATTAGAACATGTTCAACAAATGGGACGCGTCCGTACCTCCACCTAAATTTTCCAAATATTTGTGCCATAACAAATATTTACATTAAAAATAAACAGAGTTTGCCTTCTACTTTTGCGACAGTTCTCCTTTACATGAAAAATCTTAATAAAATGATTTGTAAACCGGAGACAAAAAATTAAAGTTAGTATAAACCTGAGCTTTTAGTCGACAACTTGCCATTTTCAAATTCAGATTCGGTTTGCGTACTTTCTCCTTTGCGCGTTTTATGGTGGATCATTTGTGCCATGTCGTGTTGACTGGGCAAAGACAAGACAACATGACAAAGTTTACGCGACAACTCGACATTTAGAGGGCGCTGACACAACATATTTATGTGACGAGTTGTCATGTTGGTGGGTTTGAAAATGTTGTGTTGCGCCTTTTATTTATTGTGTTGTCGCCCAGTCAACACGACAGCGCAACAAATGCCTTATTTGCCGAGTTGTTGCGTAAAATGTGTTGTGTCTTTGCCCCGCCAACACGACGACACGACAACTTGACAAATAAGGTATTTGTCATGTTAGCGGGGCGAAGTCGCAACAACACGACAACTAAAACGCGACAACACAACATTTTCATACACGACAACTCGACACATACATATGGCATGTTGGTGCCCTCTGAATGTCGAGTTGTCGTTTAAAATGGTCGTGTTGAAAAGAAACGACAACACGACAAATAAAAAGTGACTACACAACATTTTCAATTTTTCATACACGACAACTCGGCACATAAATCTGTCCTCTAAATGTCGAGTTGTCGTGAAATATTTGTCATAATGTGTCTTTTGCGACAGTTCTCCGTTACATGAAAAATCCTAGTAAAATTATTTGTAGACTAGAGACCGAAATTTAAAGTTAGTATAAACCTTAGATTTTAGGCAACGACTCGCCATTTCCAAATTGTGGAATCTAGATTTTTTTTCGCTTTGCGTACTTTCGCCTATGTGTTTGTTACGGTGTCCGGTTTGGGCCAGATACAATGTCGCACTGTCGTGGGCGACAATGCGACACCCTACAATGTGACATCACGATATTGCGATGCGACACTCGACATTGCGATATGACAATGCGACATTGCGATACGACATCACCAATTATGTCGCGATGTCGTATCGCAATGTCGCTATGTTGTATTGTCGCGTTGTCGTAATGTCGAAAACGACAATGCGACATCATCACAATTGAAAGAATGTCGTATTGTCATTGGCGACATTACGACATTGCGACATTGCAAGACAACATCGCGACATTGCGATACGACATCGTGACATAATTGGTGATGTCGTATTGAAAGAATGTCGTGGGGTTTGAAAGAATGTCGTGAGCGACAATGCAACAACGCGACGTTGCGATACGACATCGCGACAATTATTAATTTTCGTGATGTCGAATCGCAATGTCGCATTGTTGTATCGCAATGTCGAGTTGTCGTATCATAATGTCGCATTGTCGGGTGTTGCATTGTCGCCCACGACAAAGCGACATTGTATCTGGCCCCAACCGGACACCGTAGTTCGTGCATTTTATGGTGGCTGAGTTGTGCCATGTCTTGTTGGTTGGGCGAAGACACATCAACACGACATAAACCTTATTTGCTGTGTTGTTGTGTGGCGGGGCGAAGAGACGACAACACGACATATTTGTTGTCGTGTCTTCATTCCGCCAACACGACTTGGAACAAATCAGCCACCATACGTTTTCTACTTCGGTTTTGTGGTTTTTGTTACTTCATGTCCTCGCGTTCTTCGTGTTGTTTTTATTATTTCAGTTAACGTTGATTCTGATGTCAGTAGGTCAAAGGTCAAGGTCGCCGTGACCCGATCATGAAAATCCATTTCCGCCACTCCTTGGTAGACATATGTTGAAAATATCATGATTCTTAATGAGTGGACTGCATGAGGTGAGAGGATGATCCTTATTGATTCATTTAACTAGACAGGACCATGCAACTATTGTTATTTAAATTCATGGAAATTCACCTTCATAAATGCTGCCTGGCCAGGATCTAACCATGACAGTTTGGTGTTCAGGTTATCAGTACTTAGTGATTTCTAGGAAGCAAATAACAGAGACCTCGAAGATGGCGTGATTCTAGGAGATAGTGGGTACGAAAAAGTAGCTTGAAGTTTATGAACAGCAGCTAAAGTGATAATTGTTAACAGGAGCGACTGCTCCTTCCTATCTCAACTGGAGAGAAAAACGTATTATAATGGGTTGTTTCCCTTTAACTTGTTACACCGATCGCGGAGGTTAAGGGGTGGTAATGAACTAAACACCATCTAATCGAAATGTATCGGTTAACTATTTTCACTTGTCCGTCATTCAGGACTAAGGTCAAGGTCACCATTACCTTACTCTTTTCCCCCTCAAACAAATATCATGAAACTTACTGCCTATAGTGAGATAATGACCCACACTGGTTTCATGTTATCTTAAATGTAATGTCAAGGTCACGCACAATCACTGTCAATTATTATATAAGGTCAAGTGCCTGAAGTATATGTCGGTAACACTTTATGTTTTCATATATAACATACAATTATCAATAGGTTTAAAGAAAGAGTAGATCACCAAATAGATCATGTCAATGACATAAATGTGTCATAACACTGATAACCTGGAGTGAGGCTGTGCGTTCGTTAAACGTGAACACATTTTTGGTTTAAACATTTTAAACCTGTATCTGTATATATACATATTCATTAGGTACCATTTAAAGAATAGCGTATGCAGCTTTAACTGTGTTTTATTAGCTCTACTGATCAAAGATCAGCAGAGATTTTGCCGAGGTGAGGTGTCTGTCGTCCGTCTGTCTGTTTGTCCGTAAACTTTTTTTGCCGCGACTACTCCTCTGTAACTATTGGATGGATTTGCATGACACTTTACAGGAAGGTTGTCCATGATGTCTAGTCTATACTAGCAAATAATCACGTTGATGTGAAATCCAAGTTGACCGCCAAAGCTAAAAATAGATTTTTGGTTTAAACATATTTTATTTCAAAAGCTTTTTACAACATATTATTTGTAAACAATAGAAGAAAAAGGATTAGAACGAAAGTAAGATACTTATGATGTTCTTCTCCTATAGATTTTTAAAAAACAAATTTTCTTGAAAACTATAAGTGATATTGGACTTTTCTAAAATGATCAGCATGACGTGATGTTGGTCCTTGTTGAAAATTATTTTCATTCAACATTACACATGGTTGCCAGCGACCATCTTTGTTTGTATAGTTATCTACTCTGAAACTACTTCGACAGATTTTCATGAAAATTCACAGGAATGCTGATCTAGCTATCAAAACCTATCAGATGAGCTTCAAGGTCATTGACATCTTGTTAAACTAAAATTGAATGTTTATTTCAATGTTTTTGTCTTAAGCTGGTGTTTAATTGCTTTAATTCATTTCACCAAAAACTTACAAAATGATAACGTGTCATTCTAATATTTTACCTGTGATGTGCTTCAGTTATGTCACATGATTGTGTCTGGCATGTACTTTGCTCACTCTGTGCATCATCATTGTCAGGTGAAGCTGATACTTTTTTGACCGGTGTAGAAGTAGCTGATGTGTTCTAGATAAAGATGTAAATTATTGGAACTACATGTACTGATAGTTAAATATAATCCATTGCAAAAATATGACAAGTGTACAAGTTTTCAACACGAGGATGGCGTAGTGGTAGAGCATCTGCCTCGTATGTGCGGGGTCATGAATTCAATCGCTAGCTGGGTCATATTAAAGAGTAAAGATATTAAATTGAAATTTTGTGTACGTGATCATTATGAAGTGTGATATATGTGACCCATTTTTCGTGCGGCTCTGTCAATTCCATGCGGAGTTATTGCCCTTGCACGTAGTACACCGAGTTTTTTTCAGCATATACAACTTGTGGAGAGAAGTTCTTTTACAGTTTGGAAGGTATTGAATTAAAACTTTGTTTATATGATAAACATGAAGTGTACATGTAAGTGACGCAATTTTGGTGTGACTCAGTCAATGCCATGCAGAGTTATTGCCCTTGATCTTATTACAATATTCTTTGCGGGGGTATTTATCACCTTCAGTGATAGTTCGTGTTTCATTGAGCAATGATGGAACTAAACATGTTTGTACTTGTGAAAGTCACATTGTTTAAATGAATATTTTTCATTTTGATAAAAAAAATAACCGTAGGCCAACAGTATGAGTAAATAGTGTGCTAGTATGTGGAGTGCGTGGTTCAGTGATAGAGCGCCGGACTTCAGATTGAAAGGTCGTGGGTTCGATCCTCACCTTAGCCATGCTATTTATCCTTGAGCAAGACAATTGCCTAGTACTGATTCTACACAGGAAACCTGCACATAATCTTCGAAAGGGTGTGTTGCATTATAGATATAGTATGTGCACATGTTTAACTTACCATAAACATTCGTCGCATTGGCATTACGGGGGATACTGGTACATGCATGGGCCTTTGATGGAAACCTGTGGGATATCAAATTCAATGTATATTAACAACTAGTGATGAATGACCACTCGGCAACCCCATCTCCTTATGTATAGAAACACATCAGTGGCGGATCCAGGATTGAAGATTAGAGGTGAACCAAACTTCTCAGATTGTTAGATGGGATGGCGGCATCCGTCGTTAACATTTGCCTCGTTTAGATGTGGCCAATTATTTTTTATACTGCCATAATTGACACATTATCCTCCACCCCCCCCCCCCCCCCCCACCCCCCAACACACACACAAACGTTGCAATTTTGGTCAGTGTAGAAATGAATGCGTGGCAAATTAAAAAAATATACTGCCGTTCTTTTATGCAGTTTTCTTGGTCATTAAAGAATGCGTGGACAAATAAAAAAAAAAAAGTAAACTGCCATATTTTTATGCAATTATCGTGGTCATTGAAAAAGTGGACATTGAAAAAGTGTGGACAAATCTAAAATAAAGTTTAATACTGCCATATATTTGACACATAATCGAGAATGCGTGTACAAATAAAAGAATATATACTGCCATATGTTAATGCAGTTTTCTTGGTCATTTAAAGAATGTGTGGATAAATAAAAAAATGAAAAAAGGATTAATACTGCCATATTTGACACACCATCCCCACGGCCCCTCCTTCCAGCGCACCCCATGCACTTGTGCTATTTTGCCGTTATTTGGAGGGTTAATTTCTTTAAGATTGCCATAAGCATGTTTCTGATAGGGGATTCATATGTAGATATTTTAAACGTTAATACTATTCGACTATATGATACTATAGGGTGCTAGATGGAATTCTGATAAATCAGGTGTGGAGAAAAGTAATGCTTTTATTAATCTATCTTTTTACAAACAACTCTACTGAGGCCTGTTACAAATGTTTTGATGTATTCGAATTTTTTGAAGATAGTTGTGCACGTAATCTAAACACCTCTGTGATTAGCTCATAAGTTGAAGGCTGGTGTTCATATATGGTGTAGTGATTGCCTAGGATACATAGATGACAAACAACATTTGAGATCCAGAGTCTATTATTGGGGTCAAAGGTCAAGATCAAAACGTCAATTTTTTTCAAAATGAACATTACAATCACCGTTTTTAAAGCGCCAACACCCCAACCCCATCACAAACCCATCGTATTTGCTCTAGTTCATATTTATTTCCGACGTGGTATAAATCAGGTGGTTAAATTTACTAAATAATTTCTGTTGAAAATAAATATTTATTAAAATATTCTTATTTTTTAAGGCGGCGGAGCTACTGCGCACTCCCCCATGCTGTCTCAATTATAAAAAATGGCGATTCCACTGTCCAAATATAAACTGGCGGTAGTTGTCTCTTGATCATTGTTAACATTATTATTCCCCCAAGGCAGGTTTTTGTAGGTACTATAAGGATGGGAAAATATAAGAATATAATCTGCTATAATTATCATAAGCAGCCGCTGGCGATAACACAGCATTCTTCAATATGTTTAGAATCTATTAATGTGAACTCCGTTTTTTTTCAAAATATGTAAGTTTAGTAACTTGTTCAGTCTAACTTTTGTCGTTTTGGGCGGGGAAAAAATGCAAATCTTTTTGTGTCTGCCTTTTTGGTCGGAAACATTTGTATCCCGCTCTATGGTGGAATATAAATATATACTCAGCAAAAATAAAAAGTATCCACGTTGTTTTCCTGCAAATTCTGTTACACCGAATTTCGTGACGAATACACTCAAAAATGCGAAGTCGAATGCTTCTGACGTAACGACTGACGAAGCATCGAGCATATTTGGGACGTCGTGTACGTCAGGATGACCCTACCCAAAGTGTTCAGGACCTTGCAGCAGCACTTGTACGCGAATGGAATGCATTTTAGCTCCAGAATTCGTCAGTCGTTACGTCAGAAGAATGCGACGTCGTTTTCTTGCGTTTGGTCGTTGTAACGGTGGACACATGATACATTAGCTATGTTTTGAATATTTTTCTGCGTATTTGAATCGACTTAGACTGCTGAATATGTGCTATTAACAAATGTAAAGGTATATGTTACCTTTACATTTGTTAAGTTTTGTTAATTTCGTTTTCACACCTATGTTTTTAAACTGTGATATACTTTTTTATTATTCGGTATATTTCGATGAAAATGTGTGTGAACATCAAACAAAGAAGTTATCAAAAGAAAATCATGCTACAATTTTTAGTTCTTTCTTACTGTCTCAGATTTTGCAGGAAAACAAAGGGGATAATTTTTATTTTTGCTGAGTATAGTTCCGTTTATAATAATTGTTAAGAGTGTATCTGCATGTGCATTGACTTGTACTTGATAAGTCAAGTATATCATATGCTTTCCGGATGCCAAGAAACGCGTGCTTTAAATTATTTCTATTGTTTAAAGTGTCACTCAAAAAAAGAACTCTATAAACTGAGTGTGTTCAGCGGGCACGATAACAAGGAAAAGCAATAAAAGGCACTATATGTAACGTCAATGATTTATTTTATGACAATGACAGAAGTCGTCCCCCTCCCCTCCCCTCCCCTCCCCACCAACCACCCACGCCCCACCTATGGAACAAGTATTGTATATTCTACTGTGATTTTGAAATATGTTGAATATGGATTTCAATTTGCAAGAATCTTATTGGTTAAGTATGATAATAACATTATTACACAAGCTACCTTTAAGATCGGCATATGCGCACAAACTATCCTGTTGTAAAGCCTATATTATCACAATCGTTTGAACTTTATTTAGTGAAAGCATGATCCGTATTCACACGCAGAAAAATCAACATGGCACACGTTTTACTTTTTGTTACAGTTGTTCTCTCGTCTATTAACTGTATCGTAAGTGATGAAATAACAGCCAAATATGTTTACGACGTTCTGTCCAGCAGGATTAATAGCCTGTACATTGACATCCAATTTATTCGAAATGATATGGGAGAGATGAAGGCACGTGTGGATGAAGTCAGTGAACTAGTTAAAGGTTGTGCTGAAGCTCAGGGGATGGAGTTCAATAAGGAAAACCATAATGATGGTCAAAATGTGAATGAGGACAACGACGTCGAGATTGATATTAGGAAGCACGTTTCTGTTGAACGTAAAACACTAGCAAGTGAAAAACGTTACTTTCGAATCATGGAAGAGAAATTCGAATGTGAAATTAAAACGTTCGAGCAAGCGATGAAACAGGATCAGCAAGAAATGATGACGAAATTGACGGACCAAGCTAACAATACAAATTCTTCAAAACTGGAAATAGTAAGTCTGCAAAGGAAAGCCGACGCTACAGACCAAATGATTATCGATGCTATGACCAATATGGAACCTTTACATGGGCCTTGGAACGTTTTAATTATTGGGGAGGGCCAAACTTTTTGAAAATGGTATTTGACAATCAAAAAAAAGTATGTTTCAATTATTGAGGGAGTCAAACGCTTTCACAAATTGTTTGACAAGCAAAAAAAAGACGAAAAGTAAAAAGGTTATCCACGCTCAATTACACCAACACATACAACATTGTATAGGGAAAAGTACTTTTTGAGCGCTAATCATTTTTTTCTTCAAATTATTCAGTGGGGCCACAGTATGACCCCACCCCAGGCTCCTACGCCTATGCTTGAAGCTGATTTTGATAATTGTTTTGGCGTAATTATTGATCAAACCTCTCCGACTATGGCTTGATTTTGAGAATTTAGTTTGACGATATAACGATTTACAAAAAAAGTATTGTAAATTGTTATTTGATAGATATGTTAAATAAGGTGTGTTAAGTATGGAAATATAAAACACGTACATATAAAACACATACGTGTTACAGTATACGGTGGTTAGTCTTCGTCTAACTAATTCGAGTCGAAAAATGTACCAGTTTACGTTATTTTAATATTAAAATATGAAATATAATCGCCTTTTATTTATTTTAGATAAACGCAAGGTGAGCTTTTCTGCATATTTAGGGAACACGCTCACTAACCTAGCGGCAGGCTCTAAGTTGACATTTGATGAAGTGCTACACAATAATGGACAAGACTACGATTCCGAAACTGGAATATTTACTTGCCCAGAGGATGGTACTTACCTGTTTGTCTTCACAGTCATGTCACACAAGTCTAATCATGGTAAACTAGTATTACGTCACAATGACGCTAGAAACCTGGCTTCAACCTCTGCAATAGGTAAGGTAGGAAGTTACACCATTAAAACACAAGCAATTGGTTCTGTCATTTCCAACCTCTATAAGAACGATCGGGTCTGGATGGAAACGTTTGGTAGTGTCCAAAGCCTTGAAAACACGTACACAACATTTACAGGAACAATGCTATATTAGACTAGTAGAAGGAGTCTATACTGAGTATCTCTGATTGTTCTAGATGCATACTGCCTTTCGGAGCATTGCGTTAAATAAAGAAATAACCATTGATATTAAGACTCTAACAAATCAACGAGTCGAAAATCTTTAGTCGTTTCCGTCAAAAAACGACAATCATGGCGTACAGTTACGAAAATGGATTTGCATTACTCGATTCTAACCGTAGGCACCTATACAAGCATTTCCCATCGTCGCCAGTTCAAAACTGATTCAATAAATTTAGAATTTATATATTTATATACACATCTATATATTGAAATAATTAAATTAATAGTAGCAACATTTCTGAAATGGAGGCACTGTAAGATGCAAGTACAGCCATTAAATATATACGAAGATAATCACTTAAAGCTACAGAGTCCCTATATCAATCGATTTCTTCTTTGTAGGCGTGTCTTTATTTGTAACTTCATGTTCACCAGCTCATGTCGAAATCGGGTATTCAAGCGAGCAAATATAGCGCAAGAAATCATTTACTGTATATACATTGATCACTGCACATCGTACTTGTACACAGGTAACAGTAATTTTTACAGAAAAAAAAGGTTAGCTTCTTTCGGGGCTCGAACACACGACCTTCTGATTTCAAGTCCTGAGCTCTATCCACTGAACTAAACCGCCACTTGAGAAAATAGTATACTAACTACCATATATTATGAGGCAAAATAACTTAACATATTTGAACGGAACTAAAGATGGATCAATAAATATGCAGTCCATATTGTTACACGTGTAAATTGACATTGCCTGGTGTAATACTGTATCTTATCAATATGAAACTAATATTTCGCCTCAAATCAACCATATCTCGACTTGTTATTTAGCGCTTGATGAGTTTGTGTGCGCGCTCTTGTTATTACGTAATGCCTATTTAGTGTTAAAAATGCTACAAAATACCAATAAATAGCAGTGGTCTAGAGGTTCAGCGTACATCTTTCAAGTCTTACAAGTGCAAGGCTGTGGTTCAAATCCATTCCGGGCAACTATTTTTTTATCACATATATTCTGGAGCCGTATATTTATCGATGTTACCTGTACGGAGGCTAAATAAAAATGTGAAATTTTACGTATCGATTTCTCCTTATATACCGACTTTTGGGGTGTTCGTCGATTTGAAACTACTTCACACGTGACTCATTCATATTCATGAGTTATTACCAGTTAAAATAGGGACTGTACAGCTTTAACAACGGCTTTGAACGCATAGCACTAAGGTACGAACAACGGCAAGCAACTCCACCTCGCTAATGAGCAGACACCTTAGACCACACAGCCTCCTAGCGTATATATGTAATATTTTGAAATGGATATTTTCATTTATTTTTTTCATGACTATCAGTTTTATTATTTTTATCCACAGCGTTATCTGATTTAATGTTGTATAAGTCTATACAACAGGACTTGCACGTCGTATATAACGAGAAGCCCATTACATTCGAACATAGCCACACAAGTGTTTTATTCATACTTAATATGGTATTTTTAACGTTGCAAGTTATGTTGACCAAGTGATCATATCGCGGTCACGTAAAACTATCCATACATGAAAACAATAGATGTTTAAAGCAACAACAAATATAAAATGTTGCATGATTCTTGAGTGTTTATCCATGCAACATTTACCGAGGGAAGATGTCTTTAATCGTAAAGTTTCTTGACCACAACGATAATGTGGATTTTTTTTGTCCTATAGAACGCTTCCAGTTTGTCAACAAAAAAAAAGACATTTATTTAAAAACCACACAAGTACTGTCAGATATACCCCAAAACGCACCATTGCATAGCTAGGTTTAAACAAATCCAGGGGAGCATGCCCCAGGACTCCCCTAGTTCCTTTACAGCCTGATTTGCACGAGTAATTCAGGCCTTGAATTCACCAACCATTCTTGAAACTTAAGCCCAAGTATGCACATTTCAATCATAAATATTTCTATAAATTTAAAGTATAACGTTCGTCGATTGTTTAGCTATGTAGGTCATTGGAATTTTTGTGAACGAAATTTGAGTACTTGAGCTCAGTTCTAAGAATAGTATGAAAAATAGTTAGAATTCCAGGCCAGGTAAAAACGAGGTTTAAGTTTCCTGATCACAATGATTAAGTATGATTTTTGTCCTATAGAACATTCATTACATGGTCCGAGTATTAACTTGCATACCCCACCCAACCCCTTCTCCAAGAAGCAAAAACGGGGTTGGCTGGGTTATGAAATAAAACCTTTATTTTGGCTTTAAAAGCTTGGATATTGTAAAATTAAAACATTTAATATGTACTTTTGAACAAGTTGTCGCATGTTTTCAGTAAACATGATTTTAAACAGGTTTCTTTGTCGAAATATCCGTTATAAAATCCTGCTTATATAAGCGTTTCCATCGCTTAATGGAATTAATTAAGGGACCACGTAATGCTTCGTCTCTGACATAACGTAGATAGCAATATAATACGATAGCAAATTCACCCTGCTTTGTACGAATAATTCAGGTAAAGTAAACTGTTTAAGACCATGTATTATAAGATAAGAATTTGGAACCAAGCTATAATGTATGTGTATAGCTGTTTCAAAATTCTCCAATGTGCACATATATAAGATTGGTTGAAGCCCGTCAACATCCTTCACTATTCACAATAATTGTGAGCAATATTTCAGGCTTCAAGAATTACTTAATTGATGTTAAATCATTTTATCTAATAGATACAATGAAAGCAATAGAATAAATCTAAAGAAAGATAAATCGCAGCTTAGAAAAAGTCCATGAATTTTAAAATATCAAATGATGAAGAATTATGTACATTGACAAATAAAGGCAACCGTTTCCCATTTGAGCAAACATCTAATATTATAAACAATATTTGCATCGCAGATATTTGGTTTCAACTGGTATTAGCAAACATTTTTATTAATTAGAACAAAAATATTATATTATAAAATAAACAATATTTGCATCACAGTTATTTGGTTTCAACTTATATTAGTAGCATATATATTTGCCTATTCGTATCCCAGCGTTGCACTTTTGTTTCGGCTTCTGTTTGACATTTATAATTGCCATTTTCTAGATTTTGGGTTACATGTATGTTTGATGTTCATTTTAAGTTTTAAATCAAAAATTAGCTTCACTAAGATGGTATATTATGAGATCGCTCACATGCCAAATTATCGGAACCAAACAGAGTGCCGATCGTGGCATTTGTTATATACTATTTAATACCGCTACAAACCAACTTCGCCTTTGGCGCAGTCGGTTAGAGCGTCATCTAGGTTGTGTCTTCTAAACCGAGGGTTCAGCGTTAGAGCCTTATATAAGGCAACATTTTTTAAACCTTACAATGTTAAGATATTTCAAAAAATATTATACGAAACTACTACGGAATACATCTGATTGGTTCCGACCATTTGGCATTTGAGTACTCAGTTATGTTTCAAGCACTGAATTGTAAAGGCCTTTGTAACACAGGATTCTTTGAAATATATTACTTATCTTGAATCATACTGGCCTATATAGATTAATACCGTGACTGTAAAGAATATCTGTGTATAATATCTCATTATTAATAAACCATGTATGCTTCGGTTTTGCCTGTCTATCCCTATACGTTACGTTGTATGCGAATAATATTAAAACACATTACATAAAGAATATTATGTCAGTGCCTTGTACTATCAAGTTTATTAGGCGAGGCTTAGAAAACGCTTCGTTTTCGTGCAGAGCCTAATAAACTTGATAGTAAAAGGCACTGACATAATATTCTATTTATCATGTAGATTATCCACATTTTCTATATGAATTAATATTATTACCTATTTCTCAGAATTTTACGCTTATCGAGGACGCCGCCATGTTGTTGTCTTTTGTTTGTTTTATGACGTCAGGCAACGTTACGTGCATGACGTTAGATAACGTTACGTACAATAAACGCCGAGGGATTCCGCATTGATTTGCTCTATTGGTCAGTGCTAATAAAGCAAAATTTATTAGGTCACCCCTTTATTAGGCAGAAAAGTGCATATCTGCATGATAAACAGATTTATTTATAGCTATTTAAATGAGTATAATGATCGAACAAGACATGTAACGTTACAGAATGCAGTCATTCAAACGGACGCATTATAACAAACAACAGTGACATGTATAACCCAGATTTTATCTAGTTTAAGATAAGGTTAGGTGTATGTCCTGTTTTCATAAAAGTCAAATGTTGGCCTGAATGTTGCCAAACTCTACACAGAAATGTTGTTCCTTGCATCCACATACAACCTGTGCCGACGTCTCACCAAATAACAAGAATCTCGTAAAAAAGTGAATAATGACTTCGTGACACTCAGTTCCTCCCGACAACCCCACCCATCTCCTTCCTCGTATCAATAGTGGTGTCAGGTTAAGATATGGGTGTTCTGTTCGCCATTTTGATATTTTAGCTACGGGCATGTGCCAAATTATCATGTGATCGCAACGCACTTCCTACTTTCTGAGACGTTGACAGAGGTCACAGATTCTGGACAGGTAGTGATTGGATTGTTACAGGTCTGAAAGAAGACGGATTGTTACAGGTCTGAAAGAAGACGGATTGTTACTGGTCTGAAAGAAGATAATAAGAACTCGAGTGTGTGTAAAGTTTTGACCTTCAACATTTGTACTTGCATTTGTAGCATGGTCGGTGACATTTCCTTTGATGAATACAGAGCATTAAATCGTTTAATTTAGGTTAACTAAAGGGGCGTGGCTTTACCGTACTACAACTACCGGATATTGGAATTTAGAGTACGGTCACTATGACGTCACAGTGTTACTCAGTACACCATGCTACAAAAAAGATAGAGTCTGTCTCAGCTCGTTGGTTATTTAAACACCTCGATGGGCTACGCCCATCTCGGTGTTTAAATAAGCCAACTCGCTGAGACCAGACTCTATCTATTACTTGTTATGATTTCTAAAATGTTTAAGCTTCTGTTGTGTCACACATCACCTTGACGTCATGTATGGTACTATAAAAAAGCATGCTCATTCATAATTGAAATCAAACAGTTATACGCCAAATTGTATTCTATGGTGATGTGATTTATAAACTTCGTAAGATTCTTGGTCATGATCATTTTCATACTATCTTTGTTAAACTTGTTAAAAAAATTATCAAAAGAGGTTATGACCGTATCATTTTGCAACGTACTGCATGCCTGGTGGTAAACCCTTTTACAGTTCGCCACCATGCTTTCCTCTTTAATTGTACGATGACCGGACAGTCTGTGGACCCTATGATGACGCCTACTTAAAGCCCATTGGGATGGTGGCGTTTGATGTTTGTCTATGATCTTTCTTGTCGTGCCCTTAATGGTTTATTCTCTTGTTGCTCTGGCTTCTGCCAAGTCACTGAGTACCTTAATTGTGGCTTTCTGGGCTATTGTCTTTTTTGTATTATATTTACACGAGTATATTTGTGTTTTACTTATATTGCCTATTGATGCTGCCGTGTTGTTTAGAGATTAGATCATGGCGGGGATTTCTTTATTTACACTGTCCTGTTTTAATGGGATGACAGCAGGGTAAGTGTGAGGTTTGGTGCACCATAGAACCGGTTTAAATCCCCAGTGGCCTTTGTTGCCACTGACCGTTCCAATGCGGTAGCCCTATTGTCAACTCTTTTGTGTTTGTGATGTCGTTTGTATTTTTTATTACTTTTGCCTTCTCGTATGTCTGTTTGCGTGTTTATTTTTGTGTTTAGTGGTTGACTGTCGTCCTTGAATGCTGTTTTCCCTGTCCGATATTTTTATCTTTCTTGATATGTTAGTTGTTTATGATTCGCGTCACTGACAGCGTCGTATGTTGGTTTCTAACTCAAAATCGATATTCCAATAATAGTTATTTTTGAAAACTAATTCGAGCCACCTGATAATTGATATATAGGCTCTTGTTAAAACCGTTACTAACATGTAGATGGCTATTGGTTTTAATACCGATTACTAACCATCGACATTTACCTTTGACCTGGTCACCTGGTTTTCTCTTACTTGGTCAAGATCACTTAGGACATTATTGCAAAATTGATGTTGCTTACTTGTTCTGTTCTTCAAATATTCATTTTGTTTTCACATCTAAACCGGCATTTCAGCTATATTGGATGACGTCATGCTCGGGGGTTTAAAATTAAGAACAGAACAGACCATATTCTTTATTTACACTCAGGTTACAAGCATGAAATATAAACATTGGTAGCAAAAAGAGCAATATATTTATACAATATAAATTAACAGTGGGCATTATATGTGAAAATATAAACATACATACAAAATGCAAAGTGAGTGGATTGTTTAAACAATATGTTTTGAATATATTTTTCAGATTATAAAATAAGTATTTTTATTCTACTTGTGGAGGGGGAAATTAAATGTGTCTAATTGTTTTGTTTTTTTGTTATTTTGTGTTGTTGTTTATCTGTCGTGTTGCTTTCTTTTGTGTGTGTGTGTGGGTGTTTGTGTGTGTGGGTGCGCGTGTGTTTCTTTGTCTGTTTGTGTTTCTGTTTGTGTTTTTTTATTTGTTTGTTTGTTTGTTTTTGTTGTTGTTATTTTGCATTTGTGATCTATGTCTTCGTCATGTAATTCTATAGCTAATAATATATATAATAATATATTCATTTTATTTAAGTATATAAATATCAAGATAAACAAATAAGAGAGAGAGAGAGCAGTATCATGTGGCTGTTTAGTCAACACAATTCATGAATACATTGTAATTATATCATTTGTCTTTGGGTGTTACACATCTGAGGCTAAAGTTTCAAAGACATATTCGGGTTTAACTAACACACACATGCAAAACATCTAAAAACAAGACCACGTGTACATAGATCGCACAATTTCAAATCAATGTACGCATGTGTTTGCAGTGATGTTGACTCATGTCTAAATTACAAATGCGTAATTCTTCACACTATTTTACCTGTGACCTCATCATTTCCAGCAAAACAATTAAAGTAGGTATCCCGCCAATAACAGCCAAAACTTACAACACAGTACACCGTAACTTAATACACTGACGACGAGGTATAACTACTCCTCAAAATAATTAAAGATGAATGGCCACCCATTTTGTAGTATTATCAATTAACAAATTTAACTTTTAAACATCATATGAACATTTCTTGATATTCCCGGATAGAAATATATATTTAAATACGCTACTAAGTTGTATGTGAAAGTAAGCATTATTTGCATGACATAGATACTACTTTTACCACTGCGTGACTGCACGGGGAAATGATATAAATCTGAATTGTATAACTGCAAAACTATTGCCAAATAATTGATAAATACATTTACCTGTGGATTAATTTACCTGTTCAAAGATTTCTACGTCACCAATTAAAATCTTATTCTCGCTTTTTCACAGATATTGCAATGTGTGAATGGTAAATAAATTTTGTTGTGTATTGATTTCGATTTAAATAAACATAAACATGTTCAGGAAACAAAACATGGCCGGGGAACTCGTAAGAATATATCTCCGTTGCTTACTGAAATTGAAATTGACTAAATACCATGTTTAAACGGTTACACAGTATGTGTAAGCAATGTTGCATTAAACTGGACATTGTCAGGTCTTCTGCATTAGATCAAAGAACAATTTGTTTGTTTTATGGTGTTTTATGTCATGTTCAACACTTGTAAGGTTATATATATCGGTCGATATTTGTGGTGGAGGCTGACCACCCACTTTTCCTGGGTAGAACCAGTACTGTCCATCTCCCGCCATCCGTAAGAATCGACACTTCCTCACTAACTGTTGATTTACATTGTTCTGTTAATTAAAAAGAGTCCGAGATTATTTATAATTTTTAAAAATCATAAATATGCCTCAAAACAACAATACTAAAAGTTTTAATATATTTTGCCAATAATGTATTCATTACGTTTAATCAGTACCATTGGAACTATGGACACGAAATTTTAATCTTCCCCGAAATTGTAACCTTTGACAATTTAAATGCATACATCGAACAGTTTTGAAAAACGCTGCTTTTTTTATCCCATCCAAAATGAAGTAAATTTTCAAGACCTAATTGCATATTTGGCACTGCATATAGAAAAAAATAGAAATGTACACATTAAAATGTTAGTATGTGGTGATGTTAATCTTAAAGGGAATGTAGCGGTACAACCAAACGATATTTATTACTGAGAATTCTGAAGAAAAAAAATGAAAAAGGTTGAAAGAATTATCAAAATCAGGTAATAAACAAAGAAAATAATTATGGTCATTTGACGGTTCTGTTGAAATGGATATGGAAGCCGCCCTTTTGAGAGCTATGCCATCATAGTTCTAATTGACCATATATGGAGTATTTATAAATATGATCATTTATTTATTTACATGAAAACAACAACAATACACATAACTATATGAAAATTAAGAATACTGAAGTGCAATAGTGCATCAAAGGGGATTTTTCATTCATTTGCAGTGATTGTCTATGCTTTAAATGATATTTATATACATGACTTATATGGCTATTTGGAACTATGACGTCTTATTTCTTAAGATGGTGGCTCCCATAACCGTTTTAAAAGAACTTTAAATGGTCATATCTTCTAGGTTTATGATCCTACTTATAAAGTGTCACATATTAATGATTTTCTGCAAATACAACTCAAGTATGGATAATGCAGCAGTGTAATGTTCATTTAGAAAACTAATTTTCCACTTGAAAAATCACCAGAAAAGGTGGGGTCACAAGACATGTAAGAAAGTTCTTGCTTGTTTACTAAACAGGTCAAGGGTACACCTGTTTTCATTGACTGACTGTTTTCATTGATCACATAAAGTAAGTAGAGTCGAATAGAGTCGAAATTTCGAAAATGTTCATCAGTGATCCAGTAAAACATATCAATACGCTTCTTATACATGCAACCACAAAATCGAATAGAAATGGGCAGTTAAAATGCCCGTTTTCATCAAAAAAGGAGGGATTACTTTGTATTATATGATAATGGAGGCTTACATGTAATTAGTGGTGGTAAACCTTCAATTGTTTTACGACAACGCTTCACAGGACGCTTAACTTGCCGTAAAACGTCAAGCGCTTCAGAGACCTAGAAATATCAAAAACGGGCTTCACGCTAGCCATTGTCAGTTTATAGATATCCTGCCACCTTAATTCCTTTATGTAAATGACGCGTCTGCATTATGTAAACAATATTGAGTGAAATCCCAATACATGTATATCTTTTTATAGAACGTAGATCAAACGTTTGGCCACGATCGTGGTTGGATTGCGCTTTATTTGTTAAAGGCCCCTTACACAGGGCTGCGACCTTTGTGCCACCTTTGAGCGACCAAAAAATGGCCAGGACGCTCAATGGTCGCCTAAACTTAGAAAATCATGTTTCTATGTAACTGCTCCAGTGTTCCTTGTGCCTCCCTTGAACCACCAAAAATGCAATTTTCGGGCATTTTCATGGCGATCTACGAATGACCTGTGCGTCCACTGAGCCACCTGCCTGCCTCCCCTGTCCTTCTCATGTGCAACCTACGGCAACCAACGCGATTATAGGCTACATAGGCGACCCCCGAGCAATGTTTGGGCAACCATTGAGCCTCCTCTGTGCCTCCTCTGTGCCATCATCGGCGACCAACGGCAACTAACGGCGATCACTGGACGACCATTCAGGCAAAATAATTTGCAGCAGAACGCATCTATTACCTGGCGACCATTGGGCGACAACTGTGCCTCCATTCTGCAACCACGGTAATGCTTGTGCCTCCCTTCTGCCTCCTTTGAGCCACCTTTGAGCAACCAACCTCCTCGGCGACCTTTGTGCGACTGTTTTGAACATGTTCAAAAATTCACGGCGACCATGGCGTCCATGGCGATGTCTGAACCTCCTGTGTACCACCTTTGAGCCTCCAACACGACCTGGCAAATTTTATGGTCGCACACGGGAGGCACAAAGGTCGCCATCCTGTGTAAAGGCCCCATTTGCCGTAACAGTCTTTGACTGTCGCTTGTTTGAGTAAAACGGTACATGCGCAGTGAAGCAGTCTATCTTCGCGCAAGCGTCTTGGTGGAAGTTTCTAAAAAAAGATCGGCCTCACACGAAGATGGGTGATTTTGATATTTTTTAAATCTTCTGCACGTGATATATACCGGAAAATGGGTCTGTCCTAGATATATTTACTACACATACAAAAACAATTACATAGCACATACCGATTCGCATTTTCTTATAAAATATATGTATTGTTTGTCTCTATACAAACACACCATTTGTAATCGATACCGGAATTAACGCATACACTATACAATTAATGCACTATACAATTAATGCACCATACAGACGTGTGTTAACTTTGTAAGACAAACGTATTTGGCTTTTATGAATCAGTAGGCGTGTTTACCGAGATTCTGGTTCTGATTGGCTGACACATACAGCCCAACTTGTAGTCTAGATCATCTGCGACGCTTGCTTGTTTTCAAGACAAACGTCTAGATAAGTCCTTCTCAACAAAGTTTGGTAAGATTTCTGATTGGCTGAGACAGGAACACCTGCTATCCAAGATATACCGAAAGGCAGAAAGACAATATATTTATATATACACAAAGAGGGTAACTTCATCATTATATGAATCCTCCGTGGTGCCACTAGTTCCGTGGGTGTGTTCTTGGGAAGACACTTTCCCTTAGCCTCATGCGTCGGATGGGGTAAGCCTCATCCGTCGGATGGGGACGTAAACCGGGCGGTCCCGTGTATCGGTCTAAAGAACCATAGGAATATATTCGATAATAAAGTAGGGCACGGTTCCCGGATTCCTTTTGTATCCTTCCCCTCTCTGTGGGGCGGCTCTAAATAACCTATAATGTGTTGATGAGCCATTAAACAACATTCAGTTCAATTCAATTCATCATTATTTCGACGAACTAAATGCGGATGACCAGAAATACTTTAATAAAAAAATAAAAATTACGGTCACGTTGTTCCAGTTTCAAATTTGTTTCTGTACAACATGTCAAGACGTTTTGTATTAACTATTTTACAATCAAGCGACGAAGATGATCAAGACTACCTGGGCTGATAATTGTCATATAAAGCCCTGAGACTACCAAACTTGAAACACGTTATTTACGATCACGTGGTTCCAGTATTCATTTTGTTCTGCACAAACTGTTGAATGTTTGTATTGGAAATCAAACGTCGAAGAGGATCAAGGAGAAGATCAAGACTACATCACTGACATTACATTGCAGGGCATTCATTTCCTTCAGTGATTAACCAGGACCAGGGGCGGATAGATTGGGGGGCGGATACTTTGGGCGTAAGATTTTGATAAATTTTCGGGTCCGCTTCTAGCCTCATAAAACGGTTGCGGTAGTGCATTGATAGGGTAAAAAAGTCCGTTTTCGAATAAAAGGATTTAACAATGTTTAAACCACTCATTAGCCATTATGCGTCGAGCGAGCGAGAAAAAAAATTATACTGAGGGCGGGCATCGAAATTGTTTGATATTTTATCTACAGTAACATGGACATAAATGTCTGATCCGGGGGAGGCGCGCGCTGTGTGCGCCCCCCCCCCCCCCCACTCTCTCTCCCCCACTGGACCCCCCCCCCCCCACACACTGGATCCGCTAGTGTTAACCACATATTATATTAAATTATATGTTACAAACAATAAATATAATTCTTCACAAGATCCCCCCCCCCCCCCCCCCCCCCCCACTGGATCCGCTAGTGTTAACCACATATTATATTAAATTATACCACAATAGCCCAAATACACACTATGCATCGTGTAATACCCGAGGATATACACAGCATATGTTAGTAATTGTGGTATAAATACAATAGAGCATGAGTCTTGCACGTGTACGGACGATAATGCACTCGCTAACGCTCGTGCAAAACTCATACTCGCTAACGCTCGTGCATTATCTCCCCGTACACGTGCAAAACTCATGCTCTATCCTATACTTATATGTTACAAACAGTAAATATAATTATTCACTAGACAGACTTGACTTGGACAAACCTAGATTGACAGACTTAGACAAACCACAGGACCGCTTGCTTTGCTGATGCCGGCCCGTGTAATAATAGATCAAAGGAACCGCCGCCCAATCATCAAACACTGTACACTACGCGTTGATCATTATTTCCGGATTCCTGAGTCATAGCCGTAGGAGGAGGAGAATAAACATGACATACAACATGGAAATAACATATGACAATTGACTGTGAGAATCTTCTCATATATCTAAGAAATGGTTTATTACGCCTCTGTTGGATGTTGGATGCTCATCAAAATAGTATAGGTTATTTAGAGCCGCCCCAGAGATACATAGGAATCCGTGAACCATGCCCAACTCTTATTATGGATAGATTGCTATGGTTCTTTAACGTGCTCGGAGGATAGACCGATACACGGGACCGCCCGGTTTACGTCCCCATCCGACGGACGAGGCTAAGGGAAGATGTCTTGTCGAAGAACACACCGACGAAACTCAGTGGCACCAAGGAGGATTGAACCCGGGTCCTCCGGTTACAAATCCGCTGCGCTACCGACAGCGCCACGCCAGCCCTTGACCATCCGTGTTATTATAACTACAATTTGTGTTTGAGTGACATGTATTGTGTTAATAGTTATATATAAAATTAAGCACATTTTTCAGAACCACCATACGTGAAGACTTACATTTGAAATCTTATGTATTTATTTGTAAACAACTAGATCCATATAATGTTGGTATGGGTTGCTTTGTTCAGGTTGTTTTGCAACATTGTTTAGATATACATTGATGATTTTATCATATTTGAAATGTATAACATACGTAGTTCATGTTTGACTTTAATTAAATAATATATATTAGTACATTTGAAAAGTACTATCCATTCACTGCGACGATGAATCTCGCGAATTCAACATAGATCTACTAATTAGGGCGAAAACTAGAAAACCCAACATCTTGTACGAATAAACGAGGCGAAAACGCGAGGTTCATCTTCGCGTTTTTTTGAAAAGTAACAGGAACAGCACAAAAAGTCGTTTGCAAAACTTCGCCTTTCTGCACCGGTTGACAGGCGGGAAAATATATAAATATCCGTAGTTACTGTAGTCTAGATCATCTGCGATGCTTGTTTGTTTTCAAAACATATACAATCAAGCGTCGAAAATGATCCAATCTATAGTTCCTAAAGGTATGAAACCACCAGTTATATTCCCCATAGACACCAATGTTAAAGTGTCACATAATATGAAATAGGTTAAACCTATAGGGCGAGCACAGTTCATGTTTGATTTTGCCGCTGCGTATGTATGCAACGGTATGTGCAAGTCTAGCTGCGAGAATCGTAGCTCTTAAGGCGTGTACCTATACCATGGTAGGTACATACCACCATAAGAGCCATGATTCTCACGTCTGGTCAAATCTACCTGTACGTGTCTTATGAATCGTGATATCCCACCCCAACAAATTTCAATGTGTGTGTGTGTGTGTGTATTTCTAAGGATTATAATCCGTCCGCCTACGACAGGCGTCGTACACGACGATTATAGGCACAATTGAGTCTGGACTTTTATCTGTGTGTTTGTGTGTGATGTGATGATATGTCTACTTGAAGCAGTGAACTCAATGGTTTCTTTATAGTGCTGCCACACTGGAATACCACACCGTAGTAGACATGATACCCCCAGTCACATTATTCTGACACTGGTCAATTAGTCGTAGCACTACCCATTATTTGCTCGTCAGGCAAGGGTTCCATTTTTAAAGTATCTGGAGACTCGAACCCACGATCTCCCGAATGCAAGGCAGACGCTCTAACCAGTACACCACAATGCTTCGGTCAAATTTCAATTCGTTCCCAGACAGGACACATATGGCATGGAACGACATTCGAACGGCTATCTAGTCATGATCCAGTCTGGATAGACATTGGCTGAATCACCAACCGTCATAAAAGCTGCTACTACATCAGTGTATGTAACATATATATACATAAACCGTGATTCACGCGTATACTTTTTTGCCGAACCACATGTAATTACGGTTTCAACGTTATGTCATTACGAAAAATGTATATATATGATTTAAGCTTTTTTTTATTTGAATATTGTCTAATCATTATGATGATGTATGTTTGAGAAATGTACAATGATTTTAAAACATAGGAATTTGTTGTTTCCTACTTGACATTTAATAAATGGTGGTCCATTTTCCGAATATTAGTTCAATATTTAGTTGAGTATGTCTGGGAGTGGAGGACACGGTGTCCGACGTTTTTCATCAATATATTCTGAAAATGCACTAAATTCATCAAATGCTATGTAGAAAAGACGTTGGTTTGTTTCACTGTTCTTGACGTTTAGCACTAGCAGTGCTCAAGATACTTATTAGTTTCTACATCTACATTTTAAGAAACTGAGTGTCCTATTTGACCCTAATGTTTCTGTCGGTGGTAGAAAAACAAAAATAGTGAATTGATGGGACAGAGAAAAGCATAGATCGATTGAAGCAGAAGACAGGTAAAGTTTCCAAACGGTGTTTTCATCACCTTCAAATTTGAACTACTCCGTAGCATCAGACCAAACCGGATACACTGGATAGGGTCCAGTGGAAACCTCAAACTTTGTTAAAAGTAACAACTGAAAAAAAGGGGATGAAGCACCAATAGTGGCGCGAAAGCCGGATTGCGAGTTTAACATTTTAAGTGAAAATTCTTTGTGAAAAGTGGGGTAAACCAGGTAAAAAACATGACATAGTTAGGGTTATTTTCATATAACATTTGTAATGATGTTGAACAAGTGTCAAGTTTCAAAGCTTTTCGACAATTCATTTTTGAGAAATGAGGAAAAAACAAAAACTTTAACGAAAACTTCAAAACTCGTAGACGGACGGACGGACGGACGGATAGACGGACGGACGGATAGACGGAAATACACATGGAAATCGCCAAACTGTAAGCCTGGATTTGCTACACAGTCCAGCCAAAAATAAAAAAAATACAAATTCTGTACATTATGGTGGAGTCTAAACCCGACAAATTTGCTATTATTTCGGGCGTTTGTTCAAGCTAAAGGTTTTTCAGCTATGTGAGTGAGTAATTTTAACAAAATGTAAATACATTATATATAATTGGTACTGGCAATTTTAGTGGTAAATAAAAACACCTTAGTTTGGAAATTCGGTTAAAAAATAAATATTTTACAGCCATCAGTTCAGATGAGGCTTTTTGTATGTAAATTCCTATCTATCTGTCTACATCATGCATTAGCCTCTTTCAGGTGTACATCTGCCGTGTTGCTGGGACAGCAAAAAAATAAGAAATCTCAAATATAACTTCAGTTAGCCTCAATAGTTTCAGAATGTCTTAATTTCGGTTTGCCCAACTCATTAAAACCATTTTTAGATAAAAGGTCGAAGCGCCCCAAAATATGCAACATAGGGTAAAAATACCTTTTGAACTTCCCCTACCTAAACACGCCAGTCAAATTATTGGGATCTCGGGAAGGAGGCTGTTCCTACCCCTGTCAGTGTGAGTAACATCTTAGGCCTAACCATCGTTTAGTCATTCTAGACCTGGTGTTGTTCTATATACTAGTAGTTATATTTTTTCATAATGGACCATAATGTTACTGTGCGGTAAAAAAAGATGCGATGTCAGAGTGGTTAGCTTACTTGCCTCTGGATTTAGAAGTCTGTGGTTCGACTCCCGGAGGTTCACGTCTCGAGAATTGATAACGCATTCCCTTAGATCTAGAACTATTCGTGTAAGATAGTTAAATTTACTGTGAAAGTATGTCATTCTTCCCTACTGATGTAAAGCCGTTGGTCTCCTGTGCAGGGAGAGACATACCCTAGTGAGGTTAAAATCTCGCTGAACTTCTGTGAATATCATAAAAAAGCCTGCATGTAACTTCTGTGAATATCATAAAAAAGCCTGCATGTAAACTCATCCACAGAAACGAAACTGTGATCATAAGTATGTGTATAATACGTCAATAGTATTGGAAGAAAGAAAGAAAGAAAAAGAAAGATGGATCGGTAATAAGCACCTTGCTGACTAATTGTACTAACAGACCATACGTCATAATGTGACGACATACGATGATGACGTAAATCAATGACGTCTTGTCATTGTATTATAATTTCCGTAACATTTCCGGAAATTGCCAGATTGTTCGTGTTTGACACGAATGAACACGGAATAACCTCGTCGATTTCCGTCAATGGCTTACAACAATCGGAACTGCCTCGTCGGATTCCATTGGCGAAGATTGTGGCTTACAATAGTAGACGACCGAATACGGAAATCTGCGAAGAATTCCGATTGCGTTTATGGTTTTACGGGAAAATAAACAAATGAAAGATAGTTTTTAACCAAATCATTTGCTTATCCTAATCGGTTAGCAAGACATATACATTTCTGCGACATGAAATCTACTTTTACTAAGTTGTGAAACGTGTTGACGAATTTTCGCCAATGAACAACGCGCAAGGTTACACTTTGGGCAATGCTTCCGGTTAATGGCCGTTTTGGCGACATAGGTAAAAATGCAATTTCATTGTGATTTTTGGATGGGTTCGAGAAAGGTTTTTAATGTTTTTTCAACTCATTCTGCTTGGAAACCACCATTCTTAATGATTTCTACGAATGCTTATCTTGTTAATTTCGTAACGAAATATGCTACTTTACGGCTGAAGTCGCCCATAAACTGCCGTAAATGACCCAAGACTTTTCAAAAGGATGGATGGTATGTTTACTTTTCGCCTGCATGATACCATAGGAGCTCGCTTGCGCTCGCGTCGCGAAGCGACGCGAGCTGTGCTCGCTATTAATCGATGCGTCTAGTCTTAGCAATCAATAACTTAGAACTACTAGTGAAAATTCATTAATATTTATTCAAAGGTTCAGGACAAAACAAAGTTTGTCATGCGCATTATCTTTAATTGGGATTTATAGTTAGGGCCAAAAGTCATTTTTCTAGCGTGTGACAGGGTGTCCGGTCCCTCCGGAGATTTAAAACCTATACAGAATAGTATTTATGTAAAGGTTGACCCCTCAAATTAATTATATTTGAAAGATGGCGTACTCTGATATTCAATTTAAGATGATCAATTTGAGAATAAAGACATTGAACATACTAATTATTTCAGTGTTGTTGAAATGGATGACCTGTGATATAGTTTACGTTTATTTAGTCTGTGAATACCAGTGATGTGTGGATTACCATTTTTTGCTTTTTGGTGCTTGAAATCATGCAAACTTTTCTAAATACTATCAGTTTTCTAGGGGAACATATCACATGGACGTGACATTTCATGTTATGCATTTGCTTTCCGTTATTTCACAATAATATGCATTACCACACTGACGATAGTTACGTTTCTTTCACAGGCTAGTATTCCGGCTTACAGAAAAGCAATGATTTAGAATGTGTAATCAGACAACTGCTTTCCAGAAACTAGATGTTTCCAGAAAGTAGATGTTACAGTAGTATAAAAGGACTAGTCCGTCGTCCGTTTGTTAACGTTTGTCTCGTTAGCACGATATTACCAGTAACACCGGAGTTATGGCTCGTGATCTTCTGAAATATGCTATAGTTTGCCTTATAAACAAGATACGGCCTTCATTTATCATCTGATCTTTTCCAACCTTTATCAGACTGTTGAAATTAATGAAAGCTCGAAAGAGTTCGAAAACCAGCCACATCGGAACAGTAACACCGGAGTTATGGCCCGTGATTGTGTAAAAATTGCTATATTGACCTTGGTAACATTGTAGCAACTTATTTTTTTATGGAATTCCGAGATGTTCGTCGTCCGTCCGTCGTCCGTCGTTAACTTTTGACATGTTAAGACTTGCCTTCAATTTTCATCCGATCTTTACCAAACTTTAACAGATTGGTAATATCAATGAAAGCTCGAATAAGTTCGAAAACCAGCTATATCGGAGTTATTTGCCCTTGAATTATTGGGAAATGCCATTTTCAGCCTTGTGAGCACTCTAGCGCCTTCATTTTGTTGATATCAATGAAAGCTGGGACGAGTTTGAAAACCAGTCAGATTGAACCAGTAACACCTGAGTTGTGGCCCTTTTTCAATTTTTGGTAAGTACACTGGAAACCCCAGGGGTCGTGGGTTCAAATCTCACTGGAGGCATTTATTTTTCACCCCACCATGGAACCATATAGCCAGTAGGGCCTTCATTGTTCATCCGATCTTTTCCAAACTTCACCAGATTGTTGATATCAATGAAAGGTGGGACGAGTTTGTAAAGCAGCCACATCGGACAAGTAACACCGGAGTTATGGCCCTTGATTTTATAAAATTATCCTATATTTTGCCTCGTTAACACATTGGGACCTTTTGTAACAGATCTTTCCAAAACTTTACCAGATTGTTGATATCAATAAAGCCCGGAAGAGTTCGAAAACAAGCAAGATCGGACTAGTAACACCGGAGTTAGAGCTCTTGATTTTGAAATATTCTATAGGTTGTCTTGTTAACATGATAGGGCCTTAATTCACTTATCACCTGGGCCCAGTTGTTCAAAGATCGATTATATTAGCGCTCAATTACTTTCAAATTTCATTTTCTCATACGGAATATGTTTTTGTATCACAAAACATTAATTTGAGTTTCTTCTGAACATAAAACTTTTAAATGCTAAATTTCTGTCTGCAATATCATTTCAAGGCATTTCAGAGATTTTTTTTTAACTAATCGAGCGTTAGGCTAATGGATCTTGGAACAACTGGGCTCTGATCTTTTCCAAACATTACAAACATCACCAGAGTGTTGATATCAATGCAAGCTCGCATGAGTTCAAAAACCAGCCACATAGGAACAGTAAAACCGGAGTTATGGCCGGCTTGACTCTCTTAAAAAATGCTATATTTGACCATGCTAAGTGCTAACATTATAGAAACTTCATTTTTCGTTGGATCTTTAACAAACTTGGCCAGATTGTTAATATTAATGAATTACATTCCCCATAAAACTCATTGTTAAAATGCTACATATATTGATGATTTGCTGCAATTTTAGTTCAAGTTTGGATAATGCAACAATGTCATTTTCATATAGAAAAATAGAACTGCCTTTGAAAACTCGTAAGAAACTGTGGGGTCACAATATATGTAAGAAAGTTGTTGCTCATGAAGTTGTTAACAGAGTGTATGCATTTTAACATGTAGATTTGAAAAAAATGGAAAATGCTCGTCAATCAGCCATTAAAACATATACACTTTTTATAAATACAACAACAAAATCGAATAGAAATGCGCTATTTTCCCCTACTTAAAATCCGGCCTTTCAACAAAAAAGAAGTCATTACTTTTTTAATAGGAATTAAATTCGATTAATGGTGGTAAACCTATATATATTTGCCTCGTTAAAGGGATTTTATTTTTCTTAGCGTCATTCAAAAAGCATCTTGGGATCTCATTTCGAATCACTGTGGTCAAGGTCAAGGTCACTGTTAATAAACATAGGTAGTATATGTCCTCTCAATAACTTTAGTTATGAATGAGATCTTGACACGAAACTTGATGTGTTGGTAGCTTATATGAAAAAGAAGCCTTGGAATTCATTTTGGGTCACTGGAATCAAGGTCAAGGTCACTGTTACTGAAAATGGAAAACAATTTCCGCTCGATCACTTGTCAATGAGATATAAGGCATGGGCTTGCAGGGTCAATGTCAATTTTGCTAAAAAATAGAAAATCAGTTGCCGCTCAATAACTTTAGCTGGGATTGAGACACTGGTCCGAATCTTGGTGTGCATGTATCTTATATGAAAATTAAGCTTCAGAATTCATCTGGGTCACTAGGGTCAATGTCAAGGTTACGGTTACTAGAAATAAAAAATGATTTCCGCACAATAACTTTAGTTAGGAATGAGATATTGACATGAATATTGATGTTTAGGTAGCTTATTATAAAAAAGGAAGCTTGAAATTGTAATTGGGGTCACTGAGGTCAAGGTCACTGTAACTAAAAATAGAAAATTAGTTTTCACAATAAAAGCTTTAATTAGTAATGAGATATTGGCCTGAAACATGGTATGTAAGAACCTTATATGAAAAACAAACTTGTGATTCCATTTGAGTTAACTGGGGTCAGGGTCAAGGTCACTGTTACTAATAATAGAAGAAATGATGTCCGCACAATTTCTTTAACAAGGAATGTTCTATTGGCCTGAAAATTGATATGTAGGTAGAGTCGGGGTTATAGCCCTTGGTTTTCTTAAATATATCCTTGTTGGCCTCATTAAGTTGATAAGACCTTTACTTTTTATCTGCCAGTTTGTTGATATCTATGAAATGTCGCACTTGTTAAACAACATCCCGATTTAATCAATAACAACAGAGTTATCGCCCTTAAATGTTTTTACATGTATATTCTAACTTTTCACATAATCATACATACCCTCTTGGGTCTCTTGTTAGATTTTATAAGTTGAAAGTAACAGTTCAAAAGCAAAAATAATACCCTCTATACTAATGACATAAAACACCAGTATATATATATATAGTTTAATTCTGTTTATTTACGAAGATACTCCTCTTGTGTGTAACGTTGTCAGTGATCTTTGTAAAGAACATTACAATTATATTAATAATTATATTAATAATATTACACACATAAACAAAAGGCATTACGCCCAACAGTTAACATGCAAATAGCACACACATATATAAACATGTATATGAAATACAATCAACATTTCCAAATGTGTGTGCTTTTTAAATTTCTAGGCATATGTTTTTAGTTTAACAATATTTTACAACAAATACTTATATTTTTGAAATGAATAATCATCAGTAATGGCAAAAGTACATTTATGTTTGTGGACTAAACACGGAGAAAAGTGATAGTTAAAATATGTCTCTTATGACTGAAAACTGACAGTTTCTTTAATAAGTTCGTGCATTTTGTTGTCATTAGTTCTATAAATTTTGGTATGTTTAGCCGTTTCCTGAAACATGTGTTAACATATTCTTTGCTTATATCATGATATAGTGGAAACTCCAATACAAAATGGAATTCGTCTTCTAGTGTATTGCAAAGTTGGAATTTTATTTCAGATCTTGGTATTTTATTTGGGCATTGCCCATTTTCAATGTCTAACCTATGACTAGAGAATCTAAGTTTTGTAAAAGGAAAGTCCTAAATTTATTTATATTGGAGTATGTCTAAATAATAGTTCAACCTGAAATCTGATCTTATTCTTTACGTACTAGCTCTAGTGGAAGCCAATAATTTGACATTCCAGTTTTGTATAATCATATCCTTAACTGGTTGTTTAAATATATTAATGAAGTATGTTGTGTTTTCTGCTCATTTCTAGCTCCATTAAATATAGTTCGTTCCAATAATCCTTTAACTTGAGATGCGTATAACTTTTAACCAGAATCGTATGATATAAACCATTCGTTGACTTTTTAAAGGGTCTCTCCCGAGTTCTCCATATGCGAAATTGTTTTGAGTTTGTGTCTTAACACATAAAAGCTGTTTTCAAAATTTAAGGTGTACTTTTTATAGTCTTTCCGCCTTTGATAATCCGCATACCTCTGCGCTATAATATAAATAGGCAAAATGAGTCGAAAAATGTCTAAAGATAAGTCCGTAAAATGACTTATATATGATTTTATGTGAATAATAGATTTCTTTTTATCTGACCACCAATTGTTTAATAATAACTATGCGGTATATCTAATTTACCTTGTGGCCCTTGTTCGGTATTCGCAAATAGCACTATGTCATCAGCATATGGGAGTAGTAACAGCTTTGACATTCTAGTATCGATACCTTTAAACCATGCAATGTTCTAAGTCATTCACATACATGGAAAATATGAAAGGTAACAAACAATCCCATGGGTCTTTCTCAGAAAACAGCTAAAACTGCCACTAAGATGGTTTTCATATGTAACTCTTGATTATATTTGTATGCAATGATTTAATAATATTTAGAATGTTTCCTCGGACTCCATATTGTATAAGTTTTCTCCAACCAACAGGTCAAAGGCTTACTTAACATATATTGTTTTTCATTCAATATACGATGTATCAAATCATGCAGAACAAATATGTTATCTAATATGTTGGTGCGGAGTCTAAAATAGTGTTGCTTTTGCACGCCGTTATCATATGGGGAAGTCGTACACTAAGTTTGACTGAAACCCGATAAGCAGTTTAGGAGAAGATATGGTAACGGACGGACGGAGGGATAGACGGACGGAGGATGGACAGAGCAGACGGACAATCGGGGGAAATGTTTATATAGATCTACCCTATTTTATTCAAAAGGTTGGTATAATAATTGCGCGTTGTGTATATAAAATCAGCTTATTTGTTATTTACTTCTCCGGCACATTAACTGCATTGTTACTAGTTTAACAGAATACGACACTGCAACCAGTCGTCTGCTTAGATTGTCGTTTTTGGGAAGACCACGTGTTCCTGTCTCCTAGAAACCATGTCCTCCAGAACCAGCAGTGTGCTTTGGTTCCCGTGAATGAGTTACGGTGTTTAAGTTACCGTGTATCACTGGACGCGTAGTTTGATAAATAAGAAGAATATAATACTCTGTAAAAGAAGTTTTGGACCATGGCAGTGTTTGAACCCGTACAATGATCGCTGAACCATGACATTCGACCATAACACTTATTATCTCAGTTGATAATTCACAATAGATCAACAATCAACAATAATTATCGTTTACAATGAAAGTTTGCGAAAAGATAATAATCTTTTTATTGATTACTCGAATGTGTACGTAACTGTTACTTTGTATGGACTTTGCAACATATTTTACAGATCCTTTGTGTGTTTGCGATATTTTTTTAAAATCAAATCTTGTTTGAAATTTAATGTTTCTGGTACCAATTAACCGGGTAGGGTAGACCTTGGTTACTGAAAAAATATACTTAAATTTTGTCCACTAGTTTTATTTTTATATGACTTTATATACCCTTGTCTAAAACTTTTTTTACCGAGTATATTACAGCAATGTAAAATGATGTTTTTAGCTCTGATTGCGAACTATGCCCGTGGATCTAGTTTATCAATATCCAAAATGTCATGACGCCATGAATATCTTTTAAAATAAATGACTGTTTTGTAAACAACACATTTATTGTTTTAAAAGTTATTCAAAATAAGGAAGCACATACAAACAAACAAAATAACAATTTCTTTAATTTCTTTAAGGGACACACGGCAATCTTTTACATTTTTGCATATCAATACTAAGCAAACGTCCATGAAAGGATATCATAAAAGGATATTCTTTTGTACAATAATTTGATAAAAAAAATCGTAAAGTAGTGGTGTCCTCGTTCCGTTAGTTTGGTGAAGATTTCGCAAGAACAACCAAATTAGTTTCTAAAAAGATTTGTTAAAGTGTCCCCTATATTTAAATTAAACATAAATCAGCCCTGCGATGGAGGAACAGGTGAAATATGGCGTGTCTTTTGAGTATATATTCGGAAATATATGTATATAATATACAATCTGTTCAAATCTTACACTTATTGGTTGTCCCGTTTTCTCACAGTAGCCAATTTTATCTCATAGCGCACACGCTTCGAGTTTCGCCCTGGTAAGTGTCACGTGATCCTGTGACGTCATTGGTACCAAACGATTAGCCGTGTCGCGTTGAGTTGTATAGTATTGTCATGTAGGATTACATTTTATGGTACTTGTTAAAAATGCCGTGTGCTGTTGCTGGGTGAAAACGTTTGCATAAGGAAGGACAAGATAATAACCTAAGTTTCTTTCGTTTCCCTAATCGAGATAATGATATATTAAGATCTGAAGTGTGGTTAGACCGTTACCGAAGAAAATCGGCCGACTCGTCGAGAAAGTGGGAACCTACGAAAGACGCGCGAGTTTGTAGCAAACTTTTTGAGTTGACTTCGTGGGATGTCCATCCTTTGGTTTCATTATCTTTGAATTTGGAGAACAAAAGGCCATGCATATTAAAATCAACAGCGATACCAACGATATTTGACTATAAAAATGAGAAGTGCATTACCCCGCCGTCTCCAAGTAAGTTGTATTCGCCTATTCGACCGGCGTTGAGGAGGAAATTCATACATGAAGTAAGATTGAAATTTATGTTCAATTATCTTAGCACCTCATCGGGTATACGTATGATAATTTGAAGAAAGGTGTATAGTCTTAGATATTTATATACACCGTGAATGTTTAGCTGTTGAATTAAAAGCATGAGTCTTTACGTGAATCAATGAAGAGTTGACGGCGCTAATAATATGTAGCCGTCATGTTTTAAAATATTGCTAAGAACGTTCAGTATATAAATTTAAATGAATCCGGTGAAATAAACACTGTGTCTTTGTTCCCAAATTTTAATTTTAATAATTTTAAATTATAAACCCCTTCTGCCAATAGTGTTATAAATATATATTATCAACATATATAGGTCTATGGATTTGAAAAAAAATACAAAATGTTTCATGGATATCTATTCAAGGCAGAAAATTAATAATATTACTAGCTTTTATATTAATTCAGTAATGTTTTATGGCAAAACAACAACAATAACGCCTCTTAGCTCGTGCAATAAGTAAAACAAGTATAATAGAATAATATACTTTATATTATGATAATTGCATATGTTTGGTCTGTTTTCGATCTGTATATCAGGAGTAAGTATACATGAGTAAGTATACTTACTCATGTATACTTGCTCATAATACATTTGGCTATATTATTTAAATCATAGTATTTTTCTGTCTTTGTGCGCGACAGTTAGAGCTCGCATATCATGTGATATATCCGTCTTGTGCAATACGCGTCTGCCCTCGGCGGTATTACACCGCTGAAGTAATTGCAATAAACAGGAAATATATCATAAAACTAGGTTTCCCTAAATGGTGCGTGCTTTTGTGATATACCGACGTATGTACCCAAATTAGGCTGTACTTCAATAGTGCACCGCAGTATTTGATTAGTCTGTATTGATATTTGGGGGCAGTAGAGACTAGAGAGCGTGTCATATTACAAACACCGCTCCTAGAGTGTTTGGTGTTAATGGCGACTTATGGCAAATATATAATACTATAGAAATTATATGCTGTTTCATTAGGGCTTTCCACCTTCCAGTGGAAAGACCTATTGTTGTTGTTCGGCAAGATTTTGACTTTATTCTTCTCACCGCCACTTTTCATAGTAAGACTGGTCGCACGGCCTCGAAAGTTTACACAGTGATAGAACTCATTCTGGAATAGTGCCGCGAAGCTTTTGGGGTCATGACGTCATCCAAGATGGCCGCCATTGACGTCATGATGAAAATCTTGTTATCGCTAGATCTCAGACATTTATGGTCGGATTTGAATGAAACGTTCACAGATTGTAAAGGTCATGGTCTAGTTGTGCAAGAAGGTCATGCGGGGTCATGACGTCATAACGTGATGGCGTCAGAGACGCCAGACGCTTAAAAACTGGAAAAAATCGTCAAAAATACAATTATTGCATGACCATTTTGAAACCTTACCACAATCATGTGTTCATCATCTTCTATCGATCGTGTGAAAAAGGTGTTGATGACGTCATCAAATATGGCGGCCATAGTGGTTTGATTTTAAACAGGCTAAAATAGAAACTTCTAAGTCTATTTCGAAAACCGAACCAGCTAGCGCCAACAATGCCCTCATATATATGCCACTATGTGACCTTGACCAAGTCTGGGAAAATCAGGTCACCAGATCAAAGGTCAAGGTCATAGGTAAGCGATAGGTGTAAACACCAATAACCACCTATATCTCAGTAACGGTTGAAATTGTTATCAAGAACATATGTACCATTTGTAAGGCCTTTCAATTTACTTTTCAAAAATAACGTCCACTCAAAACGCAACGTTGGTAAATGGTTGCCATAGGAACCAAAACACGATGACGTCAATGACGTAAAATTTGAAAAATTGACGTAGACACGTAAAATTTGTCAGTTTTGTAGAACTTATGATTGCAAATACGATCGTGAAGTTTATTTTTAGCTGACGTCATTATTGACGTCACAGTAACGTAGAAACGAAAGAAGATTAAAAACGCTTCTGCTCAAGAACTACCTGTCCCTTCTTGGTGAATCTTTGTCAAAATAATGTACTTATCTTGTAGTTGTGCATTGCAATTTTTTGGATCTCGGCATCATTCAATATGGCCGCCAGTGAATATCTAAGAAATACCTTGTTCACGCTTCTCTTTCTAAAGATTTCCAGTCTGATAATGATGAAACTTCGCCAAATAATGTGCGTATGGGTGGGACGTGGGGCAGGCGAATGTATACACGTGAATAAGATACATAGCTCAGACCTAAATATTCAGTGTCGGGCGTAACGCAGTTCCCATCTTGCACGCACATACAGATACGCGAAACCATTATTAGGGCTTTCCACCTTCCAGTGGAAAGACCTATTGTTGTTGTTCGGCAAGATTTTGACTTTATTCTTCTCACCGCCACTTTTCATAGTAAGACTGGTCACACGGCCTCGAAAGTTTACACAGTGATAGAACTCATTCTGGATTAGTGCCGCGAAGCTTTTGGGGTCATGACGTCATCCAAGATGGCCGCCAGTGACGTCATGATGAAAATCTTGTTATCGCTAGATCTCAGACATTTATGGTCGGATTTGAATGAAACGTTCACAGATTGTAAAGGTCATGGTCTAGTTGTGCAAGAAGGTCATGCGGGGTCATGACGTCATAATGTGATGGCGTCAGAGACGCCAGACGCTTAAAAACTGGAAAAAATCGTCAAAAATACAATTATTGCATGACCATTTTGAAACCTTACCACAATTATGTGTTCATCATCTTCTATCGATCGTGTGAAAAAGGTGTTGATGACGTCATCAAATATGGCGGCCATAGTGGTTTGATTTTAAACAGGCTAAAATAGAAACTTCTAAGTATATTTCGAAAACCGAACCAGCTAGCGCCAACAATGCCCTCATATATGTGCCACTATGTGACCTTGACCAAGTCTGGGAAAATCAGGTCACCAGATCAAAGGTCAAGGTCATAGGTAAGCGATAGGTGTAAACACCAATAACCACCTATATCTCAGTAACGGTTGAAATTGTTATCAAGAACATATGTTCCATTTGTAAGGCCTTTCAATTTACTTTTCAAAAATAAAGTCCACTCAAAACGCAACGTTGGTAAATGGTTGCCATAGGAACCAAAATACGATGACGTCAATGACGTAAAATTTGAAAAATTGACGTAGACACGTAAAATTTGTCAGTTTTGTAGAACTTTTTTTGCAAGTACGATCGTGAAGTTTATTTTTAGCTGACGTCATTATTGACGTCACAGTAACGTAGAAACGAAAGAAGATTAAAATCGCTTCTGCTCAAGAACTACCTGTCCCTTCTTGGTGAATCTTTGTCAAAATAATGTACTTATCTTGTAGTTGTGCATTGCAATTTTTTGGATCTCGGCATCATTCAATATGGCCGCCAGTGAATATCTAAGAAATACCTTGTTCACGCTTCTCTTTCTAAAGATTTCCAGTCTGATAATGATGAACTTCGCCAAATAATGTGCGTATGTGTGGGACGTGGGGCAGGCGAATGTATACACGTGAATATGATACATAGCTCAGACCTAAATATTCAGTGTCGGGCGTAACGCAGTTCCCATCTTGCACGCACATACAGATACGCGAAACCATTATTAGGGCTTTCCACCTTCCAGTGGAAAGACCTATTGTTGTTGTTCGGCAAGATTTTGACTTTATTTTTCTCACCGCCACTTTTCATAGTAAGACTGGTCGCACGGCCTCTAAAGTATGTACCATTTGTAAGGCCTTTCAATTTACTTTTCAAAAATAAAGTCCACTCAAAACGCAACGTTGGTAAATGGTTGCCATAGGAACCAAAATACGATGACGTCGCATTCGGAGGTGCATTTGGAGTTATTCAATAGTGAACGCTCGGCCAATCCCGTGTGTATCACGACGCTTCGATATGTTTAATACATTTAAGTTTTGTTAGCCAGAAGGCAACGGCACAGAAAATAGTGCACTGTTGCTAAGCTGTTTGTTCATATATAAACAATATGACCGTCGGCCACACTTGTCGTTGATGATTTGCGTTGCATGTTTGTTATTTACAATACAGATGAATGTTTTATCACTGCTTTCATGTATATATACTACAGATAGAGCAAATAGCTAAATGACATTGCAAAATTTGGATGATAACTTTGATTTTGAATGCAAATTTGTTTTGGCGGAATCTAAGGCGCGATGACGTAACCAATATGGAAACCTTCGATTTACATTCGAATAATGGTGCGAAGCAGTGTACCAGATGTTGAGAATGGGGTTTATTTTGTTTATATTGCATTTTCATAGGGTTACATTAAAGCTTTATTGGCATTTAATAAATAACACACATCCAAATAAACCATTGAGTCTACTTTGTTTTCAAGAACTATACCAGACAGACCTAGACAACGATTATATTTACACAGGTCAGTTAATATATACCTACACGAAAATATCCAATCCTAATTTGGTATTAGTCAGGCCCAGTGCAACATAAAAATGGGCCTTAGATGATGGCGTGATCTGCTTTTTTTCTAAAATATTTTCCAAACTGAAAGTAACCGATAAAAACACGTATACCTCGGGTTGGAATTTCCTATCTTCACCGGATACCGATGAAGATTCTTATAGTCTTCCGGTAACAAGATGCACAAGAGGGCCTGTATCACTCTACTGGCTTGAATAGTCTAAGGCCTACCGGAAAACAATTTTTAAAAAATCAAAGGCTATAACTCTGATGTGTCTAGTCTGTTGCAACTGGTTTTGAAATTGTCCAAGTTCAGTGGCGTAACCTAGAAGACGTCTTCTGCTGCAGGGACAAAAAACTTAACAAGAGGCACTACCCGTTCAACTTCCCTATGTCTGCCCCACACATTGAAAAGAAACTTTACTGTAGTATTTACTAAAAAATAAAATACAAATGTATTGGTGGAAAGAAGAATTGAAATTGACTATAAGTAAATACACGGGTAAAAGTGACCATCATTGAATGGTTTGTAAATATTCACATTTTGACGGTTATGGTGATAGTAGTTAATCTTAGTGGAAATGATCTGACTTCACACAGAACTCTTAAAGGTGAATGTCCACCCTTTTTGTAGTATTATCAATTAACAAATTTAACTGTTAAACATCATAAAATTAGGAACAGTTCTTGATAGTCCCGGAGAGAAACATATATTTAAAACCGCTACTAAAGTTGTATGTACTTCATTGGTTAAGATAGGAAGTTTCCTATCTGTTTAGTTAAGAGCTATGAAGACTTTGTCTTTGCATTTAAGAATATCATATGTAGAATATTTGCACTTTCATTTTCAAAAATCCTTGGTAGTGGTATAAATTAAATCAAGGCTTTCGAATCTAATTACAAAGTTCTCTCTAAAAGAAACTATTTGTGTGCATGTTGAAGTATGTAATCTATTGTTTTCTTTATAAATAATTGAAATTTGCACTTTAAAACAATAAGTGCGAAAATATTCTTCGCGTACTTTAAATCTTAGTTTTTAAAAACCTCAGGATTTTTAGTTAAAAGTTTTGGCATATCATTATTTGTCAGTTTTAAGTCACATCCCTTGACACCAACGAAAATACTGAAGTACAATTTCGGACGATGCTATGGCATTTAAGTCGTTGCAAACTGAAAAATGTATTTGACTTAACCAAAAGAAATCTACTACGAAACACCTTTGTGATCACATATACAAATAAAATCATTCATATTAAAGTAACGACCATGTAACATGTGTAATATATATAATATACAATAGTTACTGTCATAAATACATCACGACCATGTAATACACAATAGTAACTGTCATAAATACATCATAAAGTAACGACCATGTAATATCCAATAGTTAGTGTCATAAATACATCATAAAGTAACGACCATGTAATACCCAATAGTAACTGTCATAAATACATCATAAAGTAACGACCATGTAATATCCAATAGTTACTGTCATAAATACATCATAAAGTAACGACCATGTAATACCGAATAGTTACTGTCACAAATATATCATAAAATAACGACCATGTAATACACAATAGTTAATGTTATAAATACATCACGACCATGTAATACACAATAGTTATACACAATAGTTACTGTCATAAATACATCACGACCATGTAATACACAATAGTTATACACAATAGATACTGTTATAAATACATCACGACCATGTAATACACAATAGTTACGGTTATAAATACATCACGACCATGTAATACACAATAATTACTGTCATAAATATATCACGACAATGTAATACCAATAGTTACTGTTATAAATACATCACGACCATGTAATACACAATAGTTATTGTCATAAATACATTACGACCATGTAAAACACAATAGTTTCTGTTATAAATACATCATAAAGTAATGACCATGTAATACACAATAGTTATTGTTATAAATACATCACGACCATGTAATACACGATTATTACTGTCATAAATACATCACGACAATGTAATACACAATTGTTACTGTTATAAATACATCACGACCATGTAATACACAATAGTTATACACAATAGTTACTGTCATAAATACATCACGACCATGTAATACACAATAGTTACTGTTATAATACATCACGACCATGTAATACACAATAGTTACTGTCACAAATACATCACGACCATGTAATACACAATAGTTATACACAATAGATACTGTTATAAATACATCACGACCATGTAATACACAATAGTTACGGTTATAAATACATCACGACTATGTAATACACAATAATTACTGTCATAAAGATATCACGACAATGTAATACACAATAGTTACTGTTATAAATACATCACGACCATGTAATACACAATAGTTACTGTCATAAATACATTACGACCATGTAAAACACAATAGTTACTGTTATAAATACATCATAAAGTAATGACCATGTAATACACAATAGTTATTGTTATAAATACATCACGACCATGTAATACACAATAGTTACTGTTATAAATACATCACGACCATGTAATACACGATTATTACTGTCATAAATACATCACGACAATGTAATACACAATTGTTACTGTTATAAATGCATCACGACCATGTAATACACAATAGTTATACACAATAGTTACTGTCATAAATACATCACGACCATGTAATACACAATAGTTACTGTTATAAATACATCACGACCATGTAATACACAATTATTACTGTCATAAATACATCACGACAATGTAATACACAATAGTTACTGTTATAAATACATCACGACCATGTAATACACAATAGTTATACACAATAGTTACTGTCATAAATACATCACGACCATGTAATACACAATAGTTACTGTTATAAATACATCACGACCATGTAATACACAATATTTATACACAATAGTTACTGTTATAAATACATCACGACCATGTAATACACAATAGTTACGGTTATAAATACATCACGACCATGTAATACACAATAAAAATTACTGTCATAAATACATCACGACAATGTAATACACAATAGTTACTGTTATAAATACATCACGACCATGTAATACACAATAATTACTGTAATAAATACATCACGACAATGCAATACACAATAGTTACTGTTATAAATACATCACGACCATGTAATACACAATAGTTACTGTTATAAATACATCAGTTAACTCTACTAGTACTCCATAATTAGCAATAATATACAAATAAAATCATTCATATTAAAGTAACGTCCATGTAATACACAAAAGTTACTGTCATAAATACACTAATTAACGCTACCAGTTACTCCATAATTAGCAATTGTAAAAGCAACAACATCACAATTTGGCTAAACATCGACACCTTCTATAAGGTATCGACAAAATATCATCATAAAATACATTATCATATATGTGTACATTATCATATATGTGTCTGTTACAATATCGTGGTGATAAATAAATATATAAAATTGCTCAATTCTATGTTTCAGATATAATATCCATCTTTACTGTCATCGCATTATCCACATAGACACGTGCAATGTAGCAATTATATTATTAAATTACATTATTTTTACGAGAAATCCCATCCCCGCCCATGCATTGACACACAATGTCGACTTAGTATATGCATAGCAACCTTGCTTTTATAAAGATGTGTTTCTGCAATACAAAGAAAACAGTTACATATATTATTAAAGATTAAAGTATATTCATCATTTAGCAGGTAAATTAAGAAACTTATTTTAGAAGCGTCAAGCCAAAACAATAACTAACCCGCAAAATAACGGCAAAATTACACTACAAAACAGTTTAGCAAAACTCTATCCAGGTGCTCAGGTCATATTATAATGTATCTGTGTCGATTAAAAGTAAATGTTTATTCACAGGTTCTTAATAAAATACCCGCGTTTGAATATGCGTAAACTGAATTATGAGTTGGTAACTCTCAATTCGGCTCTCAGTTTTGGGGTTTAGTCCGGGTGGTTAAAGTCGTTTATATTGTGTCTATAGACTTTGGATTTTCGAAATATATAAGTTATATATACTCGTATATACATGAGACCTCGTCTTCAGTACTTTTAGAAACGGGGTACATATGTTGTACAATTTGACTGTTGTTGGCGGAACATCTACTTTAATATTTAAAGACGTTTTAAAGAAAGTGTACACACTTTTGGAACAACTCTGATTGTGTGTCGTTTTTTTTATTTTATTTTATTTTTTCATGTTTTTTGTTGTTGTTCTTCTTGCTATTTTTGTTTGTTTGGTGGTGTGATATAGTGGTGTGATATGGTGGTGTGATATGGTGGTGTGATATGGTGGTGTGATATGGTGGTGTGATATGGTGGTGTTATATGGTGGTGTGATGTGGTGGTGTGATGTGGTGGTGTGATATGGTGGTGTGATATGGTGGTGTGATATGGTGGAGTGATGTGGTGATGTGATGTGGTGGTGTGATGTGGTGGTGTGATGTGGTGGTGTGATATGGTGGTGTGATATGGTGGTGTGATATGGTGGTGTGATGTGGTGGTGTGATATGGTGGTGTGATGTGGTGGTGTGATGTGGTGGTGTGATATGGTGGTGTGATATGGTGGTGTGATATGGTGGTGTGATGTGGTGGTGTGATATGGTGGTGTGATATGGTGGTGTGATATGGTGGTGTGATGTGGTGGTGTGATATGGTGGGGTGGTTTGGTATGAGGGTAGAAATTCTTAAAGAGTAATTATATATGGAAGCACTTTATTTCAAAATCAGTAAGCCATAGGCCCATGTGATCATACAATGGGGCTGGCGTGGCGCAGTCGGTAGCGCGGCGGATTTGTAACCGGAGGCCCCGGGTTCAATCCTCCGTGGTGCCACTGAGTTCCGTCGGTGTGTTCTTGGGCAAGACACTTTTCCTTAGCCTCGTCCGTCGGATGGGGACGTTAACCGGGCGGTCCCGTGTGTCGGTCTATCCTCCGAGCACGTTAAAGAACCATAGGAATCTATTCGATAATAAGAGTAGGGCAGGTTCCCGGATTCCTATGTATCCTTCCCCTCTCTCTGGGGCGGCTCTAAATAACCTATACTGTGTTGATGAGCCGTTAAACAACATTCAATTCAATTCAATTCATACAATATATACATATACACAGACGTAGCAAGATTCGTACATACATATATATTACATATCAGATGCAAGGGATATACAAAGTTACACTGTTTACTTCTTACTTGAGAACGAACGAAGAACACACAAACAAACAATCAGCCTGAAACAAAACAAAACAAAACAAACAAAAAATATATAGTACAAGTTGCGACGTACATGAACATGTCTTAATTTGCAATTCAGAATTCACGGAGAAGGTGACTATACATGTAGAGGTAAATTAATGTGTTGGTTGTAGATAACCATATTCTTGCTATGCACATATAAGCACATAAACACCCAATTCAAACAGGATCTAGATCTTCAAACATGGCTTACCACCACACCACACACAATTACATACGAATAAGTAAAAAGAAAACGAGTAAAATTACACACAATTATACATGACTAATTGGCAAAATCACACACAATACTACAATTGAACCATGGAATTACAAATAATTGAAAACATGGAATTTCAAATACATCATTGTTACTATTTTTTTATTTCAAATGATTTAAAACTATACACACTCAGATTTTTAATTTCATTTTCATTTTTGCTGTAAAAAAATCTTTTAATTTGAACATGCTCGTTCGTTTCAAAAAATGCTTTTTAAATATATATTTTTCGAATATATTTAAAATGATCGCATTCTAAAATGAAATGAAATTCTTCTTCAATCTTGTTGCAGTGGATACATATTCTATCTTCTAATGGTATACTTCTATTTACATATGTATGCAAACAATAGTATGGGACATCCTTAAGTGGTAAAGATTTGGCGTAGGCCCAATGAATGTAACTGCGCATGCTCCAATGCACAACATTATCGCGCGTTTTCTAACGAGAGTCAAAACGAGTCTTTTGCTAATGACAATAAAGTTCAACGGTTTATTATTCATGTGAATATGTATTTGTCGTAATTTTTTGTTTCTAAATATTTTACTAATCCTTAGTTTGGTTAATTATACATTATTTACATATAACGATTGTTTAACGATTTAATTATGTATACCTATAGTTTATTAACAAAGTTCATACTACATGTATTTGCATAGCATCTTCTATTATAAACATAACGTTCGTCGTTAACTTCGGAAATAGACCATGGCTAACAGCTTATTAATCGTGTAATGTATCACTGTCAGTAAAACCTCACTTATAAGTATAATATATTTCTGTTACAAGTTCAACACAAAAATGACAACCAAACCAAGGATTTGTCATACAAATCCTTGACCAAACTAATGTCATACGAGTGAGCAAATTAAATTATGACGACTGAACGACAAATAGTGATTGAAATAACGACACATCAGCAGCAAACGATGATTTATTTATATAATATACTATCCACAAGCTTCATTTTTTACGCACAAAAAACAGAATACTCATCTAACACTACTGACCTTATGTGTCCGTGTCAAGGGCTTGCACATAACATTTTCAAAAGTGCTAAAACTAGACTGCTACACAGCGAAATTATGTTCAAACTGGCAGTTAGTCTCGAACATCTCGCGAGACTTCACTTAAAGACCATGCGATGGCCGGCGCTTGCAGTCAGCTTGGGTGTGCCTGGATGATAGAGACTAACCGACAGTTCAATTAAATACGGAAAAGAACACAAACAAAATAAAAAAGATAGGATAGCAGACACTGTTTTTTTTTGTTGGGTTTATAATACCTGTTATATAGGTAATCATTTGTCTGTGATTTGTATAGGAAATACTGGAAATAGAAAAGCTATATCTACTCGTTCGTCTACTGGGAAATATCTCCAAGTTTCCCAGTACAGAACATTGCTCGGCCTTTTTCGTCAGTGACGGGAACGCCAAATGACGTTCCGATTGTTTTACGGACGTCGTCGTCAGATTCCGCCACTAGGGAATAACGATTACGGAAATTAACGAAGAGTTTGTTTGTATGACGTAACGTCGTCTTGACGTTCTCGTGCAAACTGGTGTAAAAAGGCGTAAATCATTAGACATTTTAATAAAATATCATTTTAAATTATGTAATATATAGTTTAATAACCACTCTTTTTGAGATAGTGAACATATCTCCCATATCTCGCAAACACCAGTTATTAAACTCTATATCATTGCATGGCGCAACATCTAGTCCGCCTCTAGCACCACCTTAAGTGTTATATTCTATTTGTTTGAGCTCAAAGACCCACAAAGGACCAGTAAGTTATAATTACTGGCCTATGAACGGCTGTAAACTGGTAAACACGTGTGTGTTTTTTTAAATATCACGAGCTGTTTCCATGTGTTAGGTGAACACACTTTTCATGGCGTCTTAACAAAACCTCTGAAAAGCATAACATAGGCTATTCAAACGTTTTACCCTTTTATAGATTAATTAAACGATGCAATTATTTTGTTTCTATTAAAAAACTAGCAATTTGTGTAGAAGAAAACAGTTTGTATAGACAAATAACATATAAACGTAACCACTAATTTTAATAGTGTATTGTTCATTTCGGTATCATCAATTATAAAGCAATGGATGAAAACATAAAACATAAACAGAAGTGACAAATGAGGTTTCCACCCTAATTGATGCCCTAACAGCCGACAAGCATAGTTTTAATCTTTGCTTTATCTTTCAATTTAACGCTAATAACATATACTGAAAAGGAACAGAATTCGCAAAATGGCATGTAAGAAAGTAAATCTGATTGTGAGTGTGCATTAGAAACCTCCTGGCCTGCCGTTCAAGACTCAAATCATGGCAACTATGTTCTATTCTATTTGAAGGGCGGCATATAGTAGTCGCACCGTCCCTCCGTCCGTCCGTCAGTCAGTCCGTACAATCGTGTCCGGTCAATAACTCTGGCATTCCTGGACGGATTTTCAAATAACTTGGCACAAGTACTCAACATAACAAGACGACGTTTCGCGTACAAAATCCAGGTCCGTTGCTCTAAGGTCAAGGTCACACTTAGAGGTCAAATGTCAAAACCACTTCATGAGCATTTGTCACTTACAGTAACATTTCTTGTTGTTTACTATAATCACAGTGTATAATGTAAATATAATTATCAATGCAAGCTGGGTCTCTACCAACAACTTATGTTCAATTTTAAATCAGTTATTCCATTTTTTAAAAGGTGCATTGGATATTTGAATTGCTGGAGGCTAAAAAGCTGTATAGTTATGCATCACCCGAGATACACGTGTTTCAGTCTTATACGCTCTTGTTTTCGATTCTGACGTGAGGTATACAGTACTGCCTCTGTCCAGTAAAAATGGGGTGGTCTGCCTTTACCTGATAAAAGTCGACCGTCATATATGGCCTAACATGTGCTAAAAGTTACGTAAAATATCATTCAAACAAACAAATAAATCGTATTTCTAAAACCAAAACGTCAAAATTACGACACAATACGTTCACATTTATTTTCATAAAAAAATCTACATTCGTAACCACAATAACAAACTAATTTGTATTATTTTAACAGTTGAATACTTCAATACTAAATTACATGCAATTAGTAAGCATTTTTATTATTAATGGCTTTGTTGTTTTGATATAAAGAAGAATAAAATGTTAAGTGATTACAAAGGTAGAATATAATGCAGTGTTTACAGAAAACATATTATCACAAACAGTTACTCTGAACATCTAATGTATACTATTTTTCTTTTTCTTCGTAATTTCTTCATCTTGTTTTTATTCTTCTACATATTATTTATATTTTTGTTTGTTGCTTCTTTCTTACTCTTCGTCGTCGTTCTTACAGCTCCAGATGCGCTTTCAGCACAATGCGTGTTGTTCTCACGAACAAACAAACATGAACGTATTTAAATTTACAAATGCGTATTCTTTAAAACAGGTTTTGGACAAAGCATTACTGTAAACTATTTACTCTTTAGTCATTACCATAAAACATAGTTTGTATTTCCTCTTCCCCTTACACATACATTAACATTGTCTTTTTTTAAATGGCATTAATTTGTGTCAAACAGCCGACAAAAATACCATTTACATTTTTCTTGCAAGCAACTACAAGTACATTTTCTTGGAGATACTTGATTGTCATTAAGTACTTTAAATTTCAACAATGACTGTGCAAACTTTACTTTTCTAAGCTATTAGTGTGTATGTAGGAATTTGGTTCTCAATATTTATCGGCGATTTTTTAATGCTTTTTGTACGCATTAATGTTAGTTTTAATGCGTTTTGGGTGGAAAATATATGCGTAATTACGCAGATACGCGTCTTATCTGGAGCACAGAATTATTTTCGCACATAAAATTACGTACGCCCTCAACGCACCTTGTATATTGCTAGAGGTGCAATGTGGCGAGTCACGTGTGTTGTCATAACAATGAAATTACTCTTTTTTGTTCACAAGGATGTGGTTAAAGTTTTAAGAAAATATCATCAGTCAGTTCTTATACGCACTTTTGATTTTTATTTAACGATTACGTGTTTACTTATTTTTTTACTGAACAAAAAAAGTTAAGCACGCCTCTTTTTTTTCACAAGGATGTGGTTAAAGTTTTAAGAAAATATCATCAGTCAGTTCTAATGCGCACTTTTGGTTTTTATTTAACGTTAACGTGTTTACCTATTTATATACTGAACAAAAAAAGTTAAGCACGCCTTTTTAGAGACATAGATTAAACATATGAAAATTGATATAATTGTGAAGCTTTAAGAAATGGTAGGTAAGGATGTGATTGTCAAAACTTTGTGTTATTAGGGCTTTCCACCTTTCAGTGGAAAGACCTCTTGTCTCTTGTGTTCGTTCTGTTTATTAGGGCTTTCCGCATTTCAGCGGAAAGACCTATTGAGTTCGTTCTGTTTCTTCTTCTTCTTCTTCTTCTTCTTCTTCTTCTTCTTCTTCTTCTTCTTCTTCTTCTTGTGACCGTCACTTTTCATACCTATACTGGTCGCAGGTCTTCACAATTTTACACAGTGATAGAGCTCAGGCTGGAATAGTGTCCCGAAACTTTTGGGGTTATGACGTCATTCAAGATGGCCGCCACTGGCGTTTATAGGCAAATCTTGTTATCACTGTATCTCAAGCATTTACAGTGGAATTTAAATGAAACTTTCACAGATTGTAGAATTTAGGGTCTAGTTGTGCATGAATGTCAGAACGTGCATCTATGTCATAACCTCCTGACGTCAGTGACGTCACAATTTTATGAAAAACCCTTTTGTTTTCATTAATTGCATTTTTTAAGGAGTTTTATTGTGAAATCCATCATTGTCATCATCTTAGTCGACGCTGACAGTTTTAATGTCATGAAATCATCCAAAATGGCCGCCAATGACGTCATTTAAGAAATTTTGTAATCCCTATATCTCCTGCATTTATTATAGGATTTTGATGCAACTTTCACAGCTTGTAGGGAATTACTTTGGGTTGTGCAAGAATGTCGAAAATTGACATGACGTCATTCAAGATGGCCGCCAGTGACGTCATGATACACATTTTGCTAGCGGTAGATCTCAAACATTTATTGTCGGATTTGAATGAAACTTTCACAGATTGTAGAGTTTAGAGTCTAGTTGTGCAAGAATGTAAAAACGTGTCTCTAGGTCATAACGTCTTGACGTCAGTGACGTCATAATGTTATGAACATCATTTTTTTCACTGATTACATTTTTGAAATTGTTTTACTGTATAATCCATCAATGTCATTGTCTCAGTCGACGATGACAATTTTAACGTCATCACGTCATTCAAAATGGTCGCCAATGACGTCATTTAAGACATCTTGTAATCGCCATATCTCCTTCATTTATCATCGGAGTTTGATAAAACGTTCACAGTTTGTAGATATCAAAGTCTAATTGTGCTATAATGTGGACTGTTGTCATATCGTCATCAAAGATGGCCGCCAGTGAGGTCATAAATAAACTATTGTTTTGTCTATATCTTCTATATTTATTATCGGATTTGAATACAACTTTCACAGAGTGTAGAGTTCAAAGTCCGGTTGTGCAAGAACGTCATACGGTATCCCGACGTCAGTGACGTCAAAATATTCAGAAATTCTTTTTTTCACTGATTGCATGTTCGAAGTTATTTTCGTGATAAATCAATCAGTGTCTTCATCTTCGACAATTCTGACAGTTGTGATGTCATGACGTCATCAAGACAGGAAAGCCCGTTTGATCAGGTTCTGATCAAAATCTAGTTTATTATTGTTTTCATTAATTTTTTTTATCAATTATGGATAATATCTAATAAATATATTTTTTCCATGTCTACTTATCGGCAAAAAAAATCTGACGCTCGTATTTAGACCAGGTCCATTCATTCGGAATATACTACATTTCGCGGTTATTGTGTATGTACCAAGATATTGCAGTGTTGCGGGTGACTTACTGTCAGGTTTCGATGAAAACAATGTTTACGTTGTTTTTTGTTTGTTGTTGCTGTCGGTGTATAAAGACACTATTTTGTTAGATTAGTGAATAGTGTAATGAACCGCTGAACGAAACGAATGACATGACACGATAGTCTTTACAAGCTCTCCATTTGCACCACGTTCGACTTCATCATCAGTTGATGAATCCGATGTATTTTCGTACTCAGACACGTATTCTGGCTCAAAATCGTAAGGTTGCACATTGTGTAACCGTCTTATCACGGGCATTTCCTCTGACTCGGTATCATGATCGCTTAATTCTCGCATTTTCACACAAGGTATACTGTTTTGCGTTCAGTCCCAATGTAAACAAAAAATAGTTTGTTCCCAATGACGTCAGTTCCGGTAATTCGCGCAAGAGTTTTTCCCCTTAGATCTTTTACGATATTTTAGCAATGCCTGTTCGCCCGTTCGATTTTTATCTTTAAAAACATATTTTTGCTGAACATACATCAATGGCATAGTAATAATCGTATTTATAATGATATTTAATACTTAAAAACATATTAAAAGCGGATTTGTTGATTTAGGACCAATTTCTGCTTTAACTCCAGGGCCATTGTAGATTAAAGCTGAGCACTATATGCAAAATGTCATGACTGTAGTCAAAACTGTTCTTTTGTCAAAATCGTGAAAAAGTAAAACGTGTAAACATGATAACATTTATCTTAGCCATTTGCTCTGTGTGTGTCTGTTAAATTTGAGTGGTGACGTAAAAAAACGTTTTCTTGAATATGGTAGAGTTGTATAACATTTGTCCCTACGTCGTTTTCACATGTAAGTGTGTGTTTTGTGTAAGATTTACATTTAAAGTAACATTGCCTTACATTTGTGACAGTTTCACTAAAACGTGTCACATATGTAAAATAAAAAAGTCACGTAAATAAATAACCTGCCCCAAATGTAACACGGTTAGTTATATATGTAAACAAAATATTTTGTGACAAATGTAAAAAGAAAAAAGTTGACAAATGTAAACAATAATTGAAAGTGACATCCATTATGTGCAAAAACTGACACAAATGTAATACACGTGCACATTAGGTTGTTGTTTTACCCAATCAGGAAAAACGACTCTTGCACTTAATTTATTTATTAGTAGTCAAATGTCAAGTTCAATATGACCTGGGCATAAATTCATCAACTCTACTCAGACTAAAAATCTATTTTTTTTGCAAACCCTATTAACACAAAGTTATGGGTAAGAATTGTGATTTTCAAACATTTTCTGTTAAGTTACCTTCAGTTACATTTAAAATTACTCGTTTCTGTAAGTAAATATAGTAATTTGCTTGTAAATTTTTTTTTCATGCTTTTGACGTGTTATTGACTACGTTCGAACTATCAATCATACAGCATTATAACCAAAATTGTGATAAACAGTCTCAAATAGTGTGATTTTAATAGCACTAACAAAATGCTTTAAAAAAACGCTGCGCCAGCGTGTCTCTGCGGTTGATCTGCCCGCCGGCAACACCCGAAACCCGACGTCAAGACGTGTTTTTGACTACTTTCGAACTTTCAGTCATACAGCAGTAGAATCAAAATTGTGATAAATGGTCTCAAATGGTGTGATTTTAGTAGCACTACCAAAAGGATATAAAAAAAACGCGGGGTCAGCATGTCTATGATGTTGATTTGCCAGCCGGCAACACCCGAAACCCGACAAAATGGCCATTTCGAGTCTATTTCAGTGCAAATTTCAGTAACACAGCAGTAGAACTAAAATGTTGATAAAGAATTTCAAATAGGTTGATTTTAGTAGCACTATCAAAAGGCTTTAAAAAAACACTGCGCCAGCATGTCTATCATGTCTATGATGTTGATCTGCCCGCCGGCAACACTCGTTATCCGACACAAAACGCACGTTCAAATGTACCGCTGTACAGACTTCAGTACTACAGTAGTAGTACAAAAACTGCGATAAACAATCTCTAATGGTGTGATTTTAGTAGCACTACCAAAAGGCTTTAAAAAAACACTGCGCAAGCATGTCTATGATGTTGACCTGCCCGCCGGCAACACTCGTTATCCGACGACCAGACGTGTTTTTGACTACTTTCGAACTTTCAATCATACAGCAGTAGAACCAAAACTGTGGTAAACGGTTTGAAATGGTGTGATTTTAGTAGCACTCTAAAAGGCTTTAAAAAAACACTGCGTCAGCGTGTCTATGATATTGATCTGCCCGCCGGCAACACCCGAAACCCGACAAAAACGCCATTTCGTGTCTAGTTCAGTGCAAATTTCAGTAACACAGCAGTAGAACTAAAACGTTGATAAAGAATTTCAAATAGGTTGATTCTAGTAGCACTACCAAATGTCTTTAAAAAAACACTGCGCCAGCATGTCTATGATGTTGACCTGCCCGCCGGCAACACTCGTTATCCGACAGAAAACGCAAGTTCAAATGTACCGTTATTCGACTTCAGTACTACAGCAGTAGAACAAAAACTGCGATAAACAATCTCAAATGAGTGATTTTAGTAGCACTACCAAAAGGCTTTGATTAAAAACTGCGCCAGCGTGTCTATGATGTTGATCTGCCCGCCGGCAACACTCGTTATCCGACGACCAGACGTGTTTTTGACTACTTTCGAACTTTCAATCATACAGCAGTAGAACCAAAACTGTGATAAAAGGTCTGAAATGGTGTGATTTTAGTAGCACTACCAAAAGGCTTTAAAAAAACACTGCGCCAGCGTGTCTATGATATTGATCTGCCCGCCGGCAACACCCGAAACCCGACAAAAACGCCATTTCGAGTCTATTTCAGTGCAAACTTCAGTAACACAGCAGTAGAACTAAAACGTTGATAAAGAATTTCAAATAGGTTGATTCTAGTAGCAGTATCAAATGTCTTTAAAAAAAACACTGCGCCAGCATGTCTACGATGTTGACCTGCCCGGCGGCAACACTCGTTATCCGACAGAAAACGCACGTTCAAATGTACCGTTATTCGACTTCAGTACTACAGCAGTAGAACAAAAACTGCGATAAACAATCTCAAATGGTGTGATTTTAGTAGCACTACCAAAAGGATTTGATAAAAAACTGCGACAGCCTGTCTATGATGTTGATCTGCCCGCCGACAACACTCGTTATCCGACGACCAGACGTGTTTTTGACTACTTTCGAACTTTCAATCATACAGCAGTAGAACCAAAACTGTGATAAACGGTCTGAAATGGTGTGATATTAGTAGCACTACCAAAAGGCTTTAAAAAACACTGCGCCAGCGTGTCTATGATATTGATCTGCCCGCCGGCAACACCCGAAACCCGACAAAAACGCCATTGCGTGTCTAGTTCAGTGCAAACTTCAGTAACACAGCAGTAGAACTAAAACGTTGATAAAGAATTTCAAATAGGTTGATTCTAGTAGCAGTACCAAATGTCTTTAAAAAAACACTGCGCCTGCATGTCTATGATGTTGACCTGCCCGCCGGCAATACTCGTTATCCGACAGAAAACGCACGTTCAAATGTACCGTTATTCGACTTTAGTACTACAGCAGTAGAACAAAAACTGCGATAAACAATCTCAAATGAGTGATTTTAGTAGCACTACCAAAAGGCTTTGATAAAAAACTGCGACAGCCTGTCTATGATGTTGATCTGCCCGCCGGCAACACTCGTTATCCGACGACCAGACGTGTTTTTGACTACTTTCGAACTTTCAATCATACAGCAGTAGAACCAAAACTGTGATAAACGGTCTGAAAAGGTGTGATATTAGTAGCACTACCAAAAGGCTTTAAAAAACACTGCGCCAGCGTGTCTATGTTATTGATCTGCCCGCCGGCAACACCCGAAACCCGACAAAAACGCCATTTCGAGTCTATTTCAGTGCAAACTTCAGTAACACAGCAGTAGAACTAAAACGTTGATACAGAATTTCAAATAGGTTGATTCTAGTAGCACTACCAAAGGTCTTTAAAAAAAACACTGCGCCAGCATGTCTATGATGTTGATCTGCCCGCCGGCAACACTCGTTATCCGACAGAAAACGCACGTTCAAATGTACCGTTATTCGACTTCAGTACTACAGCAGTAGAATTAAAAACTGCGATAAACAATCTCAAATGGTGTGATTTTAGTAGCACTACCAACATGCTTTAAAAAACACTGCGCCAGCGTGTCTATGTGGTTGATCTGCCCGCCGGCAACACCCGAAACCCGGCGACCAGACGTGTTTTTGACTACTTTCGAACTTTCAATCATACAGCAGTAGAACCAAAATTGTGATAAACGGTCTGAAATGGGGTGATTTTAGTAGCACTACCAAAAGGCTTTTAAAAAACGCTGCGCCAGCGTGTCTATGATGTTGATCTGCCCGCCGGCAACACTCGTTATCCGACGACCAGACGTGTTTTAATACTTTCGAACTTTCAATCAAACAGCAGTAGCAGTAGCAATAGCAGTAGCAAACATATGGCGGTTGCGAAAGGGGTTGTCTGTTAAACATGATTGTGGGAAAGTAGAAACAACATACTTGCGCAAAGAAAACCGATGATCATATATCGTCGTAATTAAGATGATATTGACTCTACTGCTGCTATTGCTATTGCTGGCAGTAGCTACTGCTACTGCTGCTACTGCTGGCAGTAGTTAGGAGTAGCAGTAGCAGTAGCAATAGCAGAAGCAAACATATGATGGTTGCAAAAGATGCGAAAGGGGTTGTCTGCTAAACATGATGGTGGGAAAGTAGAAACAACATACTTGCTCAAAGAAATATCATATATATAGATTATCATATATCGTCGTAATTAAGATGACTATTGACTCTACTGCTGCTACTGCTGGCTGTAGTTAACAGTAGCAGTAGCAGTAGCAATAGCAGTAGGAACATATGATTGTTGCGAAATATGCGAAAGGGGTTGTCTGCTAAATATGATGGTGGGAAAATAGAAACAACATAATGCGCAAAGAAAACACTTGCGATGAATATACCTACAGAGATGGTGCTCTACTGCTAGCAGTAACTACTGCTACTGCTGCTACTGCTGGCAGTAACTACTGCTACTGCTGCTACTGCTGGCAGTAACAGCAGTAGCAGTAGCAGTAGCAGTAGCTACTGCTACTGCTGCTACTGCTACTGCCAACTTCACGTTCATGAAGAAAATACATATTATTAAAATTTCAAAATCTGAATTTTCAATTATTTTCTTTTGGTGTAAAATGTTCCTAAAGAATACAGAAACACTAAACAGTTTCCATTTTTGGAATGCAGTGTGTATTTAAACTTGTGCGATGATGAAAACTTGAAATAAAGAAGTGATGGTCCTTAACACATTTTGAGAGTATATATAGTTTACCTATTTTGAGAATCCAAACTCTATATACACAATATAAACGGCTTTAAACATTCAGACCAAACCCCAAAACTGAGCGTCAAATTAAGCGTTACCGACGCATAATTCATTGTACGCAAATTCAATCGCGGGTGTTTTAAAAACTGTTGAGTAGACCAATATGTATATACCACCTGAACACCTGGCTAGAGCTTTGATAAACGGTTTTGTAGTGCTATTTTGCCGTTATTTGGAGGGTTAATTTCTTTAAGCTTGTCATAAGCATGTTTCTGACAGGGGATTCATATGTAGATATTTTAAACGTTAATACCATTCGACTATATGAGTTGGGGTGCTAAATGGAATTCTGATAAATCAGGTGTAGAGAAAAGTAACGCTTTTATTAATCTATCTTTTCACAAACAACTCTACCGAAGCATGTCACGAACCTGTCATTGTATTCGAACTTTTTGAAGATAGTTGTGCTCGTAATCTAAACTCCTCTCTCATTAGTTCATTAGTTGAAGGCTGATGTTCATATATGGCACAACGAATGCCTAAGATACATAGATGACAAAGAACATTTGGAATCCAGAGTATGATTATTAAGGTCAAAGGTCAAGGTCAAAAGGTCAAATTCTTGAAAATGAACATTACAACCACCGTTTTTAAAGTGCCAACACTCCACCCCCATCATAAACCCATCGTATTTGCTCTAGTTCATATTTATTTTCGACGTGGTATAAATCAGGTGGTTATATTTACTAAACAGTTTCTGTTGAAAATAAATATCTTCTTATTTTTCAAGGCGGCGGAACTACTACGCACTCACCATGCTGTCTCAATAATAAAAAAATGGCGATTCAATTGTCCAAATATAAACTGGCGGTAGTTGTCTCTTCAACATTGTTAATATTATTATTCCCCCAAGGCACGTTTTTGTAGGTACTATAAGGATGGGAAAATATAAGAATATAATCTGCTATAATTATCCTAAGCCACTGGTGATAAACACAGCAAACAGTGAATCAATTCTTAAATATGTTTAATATCGTTTATTCCAAATGTCAATAGATACAAACACTTAACACAACACAATAATGTAATATAGCGACGTGAAAATATCTAACTCAAGAATAGTCTTTAATATGTATTTTATTAAACTACTATTTAATTATATTTCACAATAAATTATACACAGTTAAAAACCAGAGTAAATATTCAACTTTGATTAAATGTACAAGTTCCAATTCGTAAGCAGTTCTAACGTTCAAAAGTGCGAGCTTAGCAGCTAAAATGAATTCGAATTAATATCTATCAATCTGTAAGAATCTCCGACCAGTCTATAAGAATCTCCCGAATGAAAGCAATCTCGTATCTTATATAGCGTGACTATGTCCCACCTTTGAACTGTCACGTGTACCCTCGACTATGAACTCTAACCTCCGAAACTGGTTCTAGGACGCCAAATTTGGGGTCGATCGTACAAATCTCCTCTTTTTGGAGTAACAAAATATTTAACTTACTTTCCAAAATGCTGATACAGGGTATTTATATAATTCTCCCAAAGTTGCCCCGGTCATTCCATTGTTTCAACAGACAATCTTCTACTTAACTAAAGGTTATGGTCATACTGTTACTAAATATATACTTAATTGGATTAATTAACTTTCATGCGCATCAGTCATGAACTTTCAGAGAAAATGGTCAAACCCAGGTCTCTACACAAACAACGTAATTAAGCTACTTCTGAGATAAATGACAGAGGCCGTGAATGAATGTTGGTCACCTAGTTTTTCATGTACATGTAATATTCAGCCATGGGTGCAATATAATATCTTACTTTAAGACCTCCGAAGCTCACTATAACACAATAACAGGTAATACGAAATTACGAAAAATATATATATGGATATAGAGAAGATGATATAAATCTTTTCCTATCATTAAATCAACCCTTTTATACAAACAGTCATTCTACACACATACGATATATCATACACCTAGGCAAATACACTACACTGAAGTGCTAGAGCAGTTAAAACGCAAAGTATTAATATAAAAACGAGGTCTGTACCTATTAATGTGAACTCCGCTTTTTCTGTATATGTAGCTTAATAAACTTGCTCAGTCTAACTTTTGTGGTTTTGGGCGGGAAAAAAATGCAAATCTTTTTGTGTCTGCCTTTTTGGGCGGAAACATTTGTATCCCGCTCTATGGTGAAATATAAAGCTGTGATTGAGAACGCATTTTATTTATTTAGGACACGGTATGTTGAATCTGTAAATATCCATGTTAAACCTATATAGTTCCGTTTATAATAATTGTTAAGCGTTTATCTTCATATGCGTTGACTTGTACTTGATAAGTCAAGTATATCATATTCTTTAAATTATTTCTATTGTTTTAAGTGTCACTCAAAAAAAAGAACTCTATAAACTAAGTGTTTTGAGCGGGCAAGGAAAAGTAATAAAAGGCACTATATGTAACGTCAATGATTTATTTTATGACAGAAGTCCCCCCACTCTCTACCCTCATCCAAACCCCGCCTCACACCCAACGACCCACGCCCCGATTATGGAACTAGTATTGTATATTCTACTCTGCTTTTGGAATATATTGAACATGGAAATCAATTTGTAAGGATCTATCATAATAATGTTATTGGTTAAGTATGATAATTACATTATTACACAAGGTACCTTTAAGGTCCGCTTATGCGCACAAGCTATCCTGTTGTAAAGTCTATATTATCACAATCGTTTGGACTGTATTTAGTGAAAGCATGAGCCGTATTCACACGCAGAAAAAACAACATGGCAAACGTTTTACTTTTTGTCACAATTGTTCTCTCGTCTATTAACTGTATCGTAAGTGATGAAATAACAGCCAAATATGTTTACGACGTTCTGTCCAGCAGGATAAATAACCTCTACATCGACATCCAGTTTATTCGAAACGATATGGGAGAGATGAAAGCACGTGTGGAAGAAGTCAGTGAATTAGTTAAAGGTTTTGCTGAAGTTCAGGGGATGGAGTTCAATAAGGAAAATCATAAGGATGGGCAAAATGTAAATGAGGACAACGACGTCGAGAGTGATATTAGGAAGCACGTTTCTGTTGTACGTAAAGCACTAGCAAGTGAAAAACGTTACTTTCGAATCATGGAAGAGAAATTCGAACGTAAAATTAAAACGTTCGAGCAAGCAATGAAACAAGATCAGCAAGAAATGATGACTAAATTGACAGACCTAGCTAACAATACAAATTCTTCAAAAATGGAAATAGAAAGTCTGCAAAGGAAAGCCGACTCTACAGACCAAATGATTATCGATGCTGCGGCCAATGTGGAAGAGAAACAATTGAAAGCCAAGGCTACTGACCAAATGATTATCGAATCGATGGCCAATATGGAAAAGAAACAATTGCTCAGCCTACATGAACACGAAGAACGGATACTGACTAGACTAAAGGGAATTGAGCACGATGGGGATTCGGTAAAGCAGCAAGTCTCTCTGATTCGACAGCATGCAGGTATAATATATCGTCAAGCAATTCAGTGCATACATACAAGAAGAAAGTAATTATTAGCGGGTCGAAATGTAATTATTGTAAAAGAAACACTTTTATATATGGTAAGCTCGTACTAAAATTAACTTGTCGATACTAAACATTAGTGAAAGGCCGAAATCATTATTTGTCTATTTTACCAGTGTGAGTGTAGCTTGATCATTAATATTGTTTATAAAATAAGACATCTTTGTGGACATACAACTTCAGGTAAAGCAATCACAGACCCGCTGGTATGTTTTATGCCATTGAATACTCACATTAACAACTTCAACAGGAATGCTCATTAGGAGGTTATAAATCATTACATGTACATACGTACTAATACTAGTAAAATATCAATATCAGACAAAACAAACTCCTAAACAAATAGTAAAGGTTTGACTAGGTTGGATACGTTCGACAGGCCATATAGACTGTGCTGGTGTTGCAAGGCATTCGCAACATCTTGTACACTACTTCGCAGCATTACTCGAATGTCCATATTGGTTACGTCATCGAGCCTTAAATTCCCGCCAAAACAAATGTGCATTCAAAATCAAAGCTATCATCCAAATGTTGCAATGTTATTTAGCCGATTGCTCCATCAATAGTTTATTTAGGTGAAAGCAGTGATAAAAAGCCTTCATCTGTATGATAATAAACAGACATTCAACGCAAATAATACATCAACAAGTGTAGGTAGCGGCCATCTTGTTTACATAGCAACTGTGCACTATTTTCTATGCCGTTGCCTTCCGGCTTACAGAATGTCAAGATTTTGAACATACCGAAGCGCCGTGATACACACGAGGCGGGATTCCGAAGAATGACGTTACTGGCTGGGCATTCACGATTTGTTTCAAGGGAGTACTTTTCGGTGGGGTAGGGGATCTAGGGGTCCGACTTACAACTAGCAAATAGTGATGTTTTATATTCTATTTTAAAGGGTCTAACCGAAAATGCACGGACCTAAAAATGTCATTTATTTACAAGAAAATGCATTCTGCATAGTAAAAGGTGCTATCCTAGGTTATGTATCAGGTTTAAATTAAGCAGTTTACGCCCAACTGCATTCAAAATGGTTGATTCTACATTTAGGCTTGAACAACACAGTGCTAACAGCATACTGTGACTGATATGAGATTTGTACCATGAATTGGAACATTTTTAAAATATCTGATAAAAAACAGCCTGATGTACACTCTTTAAATTGACATTTATTTCCATGTTTGTATAAATACATGGTTTTGTTTGAAAGCTTCCTAGTAGTCGTAGCAAAACACAATCTGTGTCATATTCCCATTCGGTAACATAATATCAAACTGCATGATCATCCGTCAACAGTTGTAACAGTAACTAAATTACTATTCAACTATTGACGTTTAATATCCACAATTATACAAAGAGATTATTTAACTGTTGTGACCAATTATAGGGAAATCCTTCACGAGGTGGTAGACGTGTTGTTCCGTTCACGAACGAACGTATGAGAGTGAGTGAAAAAAACAACACACAAACCATCATGTGAAGGAATTCCCAATAATCCATTAAAGCAGTTAAATAATCTATTTATTACATTTTAAATTAGTTTATGTATGATTTTAACCGAAATTATTCGCTTTATTGAACGTTATCGGAGGATGACGTCGACGTCAGCAATAATTGCTTGAGGTCATGAATATTCTTTCACGTAGAAATTTCAATCTTTCAGCCATAAAATGTTATAAAATGCTTTATTGAGCTGCAAAATGTTACTATATACCACAGTGCCTAGTAATGCTATGTAGAACAGTATATACCACAAGTCAACTACATGTATTATTGTAATAATAAGTGTAAACATTTTTATCACATTACATGGCTTCTGGGAGTGCAATAACGCCATGAGTTATTTCTCGTAATACGTGACTAGTGTATTACAGATGCAAATGAGGACCGAATCACTGTGTTTGTATACAGTAAAACATTTAATCCCAATTGTTTTCATGGCATATCATTCGGTACGTTCTGACCCCTTAATTATTTATCATTATTTGAAATCTTACTTCGTAAAATGAATGTTAGTAACGTTAAATTTGGTTGAAGGTATCGCATTATCATGATTATTTGTAGGGCGAACGCATTTACAGCCTCGAAACGTAGCGACGTTATGTAAACAACAAAACGACGATTTTGTTTTGTTTTACAAATTGCCGCCGTATATAATCAAACGTTCGAATCATTAAGTGGCCAGGCATTAAAGGCAATCTTCAAAATGAAGTCGTATATAAATCAATTTACTGACTTATCGGTCAGTCACACTTTAGACATTTTTGACAAACTCATTTTGCCAATATTAAATTATGGCGCAGAGATATGGGGATTCTCAAATGCGGAAAAGTTAGAGAAAGTACACCTTCAATTTTGTAAACAACTTTTATGTGTTAAAACACAAACTCAAAACAATTTCATATATGGAGAACTCGGGAGAGTCGCTTTAAAAATTCAACGTATGGCCTATATTATCCGGTTCTGGTTAAAAATTACACGTACGAGTGATCGCAAATATATAAAAAATATGTATAATGTTATGTTAGATGATCTGATCGTAAACCCAAATAAATTAAACTGGGCATCTCAAGTTAAAGGGTTATTGGAACGAACAGGATTTAATGAAGTTTGGTATTCTCAAGGAGTAGAAAACATAACGTATTTCATTAATATATTTAAACAACGAATTAAAGATATGTTTATACAAAATTGGAATGCTGAATTATCGGATTCCACTAGAGCTAGTACATACAGAATAATATCAGATTTCAGGTTTAAGTATTATCTAGATGTACTAAATATAAAGAAATTTAGAGTTTTTTTTACAAAACTAAGAGTCTCTAGTCACAGGTTAGAAATAGAAACTGGTCGATGGCATAGACCAAATAAAACACCAAGATCCGAAAGAAAATGCCAGCTATGTAATATACTAGAAGACGAATTTCACTTTGTATTGGAGTGTTCACTATATCAAGATATAAGAAAAGAATATGTTAACAAATATTTTTGGAAACGGCCAAACATACCAAAATTTATTGAACTTATGACAACAGAAAACAAGAGTTTATTAAAGAAACTGTCCGTTTTCATTTGTAAAAGTTTTAAAAGAAGAGACGACATGTTTTATAAATAAATATCACTTTTCTCCATTTTTGTCCACAGATATAACTGTGTTCTGATCAGTACTTAGGAATATTAATTTAAAAATATATATTAAACACTTATATACTTAATAGTTGTCAAATACTTTTTAACTAGTAACATATACAGATGATCTTGAAACTCACCTATGAAATTATACAAATTGTCATTAACTGGAAAATATTGTGTGTATTTCATATACATGTTTATATGTATGTACTATTTGCATGTGAACTGTTGGGCGTAATGCCTTATGTTTGAATAAAATATCTATCTATCTATATAAGGAAAATTGACAACATTAAACTGAACTATCACGTCGTAGGTGTGTTATGTGATCAACAGAATCTTACATTCGTGACTGTGTATTATTGACTTCAATAAACTCGTTGGATAAAAAGATAGGATACTCGGCAAGAGCCTCGTATCGTATCATGTTATCCAGCTTGTTTATTAAAATCAATAATACACAGTCACTCATGTAAGATTCTCTATATAAATTAGAAGTCCACAAGCATGGCATATTGTATGAAGGAATATCTTTAATGCATTGTCTTTCTGGGGAAATACATTTTCCAAACGCAAGTTTGTCTGAAAGGTAAAAAAACACTGAAATAAATAATCAAACATTGCTGACAGATTTAACGGATATAGAGGATCTTACATTCGTGACTGTGTATTATTGATTTTAATAAACGAGTTGTATAAAGTGATATGATACGAGGCTCTTTTAATCCAACGAGTTAATTAAAGCCGTGATAGTTTCACTTTAATGTTGTCAATTTACCTTGTTTGTACGACACATTATGACGTCGTGTTGTTGTTTTCATGACGTCAGCTACGTTACGCGGCTATAACGCGCTCGCCATACAAATAATGCGACACCTTAAACTAAATTTAACGTTAACACTAGTGTATTATGAGAAAGAAGTCATGGCTTTATTACACTCACAGAAGCCATGTTATGTGATAAAACTAAGGCACCAACGACGAGCCATTCAATTACATCCGTTTTGAGATTTTAATATGTGTTTAGGAATGGAGATACGATCGAACTGTATAGACACAATATAAACAGCTTTAACCAGTCAGGCTAAACCCCAAAACTAGAGCGTTGAATTAAGACTCATGATATATTTCATTTTACGCATATTCAATCATGGTTATTTTAAGAAACTGTGAATATAACTACATTTTTACTCAGCGCAGAAACATTATTAACTGACCTGGATAAAATGTTGATCAACGGTTTCGTAGTGTAATTTGGCCATTATTTGGAGGGTTAGTAAAATCTCGTTAGATTGGAGGGTTAAATAGCTCGTTAGTTAACATGTCAGCGTTAGTTAACGAAACTAACCCAGCAAATAAGGGCAAAATGACACTACAAACCCGTTTATCAAAACTCTATCCAGGTGTTCAGGTCATGTAATAATGTATGTGTGCCGATTAAAAATATACGTTTATTTTTGGGTTTTTAGAATACCCGTGAATGAATATGCGTATAAAGAATTATGAGTTGGTAACTCTTAATTCGAGGCTCAAGTTTTGGAGTTTGGCCTGGCTGGGTAAAGCAGTTTATATTGTGTCTATAGAGTTTGGATTTTCAAAGTAGGCGAGTTATGCATAGAGTATATCTCATTTTCAGTAGGTTTAGGAACAGTATACATATGTTGTAAAATTGGGCTGTTGTTAGCGGGATAGCTACTTTAAAAAAATGAGTTTTATTATGAATTTTCTTTCTACGAGTAATCATGATTCACATACAAAAATGTAACACATAGTGTTATGTTTTAAAACGTGCCTGGTCAATCAATGACCGTTAGTATAGTATGTCAACAATAATGTTTTACTGACATAAAACGAATGACAAAAGAAATAAGTTTAGGTCACCTAAGCAAAGCTAATGTTGGTAACTGTGCCTTTTCGTGTTGTTGTTGTTGTTGTTTTTATGTGTTTGTTGTTGTTGTTGGTTGTTGTTGTTGTTTGGTGATGGGGTTGGAGGGGTGGGGGTCCCGGTGACGGCTCGATATTCAAGATGACCTCCGTAATATAATTTAATCAAAAAATAACCTTCAAGCTGATTTTGATGTTTTGGAGTAATTATTTATCAATCCCTTCCAACTATAGCCTAGTTTCTAGAATGTAATTTGACGATTTGAATATGTACAAAAAATGCATTGTAAATCGTTATTTGATAGATATGTTATATAAAGTGTGTTAAGTATGTAAATATAAAAGTCGTACATATAAAACACATACATCTTACAGTTTACTGTGGATAGTCTTCGTCTAACCTAATTCGAGTCTAAAAACGTGCCAGTTTACGTTATTTTAATTTTACAATATGAAATATAATCGCCTTTTATTTATTTATTTTAGATAAACGCAAGGTGAACTTTTCTGCATATGTAAATCAATCGCTCATAGACCTAGCGGCTGGCTCTAAGGTGAAATATGATGGAGTGCTACAGAATGATGGACACGGCTACGACTCCAATACTGGAATATTTACTTGCCCAGAGGATGGTACTTACATGTTTGTCTTCACGGTCATGTCACTCAGGTCTAACAGTGGTATAATAGTATTGTTTCTCAATGATCGGCCACAGTTTTCAGCCTTTGCAATCGGTAAAGTAGGAGGGGCCACCATTTCCACACAAGGCACTGGTTCTGTCATTTTAAACCTCTCCAAGAACGATCGGGTATGGATGCAGACCTTTAACCATGTCCAAAGCCTTTATCATACGTACACAACATTTACAGGAACGATCCTATATTAGACTAGTAGAAGACGTTTTAAATAAAAGAAAATAACTAAATTCAACTGTTTAGAAGATATACAAAGTGTTTGTTTCGGTCGACCGTCGATACCAAGACTACGATTAACCAACGCGTTTCCGTGAAATAACGACAATCATGGAGTGCAGTTATGATACTGGATTCACGTTACCTGATTCTAACCGCGGGCACCTATACACGCATTTACCATCGAACGAAGCAAGATCAAAACTGATTTAATGAATTTAGAATCTATATATGTATATACACATCTATATTTTGAAAGAACTAAAATTATAATATCAAACTTTTAGTAATGTGCGCTCTATAAGATGCATGTATAAACATTAAGTACATTATATATGAAGATAAGATTAAACTAAGCACTTACCAACGGAGTCGAACCCACAGCCCTAAGGTACCAACAACGACAACTCCGTCTCGCTAACGACCTTTACACCACACTGCCCCCTAGAGGATATATGTAATATTTTGAAATGGATTTTGCCGTAGCAAAACACAATATGCATCATATTACATTCAGTAACAAAATTGCAATAAACTGCATCGTCATCCGTCTACATTTGCTCAATTACTATTCGACTATTGACGTTTAATATCCACAATTATACGATTATTTAACTGAGAAATGAGTTTAGCCTAAGCAATGCTAATGTTGGTTATTGTGCTTTTCGTTTGTTTGTTGTTGTTGTTTTTTGCTTTTTGTTTGTTTTGTTTTCGTGTTTTTTTTCGTTTTTCCTTTATTATTTTTTTTCCGGTGACAGGTCGATATTGAAGATAGCCGCCGTAATATAATTTAATCAAAAAATAACCTTTACATGGGCCTAGGAACGTTACAGGTAGGGGCGGCCAAACTTTTTGAAAAAGGTATTTGACAATCAAAAAAGTATGTTTCAATTATTGAGGGAGTCAAACGTTTTCACAAATTGTTTGACAAGCAAAAAAAGTAAAAAGGTTATCCACGCTCAATAACACCAACACATACAACATTGTATAGGAATAAAAGTACTTTTTGAGCGCTATTTTTCTTCCTTCTAATTATTGAGGGGGCCACAGCATGACCCCACCCCAGGCTCCTACGCCTCTGCTTGAAGCTGATTTTGATAATTGTTTTGGCGTAATTATTGATCAAACCTCTCCGACTATGGCCTGGTTTTTAGAATGTAGTTTGACGATATGACGATTTACAAAAAAAGCATTGTAAATTGTTATTTGATAGATGTGTTAAATAAGGTGTGTTAAGTATGGAAACATAAAACACGTACTTGTTACAGTATACGGTGGCTAGCCTTCGTCTAACCTAATTCGAGTCTAAAAATGTGCCAGTTTACGTTATTTTAATATTAAAATATGAAATATAATCGCCTTTTATTTATATTAGATAAACGCAAGGTGAGTTTTCTGCATATTTAGGGAACACGCTCACGAACCTAGCGGCAGGCTCTAAGGTGACTTTTGATGAAGTGCTACACAATAATGGACAAGACTACAATTCCGAAACTGGAATATTTACTTGCCCAGAGGATGTCACACAAGTCTAATCATGGTACACTGGTATTACGTCTCAATGACGCTAGAAACCTGGCTGCAACCTCTGCAATAGGTAAGATAGGAAGTTACACCATTTCAACTCAAGCAACTGGTTCTGTCATTTCCAACCTCTCTAACATGTCTAAGAACGATCGGGTCTGGATGGAAACGTTTGGTAGTGTCCAACGCCTTGAGGACACGTACACAACATTTACAGGAACAATGCTATATTAGACTAGTAGAAAGAGTCTATACTGAGTATCTCTGATTGTTCTAGATGCATACTGCCTTTCGGAGCAGTGCTTTAAATAAAGAAATAACCATTGATATTAAGACTCTAACAAATCAACGAGTCGAAGATCTTTAGGCGTTTCCGTCAAAAAACGACAATCATGGCGTACAGTTACGAAAATGGATTCGCATTACTAGATTCTAACCGTAGGCACCTATACAAGCATTTCCCATCGACGCCAGTTCAAAACTGATTCAATAAATTTAGAATTTATATATTTATATACAAATCCATATATTGAAATAATTAAATTAATACACAACATTTACAGGAACAATGCTATATTAGACTAGTAGAAGGAGTCTATACTGAGTATCTCTGATTGTTCTAGATGCATACTGCCTTTAGGAGCATTGCTTTAAATAAAGAAATAACCATTGATATTAAGACTCTAACAAATCAACGAGTCGAAGATCTTTAGACGTTTCCGTCAAAAAACGACAATCATGGCGTACAGTTACGAAAATGGATTCGCATTACTAGATTCTAAACGTAGGCACCTATACAATCATTTCCCATCGACGCCAGTTCAAAACTGATTCAATAAATTTAGAATTTATATATTTATATACATATCTATATATTGAAATAATTAAATTAATACACAACATTTACAGGAACAATGCTATATTAGACTAGTAGAAGGAGTCTATACTGAGTATCTCTGATTGTTCTAGATGCATACTGCCTTTCGGAGCATTGCTTTAAATAAAAAAATAACCATTGATATTAAGACTCTAACAAATCAACGAGTCGAAGATCTTTAGGCGTTTCCGTCAAAAAACGACAATCATGGCGTACAGTTACGAAAATGGATTCGCATTACTAGATTCTAACCGTAGGCACCTATACAAGCATTACCCATCGACGCCAGTTCAAAACTGATTGAATAAATTTAGAATTTATATATTTATATACACATCTATATATTGAAATAATTAAATTAATAGTAGCAAAATTTCTGAAATGTAGGCACTGTAAGATGCAAGTACAACCATTAACTATATACGAAGATAATCACTTAACAACGGCTTCGAACGCATAGCACTAAGGTACGAACAACGGCAAGCAACTCCTCCTCGCTAATGAGCAGACACCTTAGACCACACAGCCTCCTAGCGTATATATGTAAAATTTTGAAAAGGATATTTTCATTTTATTTTTTCATGACTATCAGTTTTATTTTTTTTATCCACAGCGTTATCTGGTTTAATGTTGTATAAGTCTATACAACAGGACTTGCACGTCGTATATAACGAACATAGCCACACAAGTGTTTTATTCATACTTAATATGGATTTTTTAACATTGCAAGTTATGTTGACCAAGTGATCATATCGCGGTCACGTAAAACTATTCATACATGAAAACAATAGATGTTTAAAGCAACAACAAATATAAAATGTTGCATGATTCTTGAGTGTTTATCCATGCAACATTTACCGAGGGAAGAAGTCTTTAATCGTAAAGTTTCTTGATCACGACGATAATGTGGAATTGTTTGTCCTATAGAACGCTTCCAGTTTGTCAACAAACAAAAAAGACATTTATTTAAAAACCACACAAGTACTGTCAGATATACCCCAAAACGAACCATTGCATAGCTAGGTTTAAAACAAATCCAGGGAAGCATGCCCCCGAACTCCCCTAGTTCCTTTACAGCCTGATTTGCACGAGTAATTCAAGCCTTGAATTCACCAACCATTCTTGAAACCTAAGCCCAAGTATGCACATTTCAATCATAAATATTTCTATAAATTTAAAGTATAACGTTCGTCGATTGTTTATCTATGTAGGTCATTGGAATTTTTGTGAACGAAATTTGAGTACTTGAGCTCAATTCTAAGAATAGTATGAAAAATAGTTGGTGAATTCCAGGCCAGTTAAAAAGGAGGTTTTTAGACGAAGATTTCGTAAAGTTTCCTGATCACAATGATTATATATGATTTTTGTCCTATAGAACATTCATTACGTGGTCCGAATATTAACTTGCATACCCCATCCAACCCCTTCTCCAAGAAGCAAAAACGGGGTTGGCTGGGATATGAAATAAAACCATTATTTTGGCTTAAAAAGCTTGGATAAAATTAAAACATTTAATATGTACTTTGGAACAAGTTGTCGCATGTTTTCAGTAAACATGATTTTAAACAGGTTTCATTGTCGACATATCCGTTATAAAATCCTGCTTATATAAGCGTTCCCATCGCTTAATGGAATTAATTAAGGGACCACGTAATGCTTCGTCTCTGAAATAACGTAGATATCAATATAATACGATAGCAAATTCACCCTGCTTTGTACGAATAATTCAGGTAAAATAAACTGTTTAAGACCATGTATTATAAGATAAGAATTTGGAACCAAGCTATAATGTATGTGTATAGCTGTTTCAAAATTCTCCAATGTGCACATATATAAGATTGGTTGAAGCACGTCAACATCCTTCACTATTCACAATAATTGTGAGCAATATTTCAGGCTTCAAGAATTACTTAATTGATGTTAAATCATTTTATCTAATAGATACAATGAAAGCAATAGAATAAATCTAAAGAAAGATAAATCGCAGCTTAGAAAAAGTCCATGAATTTTTGCATCGCAGATATTTGGTTTCAACTGGTATTAGAACAAAAATCTTATATTATAAAAAATAAACAATATTTGCATCATAGTTATTTGGTTTCAACTTATACTAGTAGCATATATATTTGCTTATTCGTATCCCAGCGTTGCACTTTTGTTTCGGCTTCTGTTTGACATTTATAATTGCCATTTTCTAGATTTTGGGTTACATGTACGTTTGATGTTCATTTAAAGTTTTAAATCAAAAATTAGCTTCACTAAGATGGTATATTATGAGATCGCTCACATGCCAAATTATCGGAACCAAACAGAGTGCCGATCGTGGTATTTGTTATATACTATTTAATACCGCAACGAACCAACTTCGCCTTTGGCGCAGTCGGATAGAACGTCATCTAGGTTGTGTCTTCTAAACCGAGGGTTCAGCGTTAGAGCCTTATATAAGGCAACATTTTTTAAACCTTACAATGTTTAGATATTTCAAAAAATATTATACGAAACTACTACGGAATACATCTGATTAGTTCCGACCATTTGGCATTTGAGTACTCAGTTATGTTTCAAGCACTGAATTGTAAAGGCCTTTGTAACACAGGATTCTTTGAAATATATTACTTATCTTGAATCACACTGGCCTATATAGATTAATACCGAGACTGTACAGAATAGCTGTGTATAATATCTCATTATTAATAAACCATGTATGCTTCGGTTTTGCCTGTCTGTCCCTATACGTTACGTTGTATGCGAATAATATTAAAACACATTACATAGAGAATATTATGTCAGTGCCTTTTACTATCAAGTTTATTAGGCGAGGCTTAGAAAACGCTTCGTTTTCGTGCAGATCCTAAAAAACTTGATAGTAAAAAAGGCACTGACATAATATTCTATTTATCATGTAGATTATCCACATTTTCTATATGAATTAATATTATTACCTATTTCTCAGAATTTTACGCTTATCGAGGACGCCGCCATGTTGTTGTTTTTTGTTTGTTTTATGACGTCAGGCAACGTTACGTGCATAACGTTAGATAACGTTACGTACAATAAACGCCGAGGGAATCCGCATTTATTTGCTCTATTGGTCAGTGCTTATAACATGTATAAAGCAAAATGTATTAGGTCACCCCTTTATTAGGCAGAAAAGTGCATATCTGCATGATAAACATATTTATTTATAGCTATTTAAATGAGTATAATGATCGAACAAGAAATGTTTGCCTGAATGTTGCCAAACTCTACACAGAAGTGTTGTTCCTTGCATCCACATACAACCTGTGCCGACGTCTCACCAAATAACAAGAATCTCGTAAAAAAGTGAATAATGACTTCGTGACACTCAGTCGTGACATCCCCACCCATCTGCTTCCTCGTATCAATAGTGGTTTCAGGTTAAGATATGGGTGTTCTGTTCGCCATTTTGATATTTAAGCTACGGGCATGTGCCAAATTATCATGTGATCGCAACGCACTTCCTACTTTCTGAGACGTTGACAGAGGTCACAGATTCTGGACAGGTAGTGATTGGATTGTTACAGGTCTGAAAGAAGATGGACTGTTACAGGTCTGAAAGAAGACGGATTGTTACTAGTCTGAAAGAAGATAATAAGAACTCGAGTGTGTGTAAAGTTTTGACCTTCAACATTTGTACTTGCATTTGTTATGATTTCTAAAATGTTTAAGCTTCTGTTGTGTCACACATCACCGTGACGTTATGTATGGTGCAATAAAAAAACCATGCTCATTCATAATTGAAATCAAACAGTTATACGCCAAATTGTATTGTATGGTGATGTGATTTATAAACTTCGTAAGATTCTTGGTCATGATCATTTTCATACTGTCTTTGTTAAACTTGATAAACAATTTATCAAAAGAGGTGCGCTTGCAATCAGTACTGTTATTCATTCGATCTTTGGAGATCAATGAGCCCGATACTTATATTTAGTTATCGGTGGTACATTTTCAATTTCTTTTGTTTTCTTACTTAATTTTTGATTCGGTGGTTCCACTACTCCGGCCTATAAAAGGCTCTGGGTATTGTTTAACCCACTTATAGGATATGTTGTCTGCTTTTTAAGTTAGTCTTTTGGCTGTTACTTGTGATACGCAGGCTTCATAACCGCTGCTCCCAACTAAATTCCATTCTTTTTATTTCGCTCTTCGGGGCATTTAATTTTATTAGATACTGGGACCATACGCCGTACGACATGGGGAAGCGTATAACTCCATGTTCACCGCCGTATGCATGCCATCTTTGGGATGGTTAAAATAAATTGTGTACTGTTGATTTTATTAATATTTAGTTCTGCTCAACCCGGGGCTAGAGGGCGTGAGCGGTAGCCAGCACATTTCACTACCGCTCATGAACAGTCTCAATCAAACCGAGACTGCAATATTTCGTATGTGTCGTGCTCGGCCGTTTCCAAAGGTCCATTATCATACTTTTTGTTATAGCACAGTGGCGTTGCTTGTGGAGTGTGGCGGCAGTAAAACGTCTCCCTGCGCTTGCAATCAGTACTGTTATTCATTCGATCTTTGGAGATCACTGAGCCTGATACTTATATTTAGTTATCGGTGGTACATTTTCAATTTCTTTTGTTTTCTTACTTAATTTTTGATTCGGTGGTTCCACTACTCCGGCCTATAAAAGGCTCTGGGTATTGTTTAACCACTTATAGGATATGTTGTCTGCTTTTTAATTTAGTCTTTTGGCTGTTACTAGCGATACGCAGGCTTCATAACCGCTGCCCCCAACTAAATTCCATTATTTTTATTTCGCTCTTCGGGGCATTTAATTTTATTAGATACTGGGACCATACGCCGTACGACATGGGGAAGCGTATAACTCCATGTCCACCGCCGTATGCATGCCATCTTTGGGATGGTTAAAATTGTGTACTGTTGATTTTATTAATATTGAGTTCTGCTCAACCCGGGGCTAGAGGGCATGAGCGGTAGCCAGCACATTTCACTACCGCTCATGAACAGTCTCAATCAAACCGAGACTGCAATATTTCGTATGTGTCGTGCTCGGCCGTTTCCAAAGGTCCATTATCATACTTTTTTTATGACCCTTTCATTTTGCAACGTACTGCATGCCTGGTGGTGGACCCTTTTACAGTACGATGACCGGACAGGCTGTGGACCCTATGCTGACGCCTACTTAAAGCCCATTGGAATGTGGCGTTTGATGTTTGTCTATGATCTTTCTTGTCGTGTCCTTAATGGTTTATTCTCTTGTTGCTCTGGCTTCTGCCAAGTCACTGAGTACCTTAATTGTGGCTTTCTGAGCTATTGTCTTTTTTGTATTATATTTACAGGAGCATATTTGTGTTTTACTTATATTGCCTATTGATGCTGCCTTGTTGGTTAGAGATTAGATCATGGCTGGGATTTCTTTATTTACACTGTCCTGTTTTAATGGGATGACAGCAGGGTAAGTGTGAGGTTTGGTGCACCCTAGAACCGGTTTAAACCCCCAGTGGCCTTTGTTACCACTGACCGTTCCAATGCGGTAGCCCTATTGTCAACTCTTTTGTGTTTGCGGTGTCGTTTGCATTTTTTATTACTTTTGCCTTCTCGTATGTCTGTTTGCGTGTTTATTTTTGTGTTTAGTGGTTCACTGTCGTCCTTGAATGCTGTTTTCCCTGTTCGGTATTTTTATCTTTCTTGATATGTTAGTTGTTTATGATTCGCGTCACTGACAGGGTCGTATGTTGGTTTCTAACTCAAAATCGATATTCCAATAATATTCCTTTTTGAAAACTAATTCGAGCCACCTGATAATTGATATATAGGCTCTTGTTAAAACCGTTACTGACAAGTAGATGGCTATTGGTGTTAAGACCGATTACTAACCATTGACATTTACCTTTGACCTGGTCACCTGGTTTTCCCTTACTTGGTCACTTAGGACATTATTGCAAAATTGATGTTGCTTACTTGTTCTGTTCTTCAAATATTCATCTTTTTTTTCACATCTAAACCGGCATTTCAGCTATATTGGATGACGTCATGCTCGGGGGTTTAAAATTAAGAACAGAACAGACCATATTCTTTATTTACACTCAGGTTACAAGCATGAAATATAAACATTGGTAGCAAAATGAGCAATATATTTAAACAATATAAATTAACAGTGGGCATTATATGTGAAAATATAAACATACATACAAACTGCAAAGTGAGTGGGTTGTTTAAACAATATGTTTTGAATATATTTTTCAGATTATAAAATAAGTATCTTTATTCTACTTGTGGAGGGGGAAATTAAATGTGTCTAATTGTTGTTTTTTCTGTTTTTTTGTTTTTTTTTGTTATTTTGTGTTGTTTTTTCTTGTCGTGTTGCTTTCTTTTGCGTGTGTGTGTGTGTGTGGGTGCGCGTGTGTTTGTTTGTGTGTCTGTTTGTTTGTTTGTTTGTTTGTATGTTTGTTTGTTTGTTTTTGTTGTTGTTGTTGTTATTTTGCATTTGTGATCTATGTCTTCGTCATGTATTTCTATAGTTAATAATATATATAATAATATATTCATTTTATTGAAATAAATTATTTATATAAATATTAAGGTAAACAAATGAGAGAGAGAGCAGTATCATGTGGCTGTTTAGTCAACCTCCGGCAACACAATTCATGAATACATTGTAATTATATCATTTGTCGTTGGGTGTTACACATCTGAAGCTAAAGTTTCAAAGACATATTCGGGTTTAACTAACACACACATGCAAAATATCTAAAAACAAGACCACGTGTACATAGATCGCACAATTTCAAATCAATACACGCATGTGTTTGCAGTGATGGTGGCTCATGTCTAAATTATAATTGCGTAATTTTTCACACTATTTTACCTGTGACCTCGTCAATTCCAGCAAAACAATTAAAGTAGGTATCCCGCCAATAACAGCCAAAACTTACAACACAGTACACCGTAACTTAATATACTGATGACGAGGTATAAATACTCCTCAAAATAATTAAAGATTAATGGCCACCCTTTTTGTAGTATTATCAATTAACAAATTTAACTCTTAAACATCATATGAACATTTCGTGATAGTCCCGGAGAGAAACATATATTTAAATCCCCTACAAAAGTAAGTATTATTTGAATAACGTAGATACTACTTTTACCACTGCGTGACTGCACGGGGAAATGAGATAAATCTGAATTGTTTTACTGCAAAACTATTGCCAAATAATTGATAAATACATTTACCTGTGGATTAATTTACCTGTTCAAAAATTTCTACGTCACCAATTAAAATATTATTCTCCCTTTTTCACAGATATTGCAATGTGTGAATGGTAAATATATGTTGTTGTGTATTGATTTCGATTTAAATAATCATAAACATGTTCAGGAAACAAAACATGGCCGGGAACTCGTAAGAATATATCTCCGTTGCTTACTGAAATTGAAATTGACTAAATACCATTTTTAAACGGTTACACAGTATGTGTAAGCAATGTTGCATTAAACTGGACATTGTCAGGTCTTCTGCATTTGATCAAAGAACAATTTGTTTGTTTGTATTGTGTTTTATGTAATTTTCAACACATGTAAGGTTATATATATCGGTCGATATTTGTGGTGGAGGCTCCCCAACCACTTTTCCTGGGTAGAACCAGTACTGTACATCTCCCGCCATACGTAAGAATCGACACTTCCTCACTAACTGTTGATTTACATTGTTCTGTTAATTAAAAAGTGTCCGAGATTATTTATAATTTTTAAAAATCATAAATATGCCCCAAAACAACAATACTAAAAGTTGTAATATATTTTGCCAATAATGTATTCATTACGTTTAATCAGTACCATTGGAACTATGGACACGAAATTTTAATCTTCCCCGAAATTGTAACCTTTGACAATTTAAATGCATGCATCGAACAGTTTTGAAAAACGCTGCTTTTTTTATCCCATCCAAAATGAAGTAAATTTTCAAGACCTAATTGTATATTTGGCACTGCACGCTTATCTGTAGAGGTATTCTAAAGAAAATGGTGAAATATGTTTGTTAAGGAATCAATAGTCATGAAAATAATACGAAATAACATGTTTGGGTGAAAAAAATACATATTATTAAAATTTCAAAATCTGAATTTTCAATTATTTTCTTTGGTGTAAAATGTTCCTAAAGAATACAGAAACACTAAACAGTTTCCATTTTTGGAATGCAGTGTGTATTTAAACTTGTGCGATGATGAAAACTTGAAATAAAGAAGTGATGGTCCTTAACTTATTTTGAGAGTATATATAGTTTACCTATTTTGAGAATCCAAACTCTATAGACACAATATAAACGGCTTTAAACATTCAGGCCAAACCCCAAAACTGAGCGTCAAATTAAGCGTTACAGACGCATAATTCATTGTACGCAAATTCAATCGCGGGTGTTTTAAAAACAGATGAGTAGACCAATATGTATATACCACCTGAACACCTGGCTAGAGCTTTGATAAACGGTTTTGTAGTGCTATTTTGCCGTTATTTGGAGGGTTAATTTCTTTAAGCTTGTCATAAGCATGTTTCTGACAGGGGATTCATATGTAGATATTTTAAACGTTAATACAATTCGACTATATGAGCTGGGGTGCTAAATGGAATTCTGATAAAACAGGTGTGGAGAAAAGTAACGCTTTTATTAATCTATCTTTTCACAAACAACTCTACCGAAGCATGTCACGAACCTGTCATTGTATTCGAACTTTTTGAAGATAGTTGTGCTCGTAATCTAAACTCATCTCTCATTAGTTCATTAGTTGAAGGCTGATGTTCATATATCGCACAACGAATGCCTAAGATACATAGATGACAAAGAACATTTGGAATCCAGAGTATGATTATTAAGGTCAAAGGTCAAGGTCAAAAGGTCAAATTCTTGAAAATGAACATTACAATCACCGTTTTTAAAGTGCCAACACTCCACCCCCATCACAAACCCATCGTATTTGCTCTAGTTCATATTTATTTTCGACGTGGTATAAATCAGGTGGTTATATTTACTAAACAGTTTCTGTTGAAAATAAATATCTTCTTATTTTTCAAGGCGGCGGAACTACTGCGCACTCCCCCATGCTGTCTCAATAATAAAAAAATGGCGATTCAATTGTCCACATATAAACTGGCGGTAGTTGTCTCTTCAACATTGTTAATATTATTATTCCCCCAAGGCACGTTAGTGTAGGTACTATAAGGATGGGAAAATATAAGAATATAATCTGCTATAATTATCCTAAGCCACTGGTGATAAACACAGCAAACAGTGAATCAATTCTTAAATATGTTTAATATCGTTTATTCCAAATGTCAATAGATACAAACACTTAACACAACACAATAATGTTATATAGCGACGTGAAAATATCTAACTCAAGAATAGTCTTTAATATGTATTTTATTAAACTACTATCTAATTATATTTCACAATAAAACTATACACAGTTAAAAACGAGTAAATATTCAACTTTGATTAAATGTACAAGTTACAATTCGTAAGCAGTTCTAACGTTCAAAAGTGCGAGCTTAGCAGCCAAAATTCGAATTAATATCTATCAATCTGTAAGAATCTCCGACCAGTCTATAAGAATCTCCCGAATGAAGGCAATCTCGTATCTTATATAGCGTGACTACGTCCCACCTTTGAACTGTCACGTGTACCCTCGACCATGAACTCTAACCTCCGAAACTGGTTCTAGGACGCCAAATTTGGGGTCGATCGTACAAATCTCCTCTTTTTGGAGTAAACAAAATATTTAACTTACTTTCCAAAATGCTGATACAGGGTATTTATATAATTCTCCCAAAGTTGCCCCGGTCATTCCATTGTTTCAACAGACAAACTTCTACTTAACTAAAGGTTATGGTCATACTGTTACTAAATATATACTTAATTGGATTAATTAACTTTCATGCGCATCATCATGAACTTTCAGAGGGAAATGGTCAAACCCAGGGTCTCTACACAAACAACGTAATTAAGCTACTTCTGTAGAGATAAATGACAGAGGCCGTGAATGAATGTTGGTCACCTAGTTTTTCATGTACATGTAATGTTCAGCCATGGGTGCAATATAATATCTTACTTTAAGACCTCCGAAGCTCACTATAACACAATAACAGGTATACGAAATTACGAAAAATATATATGGATATAGAGAAGATGATATAAATCTTTTCCTATCATTAAATCAACCCTTTTATACAAACAGTCATTCTACACACATACGATATATCATACGCCTAGGCAAATACGCTACACTGAAGTGCTAGAGCAGTTAAAACGCAAAGTATTAATATAAAAACGAGGTCAGTACCTGATTAATGTGAACTCCGTTTTTTTTCTGTATATGTAGTTTAATAAACTTGTTCAGTCTAACTTTTGTCGTTTTGGGCGGGGGAAAAAATGCAAATCTTTTTGTGTCTGCATTTTTGGGCGGAAACATTTGTATCCCGCTCTATGGTGGAATATAAATATATACTCAGCAAAAAATAAAAAGTATCCACGTTGTTTTCCTGCAAATTCCTGTTACACCGAATTTCGTGACGAATACACTCAAAAATGCGACGTCGAATGCTTCTGACGTAACGACTGACGAAGCATCGAATATATTTCGGACGTCGTGTACGTCAGGATGACCCTATCCAACGTGTTCCAGGACCTGGCAGCAGCACTTGTCTGCGAATGGAACGCATTTTAGCTCCAGAATTCGTCAGTCGTTACGTCAGAAGATGGCGACGTCGTTTTCTTTCGTTTGGTCGTTGTAACGGTGGACACATGATATATTAGCTATGTTTTGAATATTTTTCTGCGTATTTGAATCGACTTAGACTGCTGAATATGTGCTATTAACAAACGTAAAGGTATATGTTACCTTTACATTTGTTAAGTTTTGTTAATTTCGTTTTCACACCTATGTTTTTAAACTGTGACATACTTTTTTATTATTCGGTATATTTCGATGAAATTGTGTGTGAACATCAAACAAATGAAGTTATCTAAACAAATATAATCATGCTACAAATTTTTAGTTCTTTCTTACTGTCTCAGATTGTGCAGGCAAACAAAGTGGATCATTTTTATTTTTGCCTGAGTATAGTTCCGTTTATAATAATTGTTAAGAGTGTATCTGCATGTGCATTGACTTGAACTTGATAAGTCAAGTATATCATATTCTTTCCGGATGCCAAGAAACGCGTGCTTTAAATTATTTCTATTGTGTTAAAGTGTCACTCAAAAAAAGAACTCTATAAAACTAAGTGTGTTCAGCGGGGCACGATAACAAGGAAAAGCAATAAAAGGCACTATACGTAAGTCAATTATTTATTTTATGACAATGACAGAAGTCGTCCCCCCTCCCCCTCCCCTCCCCACCAACCACCCACGCCCCACCTATGGGAACAAGTATTGTATATTCTACTGTGATTTTGAAATATGTTGAATATGGAAATCAATTTGCAAGAATCTTATTGGTTAAGTATGATAATTACATTATTACACAAGCTACCTTTAAGATCGGCATATGCGCACAAACTATCCTGTTGTAAAGCCTATATTATCACAATCGTTTGGACTTTATTTAGTGAAAGCATGATCCGTATTCACATGCAAAATCAACATGGCACACGTTTTACTTTTTGTTACAGTTGTTCTCTCGTCTATTAACTG
>JAWPHD010004078.1:0-197889 GCA_037043455.1 Cyrtodaria siliqua
TAAATCAATAATTATATTGAGCCTGAATAAAGTTAATTAAATTCGATTTAATTTGTGTTACTAAATTTCTTTTTGTTTTGCCTAATTTGGGCTGAACTGAAATTATAAGAAATTTGCCAAACATGAAATATGGTTCAAATATGCATCTGAAGGTATCCCAGAAAGCAAGTTGGTGATCTATTACTTTTAATAGAATAGACCGTTCGAGCTATGTACCAAACCAAATAAATATGAAGGAACTGTAGGAAATGTCCTTTACTATGGGCACGTATTCATTCGAAAGACGGCTACAAAACCGAATGTGAACAATTATAATGTGTATGGTCACCTTTTCTTTCTTTAAAGAGTGTAAATATGAAACTTCTAAGAGAGTGGAAATCCATAATAATACTGAGGAAAAAATATTGCTTTTGATTGTAAGATATCTTGTTAAATGTGAACTATTAAGGAACAGCAAAACCAAAATGTAGTGGGTAATGTACTGTTTGTGTCAATATAATGGAATACTTCCTGCTCCATCCTGTTTGGGAAATGCAAGTTACATTTCCAAAACACTTAAATTGTCTCATAATCTTCAATAAGAAAATCCCCATCTTCCTTCAATGTGTGTCTACACTTTATGGAACAGCTGGTCGCTAGTTTGAAACAACAGGTCGAGTTTACTGATCCACATTTTGACTGCTAAAAAACAAAGCCGGTATTCCTGATATATACATCCATGAAAAGGGCTCAAGCGGTTATCTTGAGGTCTACCATGTACACATTTTCACGCAAACCCCTTGAAATACGTTTATGCATTACATTTATTAGAAAACATGCATTTAAACTGTACTATACTGTTTTATGTTAAAGAATTATTATCTCAGACATTTGTATTGACAACTGACAATACAATGTCATACTTTGTGTGTAAACTGAAACAAATGTGTATAAAATACTAATTTTGATATTTGTCTTGTTAATTCACATTACGAATATCTGTTACATTGTAATTAAATACAGAATCTCTATATCAACCTACGATACAATGACATGTTGTGATTGCTTTCAAACTAATTTTAAGTGAGGATATAGCAATATTACCGTACGTATCTTTAATATTTCTCCAAACACTGTATATGTACGTACAGCATTCATTTGAAGATTAGAGAGTTGCACTGACACTTTAAGAAAGGTTGAATTGAATTGTATTTTATTGGCGCACCAACAGCTAAGATCATATGGCGACTTTTCTGATTTCACTGGAGGAGGAAGACCCCATGTGCACCTCCGGGCAATTTTCGTGCACGAGCGGGCACCTGGGTAGAACCGCCGACGTTCCGCAAGCCAACTGGATAGCTTCCTCACATAAAGATTCCATGCCCCTGAAGGATCCTAAAATGGTTGAAACCAGATAAATGGTTAATGAAGTTATTTTTAATATGACAAGACAAAAGTTTTAATACCTAATACCTACTGACCTAATTGCAGTATGCTATTCATACATGTAACGAACTGTTCCGCGAAAAGGACACAACCTAACTAGTCTTTGCGACGTTATTTACAAACTTCGTAAGGTCCAAGTTCATTATCATAGCCAATGTATATTTCAACGCACTACATGTTTAGTGTTGTTCGCCACCATGCATAACGTTTTAATTGTACGATGATCGCACAGATGCCATCTTCCTATATCCTGAAAGGACCGTAACGTTTAATGGTTGCATGTAAGCTTATATTGTCGTGGCCTTACTGGTGTATTCTCTTGTTGATCTGATTTCTGTCAAGCCATCCAGTACTTTCGTCTTTGTTGCTCTCTTTGGTTTTGTGTATGACCATCTTTGTGTTTTCCTTACATAACATATTAATCTTGCCAAATGTATACGAGGCTATAGCCTGTTGTGGACTTTCTATTTTTATTTTCGCTTTTGTTGAGAGTGATCTAGAGAGAGGTTTGTTGCACCCTAGAACCAGTTTAACACCCCAGCCGTCTTTGTGTTACTGACCTTACAAGGCGGTACCCACATTGTAAAGTATTATGCTTGCGGTGATACGTACTTTGTTTTGCAAATTCTTATTTATTCATAGTTGTTGATTGTTATAAGTATGTTTGTTACATCTTCTGTTTGACCTTTGTATTTACTTTTTTTCACAGTCATTTGGAGATAAATATGTGAACCCAAATTTGCTTTACTTTAAATCTGCATAGTTTATTGATGCGATCTTGTTAAAGTTGACTATTTAACTTTGGAAGGTATCATTTCTCAATATACGATTTTAAGATCTAGACTATGCAATATCCGAAACTATATGAAAGCATAGATGAAGCATATATAAAAGCAGTGTCATTTCTGTCAAAATAGGAACAAAACAGAAAAATATTATTTTAAATAAATAAGATCCAAATAGCACAGTTTTATTTTTAAGTTCAATAATTATGCTACTGTCACATGAAAGGTAGCTTACTGTTTTGTGAGACTTCAAGTTAAGGCCTATACAGCGTGCATATTATTTAAAAAATGAACACAAGCAGTCATACACCAAAATACCTGTTTTGGAATTGTATTCTTCAACTTCAATTGCTGTGGTGGGATTGTAATCCCTGACTTGTAGTGGTTGATCAACGCATGTAATGTCTGGAAATGTTCTTCCCCATAACAAAATTCTCCCTGAAATCATATTATTTATGTGTTTCTATTATTTCCTTTCCTGATTTTGCGTTCAAATAACGGCTACATTGATAAAACCTATGTGAAGACAATTTTGTTCTCACCACTTAACAACGGATTCGAACCCGCAGCCGTAGGACACCAACATCGACATAGCGCTTCAACCATTAATATATATATATCATTTGAGATATCATATAATATATACGTGATAAATAATTATATTCTAAATTGTATCAGTATTTATCTGGCGTCTTTCTAATGTGAATGTTTTTATAGGTTCCTGAGATTATAATCACGTATAAGTGAATCCTCTATCGTATCAATATACGCTACGATTGTCGTTCTTTGGCGGAAATGCCCGAATATATCCGACGCATTCAAGAGTAAGACCTTAAGTATCACCCAGTTTCCAATCCAAAATCAATATTTTTAGGTCGACTATGTGGCCGAGTGGACTAAGGCGCCTGCTATTGGGCGAGGCGCTGTGTCGAGGGTTGGAGTCGAGGGTGTGGGCAAGGGTGTTGGCTCGAATCTGTTGTAAGTGTTTTGTACAATATATATATAGGGAGAAATATTTGGGAACTACCAAGGACAGACAACCGTCGGACTAACTACGGCAGGGCGTCTAGCTATGACGAGATACAGAGAAATCAATCGTATGCATTTACTCCTTAAAAAAGGTAGCTGAAACATTGAGAACTGTATCTCTACATCATATCACACTCGTCTGGAGGCACAATTAACATATAGACGCATACATACATACAATTATAGCTCATATGAGTGGGCCACATTTAAGCATTCAACCACACACAGCTATTCAGACAGTGACAATGCAATGTGTCGGATATTGGGGATACTGTGAATTCAGTAAATATAATAAAGGGAGAGAATTTTAACTCACTACGGCAACTTTCGAAATTGGGATCTTGTAAGAGATTCACGTTCACAAGGCAGAATTATATATAGGGAGAAATATTTGTGAACTACCAAGGACAGACAACCTTCGGACGAACTACGGCAGGATATATATTATTATTTCAGAGAATTTAATTCAGAATAACGCACATAGGATCTAAAAGATACAAATACAAACATGGATGATTAATTGTGTACTAACTTACCAGCGGTTCGAATCCACAACGTTATTATTCCTGACGCTTGTTTCAGAGAAAATATTTTAATCAATAACATGAATTATTAAACCATACAAACAAACAAAATATATCACTGGACCTGAAAACAATAGTAATTAAACCATACATACAAACAATATATATCACTGGATCTGGAATAAATAGTAGCAAATAACAATAATAAATACTGATAAAGGTGATCCTTTGAGAGCAACAAACACAATTAAGAGAATAAAGCAGCAGACTCGGTTTTATTGTGTCTGTTCATGAGAAGTAATGAAGCAGCAACACTTCTCACGCCCCCTAGCACCGGCTTAAGCGGTATTCTACTAAATACATTAGTTTGAATACCAGAGGAAAAATCATTCTTCTTGAGTCAAACTACCTTTTTATTGGAGCTTTTCTCATGTAAACTCCTTGATGTTGCGACAGCAGAAATTTAAGAAGTCTCACATAATTTCAAGCTTGTAGCATTTATAGTTTGCTTTACACTTTCCATTTCTGGATATAGTTTGCTTTACACTTTCCATTTCTGGATATAAACTCTAGTAAAAACGAGACTTTTGCCGCACATGTTTGCATCGAAAATACGCTTTCACGCGTGAAATTTGTATCATGAAAAGTAATTTATTTCTATTTACCACTAAGAATGTCTATCACTGATATAAAATCCTTTGGCAGAAGTAAACGCCTCGAACAATAAGACAATATCCTCTACACAGTGCCTCCCCTAATAGCAGACGCCTTGTTTATCTAAACAGACTGATATCGGTGGACAGATCATACTAAAGTCTTAGTATTGAAAGCGTCGGATATCTTCGGGCATTGTTCAAATAACGATCATACGATACCGTATTCACACTACATGCTTATAACGGTAACCTCAAGTACCTATACACACATGTATCATACAAAGATGATAGATCATTACAGATACAATGTATGTATATATACTAAAATATATATTCAAGCATATTTTCACGCTTGTAGCTCTCTTTGATATAATAATGCCCATCTACTATAGCTTTTAGAAAAATAGTCAATTATCATTTCAATTATCAAATTGAAATAAAAAACGCATTTATTTCTTAAATGTATTGACTTGCATTACCCCACGTTATTCATGGAAGTAGAACACTGACGCTTTTTAAATAGATATAAAACACTATCAAATATTTGAACGCTTAAAATACTATAAATATATGAACGTCTAGAACACTATCAATTATTTATATATGAACGCTTAAAGCACTCTCAATATGTGTACGGTAAAAACACTATCAAATATAAATGCTATAAACAATATCAAATACATGTATACCAAAGCTTAAATCACTAAATAGGACATAAATTCAGCGGTTCTATGAATAAAATAGTTTTACAACTTTATGCCTCAATTTAATTCATTGTTTTGTCATTTATAAAACATAATAAAAGATGAATGAAAACGGGAACCCATCTTTAACTATTTTTATTTTACTGCAAAAGAGCGCATATAACAATGTTTTCAGAAATAACAAAATATAACAACGATTCCATACCTTTAGAACGAGATGAATAGGTCGCTGTTTAAAAACATACAAGACATATAGTTCTTTTTCCTTGCTGATTTTTCGAACATGGAAGTCCCCATCTTTAACAAGAAGCGTCTCGGACTCCTATGAGATCCCATAGTGGTTTACATCCGCTCTGGTTCAATACAAATATAAATGTTAAGCCTAAAATCGGAAAATATTTACATCGTGTCTAAATTTCAGAGCACCAAACTCTGGTTGCTCTGTCAGATAATGTGAGGTAATCTGTATTATTGGCACCGGACCCCGGATTAAACATCAGATTAAGGAGAAAAAATAGATGAACGATGCACTGATTGACCTCAGTTGACAGAGGTAAGCAACTTATTTAACATAGGTACGCAAGATGCAAACAAAATCATCTTTTGATAGTAATGACGGGAGGACACATGTAGCTGTTTATAAATAAAAGATATGCATTTGACATGGCAAATGCATCTAACACGATCTGTTGTCAGAAGCAAATAGGATTCAGTGCCAGAACCAATAGTGGTCCGAGCCTTTGCAATGCACAAATAACTAAATGTTTCTGAAAATCAGAGGACATTAGTATGCATTTAAAGAAGACCGATATACGTGAGACACACAATGGTCCGTATGTGTATGCCTAAATCATTCACGAGACACAAAATGGTCAGTATGTGTATGCCTAAATCATTCATGAGACACAAAAAGGTCGTTATGTGTATGCCTAAATCATTCATGACACACAAATGGTCCGTATGTGTATGCCTAAATTATTCATGAGACACAAAATTTACTGCATTGTGCAGTTCTTATAATTGCTCTGACTATCCTTTTTGTTCACATGTATACAGTAATCGATATCCCCACAATCAGTAATTAATAACAGAAAAAGTACCATACATGTTGAAACGTAAAAGTGTGTGTCAATCTGAACAACACTGACTTGGAGGTCACGTCTGATCGACCTTTCATCTAATCAATATTCATGAGAAGATGAACTAAATTCAATCAATGTTTTATATGGACTTCAGATGATGTTCGAGTGAACTGAACAAACAAAAATCTACATGAAACACCTATATATATATAAAAAAGGCTTCGTGTTTTATTGCTATGGATTGCACGATAAATTCAAACAAATGCACTAAATGTTTTACATCAAAAAGAAAATCAACATTCGGAACAGTATGTGAAAAATATATATTCTACCGAGATTATTGCAACATTAGATGTTCTAAATAGTATGTCTTAGTACGTCTTGCCCGCTTAGCTTAGTTGGTAGCGACAGCGACTAATGCGACGTGCTATTATTATTACCCGCGAGTGTAATTTTAGTGTGGGTTCAACCCCAGGAATCGGTACATTTTTTTTTGTACCTCTATTCAATTCTGTCAATTTTGCTTTTTCCTCAGTAAATATTTAGTAGTGGTTGGTGTGTCATGTTTGTCAACGCCATTACATTGTGTTTTATAAGCTAAAAGTTACGGACATTTATGGGCGTAGACTGCTGCACAAAATGTGTCTCATGCGCAGTGAATCAGACTATACCCAATGATTTTGTAGACTGAAATATGATTAGCTAGTCGTAAGATTAATCTGACCTGACCTCCAATGCAGTGCTGTCAGATCCTTAGTAGTGTAGAGTATCGTATCGTGATAAAGGGTCCGATTTTAATGAGATTGGGTGTGTGCGTCATTGATTTGAATACGATATATGGGACAAAACTAAGGATAGGTCCTTAGTTTTATGGAAATGCTAAATGCTTAATCATAAAATGAAGTAATTGGTTTTGTTTCTTTGTTGGGCAAATATAAGTAAAGAAGGCTGAAAATATCGGACAGGGAAAGCAGCATTCAAGTACGACAGTCAACCACAAAACACAAAAACAAACACGCAAACAGACAAACGAAAGGCAAAAGTAATAAAAAATGCAAACGACATCACAAACACAAAAGGGTTGACAATAGGGCTACCGCCTTGGAACGGTCAGTGGCAGGCCACTGGGGGTTTAAACCGATTCTAGGGAAGTTCATTAGTATGTTTACTACCACAAGAGGTATTGATTGTAGATTACTTCAAAGTTATGATAATGTCATAACATTTGATTATCAACTGTTTTGAGAAGATACCATACAAAGTCTCCTTTCATCAATCGTTTAGTTAATCAAGACGCATGGTGTTTCCCTCCATAGCCTATACATTCTGCATTGTTTGTTAGTGAATATAACCATTTGAGGATATCTGTACATTTATTTTCCCGTTTCATTGGGATGACAATAGGATACGAGTGATGTTTGGTGCACCCTAGGACCTGGTTTAACTCCCCATCGTCCCTTTTTGACACCCTTTACAAGGTGGTAGCCCTGTTGTCAGTCCGTTTGTGTTTGTGATATTTGACTGTGTTCTGTGAAAGCTACGTTTCTGTTCGACGTTTACACCTACTTGTATCTACATATATATTTGTAGGATTTATGTATTGGCTTTCAAAACATTCCAACTTAGCTATGACGGTTAGCTTAACTTCTTGTTTGTCTGTTTGAGTGTTTTTTCTGTGTTTTGTGGTTGACTGTCCTCCTTAAATGCTACTTTCCCTGTCCCATCTTTTTATATTTCTTTATTTCAATAATTTAAAATGATCCATTGCAAGCAGCATACGCAAACACGGGAGACATGAGCAAGTAGCAGACTCGGTTTTGTAGAGTCTGTCCATGAGAGGTAATGTAAGGTGCAACATTTCACATTCCCTCTAGCACTGGCTTAAGCGTTGTTCTACTATAAAACCACAACGACTTGGGTGAATGATTCAAAAGGACTGGTAAGTGTTAATACTACTGATTTGAAGTCGGGTCTATTTTTTACAGCCGCCACATAGCACTGAACAAACGCTAATGTGCATACCAGTAAACACTAAAAGCAAGCAAGAAAGAAAAGTATCAGACAAATCTACCACTGTGACTTCGCAAACAAATGGCTGATTGTTGTTCAACTACCTGATTGAATAACGGTTGTACTAATGAATTTATTGGTGTCAAATTATTGTTATTATTATTGTTTACTAATGTTTGGATTCTTTTAAACTGATTTGTCGAGAATACATTCATTTCGCCGCTGTATGTAACGTGGCGTCGTGACGCCGTCGGTGATAATGACGTTACGTCATGATTATTGTAAATTGTTATGCAAATGACAAAAAAAACGGTAAGAACCTGAAGAAGTACTTACTTCACCGTATTTGATATTGATGTCGTAAACAAACTATCACAAGATGAATCTCATCAAACTTCTATCAATATGAGAGGTCTATCATCGCATCGTGTCCAGCCAATATGACAGAATCAATAGACATGTGACATAAATTGACATGGTGGTGCAATTTACTGTCTGCTGCTAGAGGTCCATTATCAAGGTATTTGTTTTGTCATTAAAATGTGTTTGTTAATATACAGTACACACCACTTTTAGATCGTACTTATTTAGACATTGGCCAAACATAGTGCCTAAAACAGTTGTGTATACTGTATAATAGAAAGTTCATAATCACTATAAGTGTTTTTCGTGTACTCCAAACTTTCCATTAACTGGATGTACTGTAAACTGCAGAACGTTTCGTGGAATAAAACAATTACTAGTCGAAATGCATCAATGTCCCCCCCCCCCCCTCCCCCTACACACACACACCCAAGAACGGTAGATGGAGCTTGCATACCGAAAACAAGAAGAGGGTAAGGAAACTAGAAACTCCCTCCAACCCACCCTTCAGATGCATGAATGTAAATTGTAAGCGTTGTCTCTATATCGTTATGTTATCCCATTTTCTCGCACATTCGTGAATACATAACCCGATACAACTACCATTGAAACAATGTAAAATGCCATTGACATTTGATCGGTCAGATTCATATTTATGTACAGTAGAGTTTGAGGCAAGGAAGTCATTTTGAATTTACATTTATTTACATTTACGGTGTGTCCTCCAAGCACGTAAAATAACCATAGGTGTCTAATCGGTAGTAAGCGTAGGGCAGGGTTCCTGGATGCATATGTACCCTTCTCTCTTTGGGGTGGCTCGAAATAACCTAAACAACGTGTTGATGAGGCATTAAACAATAATTAAATTTAAAACTGTCCGATTATCCCTAAACTCTAGCTCACCCTCGCAACACCTGATTCAAATTGAATACTCTACTCGACTTATATTAACGTTTTATTCTATGTTTTATTTTTCTTTCAGGCTGCACATCATGTAAAAGAAGACTCCATGCACACCACTGGCCAGAGTCAATGCTGATGTTTATGTTCGCTCAATTATTTGCTTAATAAAGTATACATATGAACTAAAATAGTTTCTTTATAATTATGTCTTCCACCACAAAGTGGTAGGTGAGACAGATTATATTTGGCCTTTCCGTTCGTCCGTCACAAATCTTGTCTGCGCTACTTGTTGGATTTGACGAAACTTTGTACGACGCATCAGTATGTGCATAACAAATATTGAAGGTCGAAGGCGCCGTTACCCAGTAATGATTATGAAAACCCTTGTCTGCACTGTCGACTTCCCGAGAAGCAAATCTCATCAAAGATCATGGTTTGAGTGCATTTAGTGAGAGAATGACGCCTTTTGATTTTGAGGTCATTAGGTCAAAGGTCATTGTCACCGTAACATGATAATGTAATATGTTGTAAACTGTAAGTCCACTTTCCCTAAAGCAAATCTCATGAAACTTAATGGATTGATTTCCTGTGGCGAGAGGGTGATCCTTTTGATTTTAAGTGGGTCAACGGTCAAGGTCACTGACCGGATAATGAAACGCATTGTCCGCACTGTAACTTCTCTTTTCCTGAAGGAAGTTTCTTGAAACGCCATGGGTTGACTGCCTGTGACAGGACTATTGCACCGTTTGATAATTTGAGGTTAATATAGTCAAAGGCCAATATCACCCTGAAACGATCATGAAATACCTTGGCCTCAATATAACTCCTTATTTACTGAAGCAAATACATGTATCATGAAACTACATGGGTTTAGTTCAAGATCAAATGTCAAGGTCATTGATCCGATCATGAAAACCATTGTCCGCACCGTAACTCTATTTTCCCTGAAGTAAATATATTCAAACTGTCATGGGTTGACTGCCTTTGGTAAGAGTATGGTCCCTATTAATATTGAGGTCAGTAAATCTAAGGTCAATGTCACAGTGATCTGATCATGAAAAATCGAGTCCGCAATGAAACTCTAATTTACTTTCTCTAAAGCTGATTTCATAAAACGTCATACTTTGACTGCATTTGGTGAAATGATAATCCCTGTTTATTTAGAAGTCAGTAGTTGAAAGGTCAGTTACCATGACCGGAAAATGAAAAGTCTTGACCACACAGATTTTCCTCTTCACCTAAAGCAAATTTCATGAAACTCCATTGGTGGACAGTGGAAAGAGGATGATCCGTTTGATTTTTAGGTCAAAGGTCAAGTTCCCTGCTGACAGCTACTATCAAACATTTATTAACAAGGATAAGCAGTGAGGGTAGACATCTGGTTTATAAATAGTACAACACGCATATGTTACAACACACATTTTATAATATTAATGGTATAATATATGAATATTTAATCTTGCACAATGTTGAATCCAGTAAAACCATTGATTTTGTTCACCGATACTGTCGCCTGTGAACCAAACAAATTGTTGTTAAATTACAGGATTCAACAGTGTGTAAGACATATATTCCGATCATCTAGGTGTTTTTTAAATCATAAATTAAAAAACAAATATTAAAACAAACACAACATACTATTTGATGAAAACAGACGTATTCATATTTTCAAAAAGTAGCAATATTCGCAGAATATTGTAGATTTCAACTGCTGAAAACAAACATCTAATTTTATTTCAGGAAAAAATAATTCTATGAATATAGTATTTATCATCGTTATAAATTTTCAGAGAAATGTTTAATATGTCTGTTTTCAAATAAATAAATAAAGATCGTAACACACCGCACATGTATATATAGTATTTACTATCAATATATAGGGGAGAAACATTTGTGAACTACCAAGGACAGACAACATTCGGACGAACTACGGCAGGGCGCCTAGCTATGACAAGATACAAAGAAATCAAACGTATGAATTCACTCCTTAAAAAAGGTGGCTGCAACACACGTTGATGAACTGTATCTCTACATCATAACACGCTCGTCTGGAGGAACACTTAACATATAGACGCATACATACATACAATTATAGCTCATATGAGTGGGTCACATTTAAGCGTTCAACCATACACAGCTATATTGAGACAGCGACAATGAAAGATGCCGGATCTTGGGGATACTGTGAATTCAGTAATTATAATAAAGGGAGAGAATTTGAACTCACTACAGCAACTTTCTAAATTGGGATCTCGTGAGAGATTCACGTTCACAAGGCAGAAGCATATATCGGGGAGAAACATTTGTGAACTACCAAGGACAGACAACCTTCGGACGAACTACGGCAGGGCGCCTAACTATGACAAGATACACAGAAATCAAACGTATGAATTCAATCCTTAAAAAAGGTGGTTGCAACACACGTTGATGAACTGTTTCTCTACATCATAACAAGCTCGGCCGGAGGCACAATTAACATATAGACGCATACATACATACAATTATAGCTCATATGAGTGGGCCACATTTAAGCGTTCAACCACACACAGCTATATTGAGACAGCGACAATGAAAGGTGCCGGATCTTGGGGATACTGTGAATTCAGTAATTATAATGCAGGGAGAGAATTTGAACTTACTGCGGCAACTTTCTAAATTGGGATCTCGTGAGAGATTCACGTTCACAAGGCAGACTAATATATAGGGGAGAAACATTTGTGAAATACCAATGACAGGCAACCTTCGGACGAACTACGGCAGGGCGCCTAGCTATGAGAAGCTACACAGAAATCAAACGTATGAATTCACTCCTTAAAAAAGGTGGCTGCAACACACGTTGATGAACTGTATCTCTACATCATAACACGCTCGTCTGGAGGCACAATTAACATATAGACGCATACATAGATACAATTATAGCTCATATGGGTGGGCCAAATTTAAGCGTTCAACCACACACAGCTATATTGAGACAGCGACAATGAAAGGTGCCGGATCTTGGGGATACTGTGAGTTCAGTAAATATAATAAAGGGAGAGAATTTGAACTCCCTACGGCAACTTTCTAAATTGGGATCTCGTGAGAGATTCACGTTCACAAGGCAGAATTATATATATATATATATATATATATATATATATATATCCATAACCACGAACCAATAGGCTTATAATACTAACAAAGACTACTTCGCCTCGGTAAGGAATAGACACCTTAGTCCAAATTCAGTTCGACAAGTCGAGAGCTTTCAGCTTAAAAGGACACAGGGCAATCTTGATCCATTTGCCGTCAACATTATTAGTTATTAGGATTCTTGACAGGGAAATTGGGCTCACATTCCCTGCCTTGAAATTATATTTACCCGAGCCGTGACGTCATCGCTCTAACGTCGTTATATTTGGCGGATTATTTCATAAAATAAACGTATTTTATCACTATATTAATGTTTTATTTTCTGTAAAATTGCAAAAAATATACGATTATATACGTGCAATAGAAAGGAAACAATCGGCGGTTTCCAAAACGAATCGGCAACGTTATCGTCGCCATTTTGTTTTTGTGTATTGCAGTTATGGGGTACCTACGAGAAAGAGGTCCTATGTTCACGTCGCGAGACGTAGACATGGGCTCGTGTCTACGGCCCATTGACCAATACAATCCCGAGGATTTTCTTTGCAGTATGACAATATTGTCAATGCACGCACGAAGATTTCCAAGACGAAACACTACTCTCTTATATAGTGATATAAGCTTTTTATTTCAAAATAAGGGATTTATTTCCGTGAAGGGAAACAACTGCATTTACAATTTTACACGTTTGTACACGTTTTATTATTATTTATTACACTGTTAAAAAAAGCCCCGGGTTGAGCAGATCTCAATATTCATAAAATCAATAGTACATAATGTTAGCCATCCCGAAGATGGCATGCATATGGCTTATGTAAGGCATCTTATAACCACGTATCAATCTTACTGATTGAGGTACCTTTACTTTAGGAGAAAACACTTTATTCTGATATTTACATATTGTTTCAGTATTTCTCCCGCCTCTAATTTAAAAAAAATTACAAAAACCTACAAAATATCAAGAATATATAATTTCATCTTTTTGAATGGGTTGTGGGTTTGGGGTTGGGGTAGGATGATTTTTTTTAATGCGTGGACATTTGGTTTGTGTAGCCCTTTAAATCTTAGTAGTGGTACGCTTACACTGTTAATTTTAGCTGGTAGTTTTTACGCAATTCTTAGAATTTCAATATTGATAATCTTAAAAAATATTTTATATGGCATACATGTCAACAAAAGTTTGAATCGACATTAAGCTATTAAAGCAATACTACCGTTTTTGTGAAAATCCATGACATGTCACGTTATGTTCTATTCATTGTGTTCATATACCAATGGTTTAATGACTTATACTGTAAATGTATTCTATGTTTTTAAGGACCATGTGTTACACTGGCTTGTAGCAAAATATGTAATCCTCTTAAATAATTATTAATATTGTTTTTGATATTATTTTATTATTATAATGATATAGATATTGATAAATATTATTATTATTTAAAATAACGCATTCCTAAACTATGTTTATTTAAATGTTTCGCGCTTCAATTAAATCATTAATCATATTTAATCATTATTCATTATTTACATTTATTTAATGTACATAAACATATTATTAATAAGTCTATAACTGTCGCTGCTTTGCAAGTCCCCGTTTAAAAGTGTCCTAGATCACAGATCAAAACAAACCAAATGCTATAATTTGTACATAATAAAAATCTTGATAACTGACTATGACAAAGGTTGCGTTCTAAACGTACATGTTAGTTATCATGAATATTTTGCCCGAAAAAGATAAATTTAAATACTTCGTCATAACAGATTAACGTCACTACGAAGTGGCTCTGACATAATTGTGTGAATATGTTTCAATCCTACATGAAGTAGAGTAGAACATATTTCTGCAGCAGCCTTTGCCTAAAACAAACAAACACAGTTTTGCAGTCCAGTAAGAAAATTTAAACACTAAAACAGCTTCCAACAAGGCAACTGCACATATTATTATAATAGTCGCTGTCATATGCAGATGAATGCCCTCAATTGCACTGTACAGCGTTCTCTCCGTGACGATATTCATGATCTCGATTAGCACAAAGAACACAATCTTGAAAATGTATACCAGCATTATTGAAATCATACACGAAGCACATTTGTAATTCTTCATGTAAAAGGAACAAAACTGTCGAGTAAATGACGATATATAGAAAATAGTTAACGCAAAGGCTATAATTAACAAGCCTTTCCAATCGCAATCCGTTTGAAAGTAATAAAGACCGGGAATGTATTTATTTTCCGGAAAATAGCAATGATCACGAAACCAGAATGAAGTTGTATCTCCAAAAATATCAAACTCTTTGTCGCCGCCTACGTATACTGCATACCCGAAAAAGTTTAGCGCATAAAAAACGGCCTGCAGAAGTGCCATGAAAAGGTGCATAATGAACCAAAACAATTGCGCCGATTGCTCGCACGTGGTGTTGTTAACATCATCTTCTTTGTCACTTTCACCCTTCAAAGAAGTTTTAGAGCGACACAATCTTGCGGGTTTCAAACAGCAACAGGAGCAGCTCTCACTGCAACAGTTCTTTATTGGTGGCACATGTGTTGGTGTCGCGTTGGTGTCGCCCTCACCAATAACACACGCTTTCGCAAAATGTTCACAGTTCCTGCAACATAAGCAATAGCCGTCTTTGATGTGCGTATTGTTGACATACATGTTCGCTCGGTTTAAAGTCTCTTTATGATCATGTCTTCGTTTTCTGTAATCAATCCTTCTCAATTCTCGTGAGTATATATAAGATTTGTCGTAGAGCTTGTGTTTGGCAACGGGTAGAACTTCCGATTTCCTGGGGATATCGATTACCCAAACCTCCGCGGTCTGTCCATCTTCGCTTATCTTATTTACTTCGCTGACTATTGCATGGTGTTTGTAGAAATAGCCAAGTAACGGTGTATTTCCGTTTATGTCTATGTGATCCCCTGGTCTCAGTACGTCATGGTGAAATGATATTAGCTGTGTTTTATCGCGGCATGACATACATCCAAATTTCTGAAAGTATATGACAATATCTGTAAGAACAAAATATAATTACCTATATCAAAATGCAATATTCTACATACGATCTTTTTATCATAATGTAATGTAAATGACATTTTAGACAGAACTAAAACTAACGAAAATGACACGAAATGTCACGATATGACCATGTTTCGGTACGTTATTTTATAATGTCTAAATGCACTGAACAGTGCTAGTCTATATTAGACTAGCACTGTTGCTTATCTTAATATCTCGTATGTGCATTGATACAAATCATTAACTGCGATTGACAACATATATACCTTAATTATTGCCACCAATAAAGAACTGTTGCAGTGAATTATTACTCCCAGTTAATAATTTGTAGTAAACATTCGCACAAAAACAAGATGTCAAAAATGACACATTGCGTTAATGATCCAATGTAATATTACGGTTTACGAGCAGGTTGCCTTAAACATCACACAACAGAACACGCATTTTACATAGCATGTAACACGCATTTTATATAGCATGTAGAGTATGTCATATAAAATGTTATGTTTATAACAGGTGGCGAAAAATATGTTCATCAACCCGGACTCGAACCCAGGGTCTGTGGTTTACCCTACCAGAACTCTAAACATCGAGCAATCAAGGATATACGGTTCAGAATCGATGATTCACCATTTACCTTTGCCAGGTTACCTACACCCTGACTAGACTGAAATATGTCCCTCCTTAATTTCTAATTATAAAGGGGAACTACTGCTAGTGTTTGTCAGGAGGATCCCGGACGAGACCCCAAACACAACAGGTGGAGAAAACATCGTTCCTGAACCGGGACTTAAACCTGGTTCTCTGGTTTACCGTACGAGCGCTCTAACCAATGAGCTGCCGAGGACATACGGTTAGGAATCGATTATTCACCATTTACCTGTACCCAGTTACATGTTCAATCTGAAAATAGGAAAACAGATCTGATATACATCTACCCACCTTTGGGTTTTTTAATTCAAGCGTCTCCTCTTTAAGTTCAAGTGGTCCTTTACCGAGGTGAGAGTCAATCAACCCTGTTAAAGACGGTACACACAAGTTCCCAAGGTAAACCTTCTTTTCCGAGTTTTCTTTATGCTGTTACGACAGTCATGCAACGTTAATTTTAGTAAATATACAAGTAAATTATTTATATAATGTATATAACGTATTGGTAACACAGTAAAGTGTTTTTGAGCATTCGTGCACGTGCGTGTGTGTGTGTGTGTGTGTGCGTAATGTGCGTGTGTGTTTGTGTGTGCGTGTGTGCGTGAGAGAGAGAGAGAGAGAGAGAGAGAGAGAGAGAGGGAGAGAGAGAGAGTTATCATCCAAGCAATGCCTTACCAATCTAATCTTGCAAAGGCTTTCTGATTAATATGAAGCCTTTATCACAGTACAAATACAAAACAACAATCTACGCAATTATTGGAAATAGTTCAATGCCCTGCACAAGACATAATACATGGTTCAATTGTATATTTTTAAACATATACAGTATTTAGAGAAACCACTGACAATTACATCAGATGCATATTGGACACATTAGTTATTGATTTTTATTTTTTATTTATTTATTGATGAACAATCCAGAAAACCTTTACTTGGGGAGAAATGGTATGGCATCGTATACAAAACAATTCGTGCCGCCAGTATAACACACTGACATATTGAAATATACAAATGGAAAATCTATATTAGACTAGCACTGTTGCTTATCTTAATATCTCGTATGTGCATTGATACAAATCATTAACTGCGATTGACAACATATATACCTTATAAAAGTCGATGAAAATATGTCGATATTGTCCGTCGCATTTTGCAGAAAGCACATACTGTCTGTCTTCATTCTCATACTCTCGTACAAGAAAGTCACCATCATTGGCCAATTGTTGTTCAGCTTCTTCACGAGATATTTTGCCATGAAACCAATCCTGCCTTTGGAGAGTTTTTGATTGACTAAATCGGTTCTGCAGCAAAGTTGAAAAACAAGTGAAACGTTGTATTAAGTGTAGTTATATTCTATGAAGCCTATATTGGGCTACACTGTGTACATACCAGTTACACTTACTATGAACAAAAGAGTTACACGTACTGTGTACATACCAGTTACACATACTGTGTACAAACCAGTTACACGTGCTGTGTACATACCAGTTACACTTACTGTGAAAAAAAGAGTTACACATACTGTGTACATACCAGTTACACATAATGTGTACAAACCAGTTACACATACTGTGTACATACCAGTTACACATAATGTGTACAAACCAGTTACACGTACTGTGTACATACCAGTTACACGTACTGTGTACATACCAGTTACACTTACTGTGAACAAACCAGTTACACGTACTGTGTACATACCAGTTACACATACTGTGTACATACCAGTTACACTTACTGTGAGCAAACCAGTTACACATACTGTGTACATACCAGTTGCACCTACTGTGTACAAACCAGTTTCACATACTGTGTACATACCAGTTACACTTACTATGAACAAATCAGTTACACGTACTGTGTACATACCAGTTACACGTACTGGGTACAAACCAGTTACACTTACTGTGCACATACCAGTTACGAGTACTGTGCGCGTACCAGTTACACGCACACAGTAGAAACCAGTTACGAGTACTGTGCGTGCACCAGTTACGAGTACTATGCACGTACCAGCTACAAATACTGGGTACGTTCCAGTTAAACGTACTGAGTACGTACCAGTTACACGTACAGTGTATGTACCAGTTACAATTTATGTGTACGTACCAGTTACACGTACTGTTACGCACCAGTTACTAATGGTATGTACGTACCAGTTACGCGTACTTTGTGCTTACCAGCTACAATTACTGTGTAAGTACCAGTTACACGTACTGTGTACGTACCGGTTTCGTGTACTTTGCGCGAACCAGTTACAATTAGAGTTTACGTACTAATTAGGCGTACTGTATGCGTATCAGTTACACATACTGTGTACGTACGAGTTACCAGTTACAATTACAGTGTACTTAACAGTTACGAGTACTGTGCGCGTACCACCTACAATTACTGTGTACTAACCAGTTATAATTACTGTGTGCGTACCAGGTACGCGTACTGTGTACGTACCAATTGCATTTACTGTGGGCAAACGAGTGAAATGTACTGGTGCGTACCTTATACAATTACTGTGTACAAACAAGTAGCTCGTACTGGGTGAGTACCAGTAACATGTACTGTGTGCGTACCACCTACTCGTACTGTGTACGTACCAGTTGCATTTACTGTGGGCAAACGAGTTAAATGTACTGGTGCGTACCTGATACAATTACTGTGTACAAACAAGTTACTCGTAATGGGTGCGTACCAGTTCGAATTACAATGTACGTATCGGTTAAACGTACTATGTGCGTACCAGTTACGGTTACTGTTTATGTACCAGTTACACGTACTTTGTACGTACCTGTACCGTGTACATAACAGTTGCACGGACTTTGTGCGTATCAGCTATATGTTCTGTGTGCATACAAGTTACAATTACTATGTACGTACCAGTTACGCGTACTGTGTACATTCCAATGACTGTGCGCAAACCAACCAGTTACACGTACTGTGTACGTACCAGTTACACGTACTGTGAGCGTACCAGTTCGAATTGCAATATACGTACCAGTTACGTGTACTGTATACGTAACAGTTATGCGTACTTTGTGCGTACCAGTCACGGTTACTGTTTATGTACCAGTTACACGTACTGTGTACGTACCTGTCAGAAGTACCGTGTACGTAAATGTTACACGCACTTTGTGAGTGCATACCAGTTACAGTAACTATGTACCTACCAGTTACGCGTACTGTGTACGTTCCAATTACACGTTCTGTGTGCATGCCAGTTAGAATTACAGTGTTCGTACCAGTTACGGGTACTGTTTACGCAACATGTGTACGTACCAGTTACGCGTACGCTTTACATACCAGTTAAAATTACAGTGTACATACCAGTTACGCGCACTGTGTACGTACCAGATACACGTACAGTGTGTGTACCTGCCAGTTAGAATTACAGTTAACATACCACTTACTCGTACTGTGTACTTTCCAGTTACAATTTCCTTGTACGTACCATTTACATGTACTCAGTACTTACCAGTTGCGAGTACCTTGAACGTACCAGTTACACGTATTTTGTACTTAAAGAGTCAATATTCAGATATATGAAGATAATCTCTCGTAATGAAGACCCAGTCGATGCAATTCGTGAGTCGAAATAAAATGTGTAATTTCAAAGTTCATATTGTGAAAGTATCACACAAGCGGCTGTCACAATATACCGAGTTTAAAGCTAAGCATGCGTAGGAATTGTGTAAAAGAAGCTTTTTGTTACAGCTTTAAAAAGTTTGTTTTTAACGACGATATTGCCGGAAACGGAAACATTTTAAATTTAAATCCATACATTTTTCCATTGGCGAATATAAAACAAATTTTAAAAGAAATGAAAATACAGATTTCAATTTCCTTTTTATTTTCTGTTATCTGTATTAGTCACAACCACTGTGCAGCCACTTAACTTGTATTATCTTATTTGTGGTACGGACAGACACCGATAATCATAAGTGTCGAAGGACGTCGTATGTTGCTTCTGCATACCACACAGAGCTATTGGTATTGCCTCGACAATTTCCGTTATCCGGTAATGTTAACGTTAACCGACAAGGCAATTTCGATTTCACAACATTTGGTCGAGGAAGAGCGATCGAAGATTCGGCCTTATTTGTAGACATAATACACACTTGCAATATAATAGTTTTGTCATGGATTACACCCTTCAGGTCATGTGGTAAATATCCGTACGTTGTAAACTGAGCAATTTACGTTCATACTAAAATTTAGACCGTACTTCTCTGTGAGTGTATTATTTTTTAATACATACTGATAAAGGTGATCCTTTGTGAGCAACAAAGACAATTAAGAGAATAAAGCAGCAGACTCGGTTTTATAGAGTCTGTTCATGAGAAGTAATGAAACAAAGAGTACCTGTTTTGAATTTTTTAATTGTATCTCCGTTCCATCCTCATTTTTTAATTTTTTATTAGGTTGGTACAACTTGCTGATTAACTCCGGTACTGTATCTGCATCTATGTTCTGTTTTAATACGGATTAAAAAGAAATATAAAAAGATCGGACAGTGAAAGTAGCATTCAAGGAGGACAGTCAACCACAAAACACAGAAACAAATACGCAAAAGACAAACAAGAAGGCAAAAGCAATAATAAATGCAAACGACATCACAAACACAAAAGGGTTGACAATAGGGTTACCGCCTTGGAACGGTCAGTGGCAAAGTAGGCCACTGTGGGTTTAAACCGGTTCTAGGGTGCACCAAACCTCACACTTACCCTACTGTCATCCCATTAAAACAGGACAGTGTAAATAACGGAATCCCCGCCATGATATAATCTCTTACCAACAAGGCAGCATCAATAGGCAATAGAAGTAAAACACAAATATGCTCGTGTAAATATAATACAAAAAAACAATAGCCTAGAAAGCCACAATGATGGTACTCAATGACTTGGCAGAAGCCAGAGCAGTAAGAGAATAAACCATTAAGGGCACGACAAGAAAGATCATGGACAAACATCAAACGCCACCGTCCCAACGGGCTTTACGTAGGCGTCATCATAGGGTCCACAGCCTGTCCGGTCATCGTACAATTAAAGAGGAAAGCATAGTACGTTGCAAAATGATAGTGTCATTACCTCTTTTGATATCCTTTTTAACAAGTTGAACAAAGATAGTATGAAAGCGATCATGACCAATAATCTTACGAAGTTTATAAATCACAGCACCATAGAAGTCAGGTTGTGATAGTCCTTGTCGCAGAAGAGTCCTTAAATTACTTTTATACTTGGAAAGAAGGTAATGCTTAGGCAAATCTCCCTGAAAGTATATAAGTTAAGGCTAAATAATGTAAAGTTGCCATACAAAGAAGGAAAATACAAGTGTTCTTCTTTATATTACATTCAATATGTTTCCATTGTTGCGTTTGTTCGACAAGTGGAGTGCGTGTATTGTCTTCCTCATCAATGTATCGACCTAGTTTGAGCTGTTTAGTAATCATAACGCTTTATCTGTGTTGGTATCTAAGACTTTTACTATTACAAATGGCGCTATCTAATGCCAAAGGGATTTTGAATAGCTATTATGACAACATCCTTTTAAAGGTCCAAAACAACTCAACGTGTAACATATGTATCGATATGGGTCAGACGTAACAAGAACGAAAGTTCAAATCAAGCAAAATGCATAGTTAAAATATAACCAATACGTTCATTTAAACAATAAAATAAAACGTATTAACTTACAAATCACAATTAAATTACCCCGATGACCCAATATATTCTAATCATTATTAAAGTCCCAGTGAAACTCTAATGTCAAAATAAGACCAAGATAATCCAAAATATTCCAGTATCATTTTTATTCCATGCACATATAATACCAATTTTGCTTCTTTTCTCGCTCGTTAGTTTGTGTGGTTCTACCATGGGATCTCCTTTTCAGTACCTATTGATTAAATAGTGACTACGAATGCACCAACATTCTATAAAAATCTTGTCCTTTGCAGAAAAGTCTAGAAAAAACACACATGTTCCTTTTAAAGTTATTTTAGAAATTGTTTTTTTTTTCAAAGGTATTAAACTTAGACAGTGTGACCTAACTCGACAGAAAATCAAACATACATATAGGATCTTAAACGAATTCCCATTTCATATAGGATTAATGAAACGAGTTATGAATTATGTTAATTTTAACGAGTCTTTTGGCGAGTTAAAATTAAAAATAATTCATAACGAGATTCATAAATCTTATATGGAATGCGAACGAGTTTAAGATCCTTTTGATTAACATTGCAATCAAATAAGTAAAACATAATTCAGATGGACATCAAACCGAAACGACGTCAGACACACTTTAGCGCCAAAACGTCATAAAATCAGGCAAAACGTCGCAACGTCACGTCAAACACAACGTTGAGTATCAAAGAGTTCGGTTTTTATCTCTTTACAAAAGGCGTTTTACGACGACTTTAACAAAATTGCACACTGATTTGTATAACTTTCATTAGTTAGTATAAGCTGTGTTAAATACTACGTTTGTGACCTAAATCTAGATGACTTTATAATAAATAAAATAGTTCCAGTCAGTAAAACCTGCGTAGTGTTACAGATTCAACTCAAACATTCAAAATCGTTCCAGCTTGTATTACACGTGTGTCATACAACATAATATTACATGGGTTTTCTACACTGCTAACAAGGCACGCTATGTGATAAACTAAGATATATGACGTTGAACTTGAGATATTGTGCAATAATATTTCAGGTATCATGTTTAAAACCTTGATAATAATTAATGCAAAATTAAAAAAGTGTGCCGTACCTTTATTTACGGTCCCGTCTAATAATGCAAAAACAGTGACCAAACCCATATACATGTATATGTTTCGTACAAAGGTTCACATTGTTACCTCGACGTGTTTTGCGTAAAACTTGAAAGTATGGTCTAAGACAATTGTCATGATCAGGTCTCAGGTTATTTTGGCACTGATGCAGTCATATACTTTACATCAATAACATGTATATATACACCATAGGTTCTGACGATAACTACAACTTGGCCTGTTACTGACGCAGACTCCAATGGGGGAAAACAATTCAATAGTTAATACACAAGACGCCCAAGAAGGCCAGTATTGCTTTATCGCTTAAGGATTTATGATTTCGATTGACGTTCTGAAATGGTTTTATCTCATTCTTAAACATCTTATATTTGATGGTAATCGAGTGACAACAATAAGAAGCTTCCGTGTTCTTTTCTTTGATTTAAGCTAGCGACAATTTTTTTTCTTTTCTGGTGCTTATTATTTCGAAAACTTCATATTAGCTTCGTGTCAACCAGTATCATCATTCGAAACGAAACAGAACAAATGATTGGTTGATTTCCCAATCGTACATAGTCCACCAATACCGTCTTCTTCGAAAGCATCCATGAATTAGTCAAGATTTTGTGAATGTTTGATTTCAGTGAGACTGAGATAAGCAGTTACCCGACCGTTTTAATACTTAGGAGATACAGGTTTTTCGGCATAAATTGTTTGTATAACATTAGACTTGGTCACTGTATATTTTAACACATATTGTAACGATTGCGTGCTGAATAAAACACACAGTAATTTAAAGACATGCCTACAGATGTTTATGTGCATCTTGTTCGCGCATACCTATGTAAGAGACTATGTACACAAATAACTTACCTTTTCAAAATTATTTATTTTTCACTATATTTCATTATTATGAACCTAATTGACTGTTTAGATAACGAATTTATTTGCTGATACACTAGCATCAAATACAGCTTCAGTATTTTGATACAGACCACGGAAATATATATTGGTTTAGCCGCTATAGCTGTTTAATACTGACTGTCTGCGAAGTAAACAATAACGTAAATCATTAAATACTGCTGACGTGAAGACTATACATGTACATTTATTTTACACGTGTGGAATCCACTGAAGTACGAAAGGGATATGTAGATCATAACAATAACAAAATGTTTTTGTTTAATTTTGGGTGTGGGGGTAGGGTTTGGGGGTTGGGGGCGGGGTGGGGGTGGGGGTGGGGGTGGGAGGGGTTGCTCCAAAACCCCATACATTTTTTGGGTGTTATAACTGACATACTCTCAAAAACAATTATGATGACGATATTTGCTAATAAAGCAGAAGTTTTGAATAAAGGTTTTTCTTAGAATTAGGTTTTTTTCTCGAAATGTCTCTTCTCCCCGCGAACATCTGTCATTTATTTCCCCGAATCTGCAAGGGAATACAGGTAATATCCGACCTATATTTCCGCATATATCAAGTCTTTTTTTTTCATTTATACATAGAATAGGATCATATAATTAAATTCAACCTGATTAAAGTTAATGTAATTCGATTTAATTTGTGTAACTAAATTTCTTGTTTTTTTGCCTAATTTGGGTTGAAATGAAATTATAAGAAATTTGCCAAAAATGAAATATGGTTCAAATATGCATCTTAAGATATCCCAGAAAGCAAGTTGGTTACCTTTTATTTTTAAAGCTGAACTATTCTTAGAATAGACCGTTCGAGCTATGTACCAAACCAAATAAATGTGTAGGAACTGTAAGAAATGTCCTTTACTATGGGCACTTCTTCATTCAATAGACGGCTACCAAACCGAATGTGAATTATTATAATATGTATGGTCACAGTTTCTTTATTTAAAGAGTGTAAATATGAAACTTCTAAGAGAGTGAAAATCCATAATAATATTGAGAAAAAGATATTGCTTTTGATGGTAAGACAACTTGCTACATGTGAACTATTGAGGAACAGCAAAACCAAAATGTTGTGGGAAAGGGTAATGTTTGTGTCAATAGAATGGAATACTACCTGCTCCGTCTTGATTTGGTCTTGATGCATTTTACAATCCCCATCTTCATCTTCACACTTTATGGAACATCTGGTCGCTATTTTGAAACAACAGGATCCACATCCTGACTGCTGAAAAACAAAGCCGGTATTCCTGATATATACATCCATGAAAAGGGCTCAAGCGGTAATCTTGAGGTCTACCATGTACACATTTTCACGCAAACCCCCTTGTAATACGTTTATGTATTACATTTATTAGAAATTATGCATTTAAACTGTACTATAATGTTTTATGTTAAAGAATTATTATCTCAGATATTTGTATTGACAACTGTGTAAACAGAAACAAATGTATATAAAATAATAAGTTTGATAATTGTCTTGTTAATTCACATTACGAATACCTGTTACATTGTAATTAAACACAGAGTCTCTATATCAATCTCCGATACAATGACATGTTGTGATTGCTTTCAAACTAATTTTAAGTGAGGATAAAGTAATATTGCCGTGCGTATCTCTAGTATTTCGCTAAACACAGTATACATGTATGTACGTACAGCATTTATTTGAAGATTAGAGAGTTGCACTGACACTCAAGAAAAGTTGAATCGAATTGTATGTTATTGTCGCACCAACAGCTCAGATCATATGGCGACTTTCCAGATTCCACTGGTGGAGGAAGACCCCAGGTGCCCCTGCGGGCAATTTTCGTGCACGTGCACGGGCGGGCACCTGGGTAGAACCACAGAAGTTCCTCAAGCCAACTGGATAGCTTCCTCACATAACGATTCCTTTCCCCTGAAGGATCATAAAATGGTTGAAACAATAACCAGATAAATGAAGTTATTTTTAGTATGATAAGACAAACGTTTGACCATGACCTTATACCTACTGACCTAATTGCAGTATGCTATTCATACATGTAACGAACTGTTCTGCGACAAGGACTATCACAACTTAACTAGTCGTAAGATCCAAGTTCACTATCATAGCCATTGTATATTTCAACGCACTACATGTTTAGTGTTGTTCCCCACCATGCATGACGTTTTCATTGTACGATGATCGGACAGATGCCATCTTCCTAAATCCTGAAAGGACCATAACGTTTAATGATTGCATGCACGCTAGTATTGTCGTGGCCTTACTGGTGTATTCTCTTGTTGATCTGATTTCTGTCAAGCCATCGAGTACTTTCGTCTTTGTGTCTCTCTTTGACCATCTTTGTGTTTTCCTTACATAGCATATTAATCTTGCCAAATTTATACGAAGCTATAGCCTGTTGTGGACTTTCGATTTTTATTTTCGCTTTTGTTGAGATGATAGTAACGTAAGATCTAGATTGAGGTTTGTTGCTTCCTAGAACCAGTTTAACGCCCCAGCCGTCTTTATGATACTGAACTTACAAGGCAGTACCCACATTGTAAACCATTATGCTTGTGGTTTCACGTACTTTGTTTTGCAAATGCTTATTTATTCATAGTTGTTGTTCGTTAGAAGGATGTTTGACCTTTGCATTTACTTTGTTTCACAGTCTTTTGGAGATAAATTTGCTTTACTTTAAATCAGATTATCTCCATAGTTTATTGATGCGATCTTGGTAAAGTTGACCATTTAACTTTGAAAGGTATCATTTCTCAATATACGATTTTAAGATCTAGACTGAAAAATTGAAAACGCTTATCAATATCCAAAACTATATGAAAGCATAGATAAAGCATAGATAAAAACAGTGTCATTTCTGTCAAAATAGGAACAAAACAGAAAAACATTATTTTAAATAAATAAGATCCAAATAGCAGTTTTATTTTTTAAGTTCAATAATTATGCTACATTCACATGAAAGGTAGATCACTGTTTTATGAGACTTCAAGTTAAGGCATATACAGCGTGCATATTATTTAAAAAATAAACACAAACAGTTATACACCAACATACCTGTTTTGGAATTTTATTCTTCAAATTCAATTGCTGTGGTGGGATTGTAATCCCTGACATGTAGTGGTTGATCAACTCATGTAATGTCTGAAAATGTTCTTTCCCATAACAGAACTTTCCCTGAAATTATGTGGAGACAATTTTATTCTCACCACTTAACAAAGGATTGGAACCCGCAGCCCTGGGACACCAACCTGGACACAGCGCCTCAACCATAAATATATATATTATTTGAGATACCATATAATATATACGTAAAATATATATATATATATAAGGGTGAGAAAATACATACATCTTCAAAAAACCTTTAAAAAAGCACTGGATCCCCGAGGGGATACAGTATCACATTTGGCTCCAGAGTGTCTATTCAAAGTAAACAGTTTCTGCAACACTGCCAAACGATAAGTTGTTTTTCAAAGAGATTTATTTAAACTGCCGTGTATTTTAGTGTTTTTTGTTTCGTATTTGTTATTTTTGTGTTTGTGTACTCCTGATGAAGGCGTTAGCCGAAAGCGTTTGAGTTTTTGTAAACTGTAGCACTGTATAAATGTTTTTTTCCCATCTATATATATATATATATATATATATATATATATATATATATATGTGTTTATATTATTATTATGAATTTATTTTCCTCAAATGATAAATAATTATATTCTAAATTCATTGCATCATTATTTATCTGGCGTCTTTCTAATGTGAATGTTTGTATAGGTACCTGAGATTCTAATCACGTATAAGTGAATCCTCAATCGTATCAATATATGCTATGACTGTCGTTCTTTGGCGGAAATGCCCGAATATATCCGACGTGATCAAGAGTATGACCTTAAGTATCACCCAGTTTCCAAATTAAAAAAAAAAATTTTTAGGTCGAATAGATTGCCGAGTGGACTAAGGCGCCTGCTATTGGGCGAGGCGCTGTGTCGAGGTTGGAGTCGAGGGTGTGGGTTCGAATCCGTTGTAAGTGGTTGGTACAAAATGTTCTCCATCTATATATATATAGAGAGAGAGAGAGAGAAAGAGAGAAATATTTGTGAACTACCAAGGACAGGCAACCTTCGGACAAACTATGGCAGGGCGCCTAGCTATGGCGAGATACACAGGAGTCAAGAATATGCATTCACTCCTTAGAAAGGTAGCTGCAACACACGTTGATAAACTGCATCTCTACATCATAACACACTAGTCTGGAGGCACAATTAACATATAGACGCATACATACATACAATGATAGCTCATATGAGTGAGCCACATTTAAGCATTCAACCACACACAGCTATATTGAGACAGTGACAATGAAAGGTGCCGGATTTTGGGGATACTGTAAATTAAGTAAATATAATAAAGGGAGAGAATTTTAACTCACTACGGCAACTTTCGAAATTGGGATCTCGTAAGAGATTCACGTTCACAAGGCAGAATTATTTATAGGGAGAAATATCTGTGATCTACCAAGGACAGACAACCTTTGGACGAACAACGGCAGGATATATATTATTATTTCAGAGAATTTAATTCAGAATAACGCACATCGGATCTAAAAGATACAAATATAAACATGGATTATTATATGTGTAGAAAAATGTGTACTAACTTACCAACGTATTCGAACCCACAGCGTTATTATTCCTGACGCTTGCTTCAGCGAAAGGATTTTAATCAGTAACTTGAATAATTAAACCATACATACAAACAAAATTAATCACTGGATCTGGAAACAATAGTAATTAAACCATACATACAAACAATATATATCACTGGATCTGAAAAAAATAGTAGCAAATAACAATATATTAATTTGAATATCAAAGGAAAAATCATCTTTCTTGAGTCAAACTACTTTTTTATTGGAGCATTTCTCATATAAATTCATTGATGTTGTGACAGCAGAAATTAAAGAAATCTCAAATAATGTCAAGTACATATAGCATTTATAGTTTGCTTTACACTTTTCAGTGTGTCTTAACACATGGAAATCATTTCTGGATATAAACTCTAGTAAAAACGAGACTTTTGCCGCATCGAAAATACGCTTTCACGCGTGAAATTTGTATTATGAAAAGTAATTTATTTCTATTTACCACTAAGAATGTCTATCACTGATATAAAATCCTCTGGCAGAAGCAAACACCTCGAACAATAAGACAATATCCTCTACACAACGCTCCCTAATAGCAGACGCCTTGTTTATCTAAACAGACTGATATTGAGGACTAGATCATACTAAAGTCTAGTATTGAAAGCATCGGATATCTCCGGGCATTGTTCAAATAACGATCATACGATACCGTATTCACACGACGTGCTTATAACGGTAACCTCAGGTACCTATACAAACATACATACAGATGGTAGATCATTACGATGATGTATGATAGGTATTACAATTAAGTATGTATATATTACATGTATATATATAAAAAGGTATTAAAATAGAAATTTGGAAATCGTTCGAACATTGTTTTGATTCTTACCTCAGAAGAAAAACACAGTAAAGCATTTTATATTTAAAAAATATTTAAAAAACACAGACGCTTTTTAGATAAATATAAAACACTATCAAATATTTGAACGCTTAAAATACTGTAAAAATATGAACGTTTAAAACACTATCAATTAAATTATATATGAACGCTTAAAGCACTATCAATATATGTACGGTAAAAACACTATCAAATATAAACGCTATAAACACTATAAAATACATGTATACCAACGCTTAAATCACTATCAATATATGAACGCTTAAATCACTATAAATATATGAACGCTTAAATCACTATCAATATATAAACGCTTCAAACTACCTGAATGAATATATGCCGGGGTCTTCCCCAGTACACAGACAGCATATACATACTCCCGGATTCGTTATTGATTTGTTTAACTTTCCGTACTAAGAAATCACCGTCCGTTTTCAAATATTGTTCAGCTTCAGCTCTGGATAGTACACCATTCAGCCAACTTGGATCCTTACTCTTTAAACACTGAGGAAGCTTACTCTGTATTGGATAAAATACTAATATATAAATATGAAAGCTATACACAGGTGTGAGTTGTAACAAATCCAAGTGGACTTTCTTGCAGTTTTGAATTAGAAGGGTTGTTCAGATTATTGTTTATATTTCCATATAAAAGTAAAAACAAACAATAATTACACGGTTAATAAAAAGCAAGTCATATGAAATCACAAACACAAATGGGTTGACAAAAGGACTCCACCTTGGAACGGTAAGTGACAAAAAGGCTGCAAGGGGTTCAAACGAATTGTTAGGGTGAACCAAACCTCACTAGTACCCATTGTTAACAAGCCAAGTATTTGTTTAAGTGAAATAAATTGTATTTAAAGTCGGCAAGACATAAACACAATCAACATAAGTTATTAATAAGCATTTGAACCGACATGAATAGCATAAGTACACATTAACAGCACATCAAAGACAGCTAAGATAAAATATTCGTGTTATCCCAATAAAACGGGACAGTGCAAAGACAGACATCCTAACTAGGCTATATTATACAATAAGCTAAGTAGCATTAATAGGCAACATAAACAAACAAGATGATGATGTACATATGAATATGAAACAGCCTAGAAACCACAAAGCAAGTACACAATGTCATGGCAGAAGCCGGAACAACACGATAATAAACCATGAAGAATACGACAAAATACAACTGAAGACAAACATTAAACGATACTGTCCTTTCAGGATTTAGGTAGACGTCATCTTAAGTCAACATAATGAACATGGACTTAATATACTTGTTAGGTGATATGTTTCTCAGATTCAGTTCTTGACAGTACACCATTCAACAAAGTTGGATCTTTACTATTTGATCGGTCAAACTTCTTAATCTATATTGTAGAAAAGATAATACGAACATACATATAGGCTAGCACTACACAAATGTGTTATTTGTAACAAATACACACGCCTTAAATATGATATGTAGTTCACTTGATATTCATAGATTGTGTTCGGATAGTTTTAATTAGAGTGTGCATGGTTTCTAATAGTGCTGCCCGGATGCTCGGATCTTTTCTGGTTGTAACAAGTTCAGACAAACAAACAATTATGCACGTGATAACAATACTAGGTTATTCTCATGACGGTATGCATTGGTTCCTGTTATTATTATTATTTTTTTATTTTTTTTTGCAACTATTGCAGGTGTAGCGAGTTAGAACACAATTGTGAACGACCAGATAAGCACATGTTCGTACTCTGCACTGCATGTTTAGTAATCTGACCATTTTTGTAGCATGGTGTATTTAGTAAAAATGAGATATAGGGTCCCATAGAAACCACAGCGTCCGAACGCAATGGCATCGTAGGTCCGCACTGTTCTGCAAACAAGGACTTGATAATACAATGAAAGAGACAAAAAACAACAGAAAGGGTGGTGAAGACAGGGCAACCGATTTGGAACGGTCTGTTGGGAATAGGAACACTGAGAGGTCAGGGTGACGACCGTACTCTTACCCTAAATTAAACGATTTAATGCTTTGCATTCATCAAAGGAAATGTGACTGACCATGCTACAACTTCTTATTAACCACAGTTCTTCATGTCATCGATTACCTTTTTGAGCAAATGAACACATTGCATAAACTGAGACAAATTGTCGGATGGAAATGGAGTTAGTGAATAAAAATTTAAAGCAAGCAATGTTTCATTATCTGTTATGAGATATTAAATACATTCGATTTCCGCCTCTTGATATAATAACATCATTTGCGAAAATTTAAACATGACTATTGTAACAGACGAGTAAACCGCAAAATAGAGCATCGACTAATAGTAGTAGGATATTTGATTACTGTGTACACACGTACACTTCTATAAAATATTCTCATATGTGTTACAAGGAATGGTATAATTGTCGTCAATATAACCTTTTTCGCGGGAGGCCCTACTGGATTTTTCAATTTTATTTTCTCTTCCCCGAATGTCCTGTTAAGACATGTGTCGCTCAATTCCTCATCCGTCTGACACTTTGTTTCTGTTGCTGAATCAACAAAACGAAGACGATACTTTCTCTGAAATGAAAAAGGTACTAAAATATTAGTCGCACCTGACATAGATACTGGTAATTTGGTTTGAAGAATAAATGAACAATTTGATGTTTACAATCAACTATTCCTCACATAGTAGTGTAGCGGTTTTGTTGCAAATTGCGTGTTGTTTAACCTTAAAAATCATTCCAAGCGCGGAACATTGTTTCCTTGTTCTATATGAGCTAGAAATGGAGATTGTTTTTTTTGTAAAAATAATCTCTGTATCTTTTCTCTAGTTCTGCAGAATAAAAGCACGAACAATAACAATGGCTGTGTGTGTTCATTGCACAACTGTGGATAACTTCACAACAGATAAAGGCATACTGTAATGGTTTGTGGATTCTTTTAAAGTTCTCAGGCCATGTTTTGTTTCATGAACAAGTTTTTGTCTATTTAAATCGAAACCAATACATAACAATATATATGTACAATTCACACGTTTCAGTATCTGTGAAAAGCGAGAATAGGATTTTATTTGATGACGTAAAAAACTTTAAACAGGTAAATTAATCCACAGGTAATTGTATTTATCAATTATCTGGCAATAGATGTGCAGCTATACAATTCAGATTTACTTCATTTCTCCGTGCAGTCACGCAGTGGTAAAAGTAGTATACGCCATGCAAATAATATTTATTTGTTCATACAACTTAGTAGCGGTTTTAAATATATGTTTCTCTCCGGGACTGTCAACACATATTCATATGATGTTTAAGAGTTAATTTTAATAGATCATACTACAGCAAGGGTGGTCATTCATCTGTATACATGAAACAGTGATGGAGCCCACACTAACTGTTATATAGGATTGAGATTCGCCTTTGGAGGTCTTCTTCTAAACTTAAACACACGTAGTTTAAATAACCAATGTGATGAACATAGCAACAAATTAACAGGTAGCTAGAACAGGTAACCGTATACATTAGTAATACTTAAAAGCAATTTTAGAAGAAAGTAAAATAATTTGACATTGTTGTTTCATGTTCATTTGTTCAAGTAAAGAAATGAGCAATAGTGAGACACATTTAGCTTGATGTATAATGTGACATCAACTGGAAAATCGAATGTTTATGTAAAACGAAGGTTCATGGTAAATATGTTCGCCTTAGATATACTTAAATATTTACCGATGACAAAATGACTGGATTATAATATTACGGCCTGACGATTTGTAAAACTATATAAATATTCATTAACTTTACTGGCAAAATACAAAACCTGAAAAAGTACATTATCGTAAACACTATAACCTCCTTTGAATCAAGCGTTCGATAGTCATTTCCACTAAGTGGCAATTGTAAATAGAACATAAATTCAGCTTTTCTATGAATAAAATAGATTTACAACTTTATGCCTCAATTTAGTTCATTGTTCTGTTATTTATAAAACAATAAAAGATAAATGAAAATGGGAACCCATCTTTAACTATTTTTATTTTACTGCAAAAGAGCGCATATAACAATGTTTTCAGAAATAACAAGTATGACAACTATTCCATACCTTTAGAAAGAGATGAATAGGTCGCTGTTTAAAAACAGACAAGACGTATAGTTCTTTTTCCTTGCTGATTTCTCGAACATGGAAGTCCCCATCTTTAACAAGAAGCGTCTCGGACTCCCCACGGGTTATTTTACCAATGTACCAGTTCTCCCCTTTCGGTAGATTTGCAGCCTGTAGATTTAACATAAATTATAACATAACGATACTTTAAGCATTAACGTCGCTGAACTAACAATGACATAATTAATATACGCATTAACTATAATTAAACAAGTTTACAATAAGTTTCAACATGTATTTAACATGTTGAAAAATGTTGTTACATTTTACATGTAGTGTGGTGTAATTATTTTTTCAAAACGGCTTCTATTTTTTGTATCTTCACATTTATTTGTAGTCATCATTCGTTCAAGAGTGCCCAGTCGATAAACTGATTTCTACTGTAACAATATTCTACAAATGAAGTAGTTTAATATAGCTCCTAAACAATAGGCGCTGTGGGTAGATGTAACGGACACTCACTGCTCACAACTGCTTTACTAGGACACTGGCCATTATAAACCCAGATAAAATGGACACTGTTTTGAAAATTTAAAAAATATCAACATAAATATAAGACAAAGCATGTATGAGGCGGAACGTTTAAATAACATTCCCGTCGAGATGTATGTTCTTGTTCTGAACAAATGCAGACTAATTCCTAACAAGCTGAATCAAATTTACTTTTGACCGGTCGATACAATGTTGATGACTTTAAAAGACAAACATCTATATTTTATTTCTCATTTGATAACAATGAGATCCCATAGTGGTTTGCATCCGCTCTGGTTCAATACAAATATAAATGTTAAGCCTAAAATCGGAAAATATTTACATCGTGTCTAAATTTCAGAGCACCAAACCCTGGTTGCTCTGTCAGATAATGTGAGGTTTCTGGCAGCAGATACAATCTGTATTATTGGCACCGGACCCCGGTTTAAACATCAGATTAGGGAGAAAAAACAGATGAACGATGCATTGATTGACCTCAGTTGACAGAGGTACGCAACTTATTTAACATAGGTACACAAGATGCAAACAAAATCGTCTTTTGATAGTAATGACAAGCCGGGAGGACACATGTAGCTGTTTATAAAAAAAGATATGCATTTGACATTGCAAATGCATCTAATACGATCTGGTGTCAGATGCAAATAGGATTCAGTGCCAGAACCGATAGTGGTCCGAGCCTTTGCAATGCACAAACAACTAAAAGTTTCTGAAAATCGGAGGAAATTAGTATGTATTTAAAGAAGACCGATAGACGTGAGACACACAATGGTCCGTATGTGTATGTCTAAATCATTCACCAGACACAAAATGGTCAGTATGTGTTTGCCTAAATCATTCATGAGACACAAAAAGGTCGTTATGTGTATGCCTAAATCATTCATGACACACAAATGGTCCGTATGTGAATAAATCATTCATGAGACACACAATTTACTACATTGTGCAGTTCTTATAATTGCTCTGACTATCCTTTTTGTTCACATGTATACAGTAATCGATATCCCCACAAGCAGTAATTAATTACAGAAAACGTGTCATACACGCTATAAGATCTGACAACACTGCCTTGGAGGTCACGTCTGATCGACCTTTCATCTAATCAATATTCATGAGAAGATCAACTAAATTCATCCAATGTTTTATATGGACGTCAGATGATGTTCGAGTGAACTGAACAAACAAAAATCCACATAAAACACATATGTCTATATCCAAAAAAACAGCCTTCGTGTGTTATTGCTATGAATTGCACGATAAATTCAAGGAAATGCACTAAATGGCATTATTTACATCAAAAAGACGAAGAAAATCAACATTCGGAAGAGTATGTGAAATATATATATTCTACCAAGATTATTGCTACATTAAGGGTTCTAAATAGTATGTCTTAGTACGTCTGGCCCGTCTGGCCCGCTTAGCTCAGTTGGCATGGACTAATGCGACGTGCTATTATTATTACCCGCGAGTGTAATTTTAGTGTCGGTTTAACCCCAGGAATCGGTACATCTTATTTGTGTACCTTTATTCAATTCCGTCAATTTTGCCTTTTCCTCAATAATGGTTGGTGTGTCATGTTTGTCAACGCCATTATTTTGTGTTTTATAAGCTCAAAGTTACGGACATTGTGGGCGTAGACTGCTGCACAATATTTGTCTCATGCGCAGTGAAGCAGACTATAACGAATGATTTTGTAGACGGAAATCTGTTTAGCTAGACGTAAGGTTAATCTGATGTGACCTCCATTGCAGATTTGTTAGATCCTTAGTAGTGTAGAGTATCGTATCGTGATAAAGGGTCTGATTTTAATGATATTTGGTGTGTGCGTCATTGATTTGAATACGATATATAGGACAAAACTAAGGAAAGGTCCTAAGTTTTATGGAAATTCTAAATGCTTAATCATAAAATGAAGTAATTGGTTTTGTTTCTTTGTTGGGCAAATATAGGTGTTCATTAGTATGTCTACTATCACAAGACGTATTGATTGTATATTATTTCAAAGTTATGATAATGTCATAACATTTGATTATCACCTGTCTTGAGAAGATACCATACAAAGTCACCTGGCGAGGATATATTTACATTTATTTTGGGATGACATTGTGGTTAAGAGTGATGTTTGATGCACCCTAGGACCTGGTTCAACTCCCCAAAGGCCCTTTTTGCAACCCTTCACAAAGTGGTAGCCCTGTTGTCAGTCCGTTTGTGTTTGTGATGTCACATACCTTGCTTCCTATTAGCATTGTAATTGTTGTTTGTTTTATGACTGTTTTTGTTTGACTGTGTTCTGTGAAATCTACGTTTTCAGTTCGATGTTTACACCTCCTTGTATCTACATATATATTTGTAGGATATATGTATTGGCTTTCAAAACATTCCAACTTAGCTATGACGGTTAACTTAACGTCAATAAAGGGTCCATTGCAAGCAACACACGCAAACAAGAGAGACATGAGCAAGTAGCAGACTCGGTTTTGTAGAGTTTGTTCATGAGAGGAAATGTAAGGTCATGTAAGGTGAATATCTTCTCTTTCCCTCTACCACAGTCTTAAGTGTTCTTCTACTTTAAAACCACAACGACTGGAATGAAGGACTGGTAAGTGTTAACATTACTGATTTGAAGTTGGGTCAATTTTTTACAGCCGCCACACAGCACTGAACAAACGCTAGTGTGAATACCAATAAACACTAAAAGCAAGCAAGAACGAAATTTATCAGACAAATCTACCACTGTGACATTGAAAACAAATGGCTGATTGTTGTTTAACTTCATGATTTTGTAACGGTAGTACTAATGAAGTGATTGGTGTCAAATTATTGTTATTAATATTATTATTTACTAATGTTTGCATTATTTTCAACTGCTTTGCCGAGAATACATTCATTTTGCCGCTATATGTAACGTGGCGTCGTGACGCCGTCGGTGATAATGACGTTACGTCATGATTATTGTAAATTGTTATGCAAATGAAAAAAACCACCGGTAAGAACCTAAAGAAGAAGTACTTACTTCACCGTGTTTGATATTGATGCCGTAAACAAACTATCACAAGATGAATCTCATCAAACTTCTATCAATATGAGAGGTCTATCATCGCATCGTGTCCAGCCAATTTGACAGAATCAATATTACATTGACAAAAACAGTTACAATGCTTCTTTGTAACGACTCTAACACATGACGACTTACCTTATTATTTCCATGCGTTACATACGTTTATAGCTCCTTACTTAAATATACTCAAACGTGAATATGATTAGTATAATTAAGTAAACTTGCATTTCGTAAAATAGGCCTTTTCAGTTGTATGTCATTATTATCAATGACTACAGGATCTCCACTTTCGAAATGACGTTTGACCAATTCTGATACCGTTCCTGCGCATTTCTGTCCAATTCGAAACTGATTCTGAAAGAACACGTACGAGTGTGACAACATATGCTTAATAACAATAGCTGTGAAATAGGAAAATTAATGACATCGGCACTTTTCGATGAAAGTCCTCAGTCCGTCCGTCTGTCCGCATGTCAGTCCTTCAATCCGTCACTCTGTTTTTCTCGTAACCTCACCCATACTTGTTTTGACAATAGAATGCCTAGCATGCCTATATGACAAACAAAGGTTTCGGACGCAGTTTCTGGCTCACTGGTTAAGATGCCAAGGCTAACAGATCTAATTCATCAAAGCTTTAATTAACAATAATAGTTAATTAGCATTAACTCGTGAATTTCAATATTTGTTAATGCAATTTCTTACATGCTATACGTAATGATATACGCATATTATATCCTCCTCCCTTGCGATGGGATTATGGTCATATGGGATTAGCTTACATTTGTATTCAACGTAACCTAAACTCTTCTTATAACTGTTGATAGATGGTGTTCATATTTGGATCAGTGGTTGTCTAAGATGTTTAAAAGACAAAAAACGTTTCGAATCCCGGTTATAACCCCTGGGTATGATTAACATTATTTAAAGTAAGGTTTACAGCTACAGTTTTTAGCATTGTTAATGAAATGTATTTCCATTCATGTTTCTTTTTAATTCTAAGCCAGTTTAAGGAAGGTGTTTATATTTGAAACAATGGTGGACTGTGTTGCGTACCTGACAGCGAACTGCGTATATTTGCGTTAGACCTCCAATCGATATTGCTCAAGTTAAATACTGTATATGTTTTATTAATATGTTAATCGATGTTGCCTACTTAAGTGTCATTACACATTACCTGCATTTCTCGTTAAACAAATAAGGATGAAGTGATTAAAAAGCAACAAAACACTGTTTTAGTCAGTAACGTCGAGTATCGTGAAACACTCCGAAGTCAATAATAAATATAAACTTTTAAAGGCATAATTTACTGTTTCTGTAAAAGAGTGTGTCTACCATCGATCAAATGATATGACTGATTATATTGCTAAATTGACATATTAAATAAAGCTTTATAATAGCGAAATTGGGTACACTTAAAATCGATTTAAAGCTATTATAGCTGTATATAAGACTAATGGTAGGCGTGTACCGAAAGCAAATGGAAGCGGTTTCACACTTCGTTTACTACCAGATTAAATCTACTGAAACATGGCTGGGATAAAAGCGTATATGACGCATATGTATAGCAAACATTTGCATTGCTTTACCTGCTGTTTACAAAACAACATCAACAATACACACACATTCTCTGAACAATAAATAAGCTTTTGCGACTTTGGAATCATTGTCAATCAATACGCTTTATCACTGGGCTATTACAGTCAATTGCTCAATAGCGATATTTTTATCGAAATAATGTTAGTATTGTATACTTTATCCTGTGTTCATGATTTGTGTGATTATTTAAGGCGTCTCTAAGTGCATACGTACAAAGAAGTCCTTCAAACAAACTCTCCAGCAAATATAGATTACACACTCTGATATTACATAAGTATACTGAGAAACTCCATTATCAAACGAATGTATAGTAAAATGAAAAGTAGGTTATCAATTGGCATTGGCTCTGAGGCCTAATGCTAAGATATACGAATTGTTATTTCGAAGATCTCGAGTTCGAATCCCGTGATGAACGAATTGTTTTCAATGTGTATGACAGTGATGTTTTTTTTTATATCGATCATTATGTCCCGGTATACATTTCTCTCCTTATATTCGAGTTCACGGCTCTACGAGTATTTCACAAAGTTGAATTTGGTAGTGAACGACACGCAAAAAACTCCCTTTTGCTTTAAGCCCACGTCCACTATCCTTAAATACAGCTATGGTATATTTAAAATATGGGCCATATTGCCTAATGACCGGTCCAAGTAGTTAAAACCCTGTGTCTTCACCACTCGCTGTGTTGTGTATTGTCATTTTCAGTGTACATTTAACTTGTTTTTTTGTGTTGTCCAGTGCGTACTTACGGTGCAATTGCGTTTAGGTTCTGTGTTTTCTATAGGACCATTTGTGACATTTTTTAGTTATTCCCTTTTTAACTGATACATGTATTTATATGCTGATACAGTGTTAATTACTTGTCAATATAAGCTTGTACAATATCCGAGTTTAATTTTTTCAAATATCTGACAGTTAAGGCGGATAATAGGCGAGCATTGAAATGTTACATACTTTAGTTATGTCAATATGATGTGTTGTTTCTTTCCAGAAAACAAAGAGCTCGTATTCATGTGGCCTATTCTCAATTTCTCGAACTAGAAATTGACCGTCTTTAAATAGAAAGTTCCCGTCTTTATCTTTTTCTTTCAATATATCGCCAGCCTTCTGTCTTGATATCGCTCCACAATACCATTTCCCCATTTCATGTGTACATGCACATGCTCCTTTCTGAAATAAATACAATGTTTATTTTATTAAATTTGTTAATGAATTTACGTTCCAGGATTTACGTAAACAGTAAAAACAAGGACAAAACAGTAGTTTTTAACGATAAACACTTTAAGACATTAAGACTTATCTTTAAATAACGAATATTTAAAGAAGTGAGTTAAGCGTATTAAAGGACTGAGAAAAGCCTATTGAAGCATGGAGTTAAGCGTATTAAAGGACTGAGTCATGCGTATGAAATGACTGTTTAGCGTATTAAAGGACTTTGTTAAGTGTATTAAAGAACTGAGTTAAGCATATTAAAGGACTGAGTTAAGCATATTAAAGGACGAAGTTAGACGTATAAAAAGGACTGAATTAAGCGCATTAAAGAACTGAGTTATTCATATGAAATGACTGAGTTTATTGTATTAAAGGACTGAGTTAATCGAAATAAAGAACTGAGTTAAGCGTTTAAAGAACTCAGTCAAACAAATTAAATGACTGAGTTAAGCATATTAAAGGACGGAGTTAAGCGTATACAATGGACTGAATTAAGCTTATTAAAGAACAGACTTAAAAGCATCAAAGAACTGAGTTAAGCGCATTAAAGACCGAATTAAGCTTAGTTAATCATATAAAAGGACTGAGTTAAGCATATAAAACAACTTAGTTAAGCATATTAATGACTGGTTTTAGCATATTAAAGGACTGAGTTAAGCTTATAAAGAACTGAGTTAAGCATATTAAAGGATCGAGTTAAGGTATTAAAACTGAGTTAATTGTAGTATTAAATAACTAAGTTAAGCGTATTAAAAGACTGAGTTAATCGTATTAAAGAACTGAGTTAAGCGTATTAAAGAACTGATTTAAGGGTATTAAAAAACTGAGTTTAGAGTATTCACATGCTATATCGAATACATTTACCTGGACACGGATTCCAGACTTTTTATTTTATTTTCTTAAGCTATTTTAATAGACACATATACATGTAGGGGAATTAACAATAATAAGATTTCCATTATGACGTCATTGGTGGCCATCTCGGATGAAGTCATTACTTCAACAGTTTCACTGCACTATTCCAGACTTAGATGAACCTACCTGTAAAGTTTTTAAGCGCTGCGACGTTATTGTTAAGAAAGTGCTGGTGAAATGAGAAGAAGAAGAAGAAGTAGTAGAAGAAGAAGAAGAAGAAGAAGAAGAAGAAGAAGAAGAAGAAGAAGAAGAAGTAGACGGGATAATAAGAATAAACAGAAGGAAAGCAAGAGGTCTTTCCACTGAGCTAAGCCTTAAATAATGTCCCGAACATTTTGACTTCATGACGTCACTGACGGCCCTCTTGGATAACGTCATGACGTCAAAATGTTCGAGACCTTAGTCGAGGCTAAGCTGTGCACAATTTTGACACTCATAATCCAGACTATAACTTATATATGCTATATTATATATTATGTAATATCCCGACGTCATACGTTTTCGACGTTCTTGTGTTTTCGACGGTCAACGTTTATCTCGTATTATTTTGGATCGCGCATAATTTCAGAGTTCAGCATGTAAAGATGTGTTGACAAAATCAATGAAATGCAATATGTAATGCTTTTTGAGAAAAATAAACATTCAATGGGTTAGTTGCAATAAAACAAAAACTACCCTACCCGTTTTTCCCGTTTCACTCTAATCTCAAAACTTTCCTTAGAATAGCTTACTATTACAGGACTAACACATCACTGATTTAAAAATGCAATGTTCGTCTGCACTGGCAGAATCATTGTCAATACAAAAATCGGGTAACCAAAATATTCAAAGTATATTGTCCAACAATGATTATACACAAAATTCATCACACGTTTTACACGTTTTCGTGTTTTTTTCACTCTTTTGAGTACAGTATCCTAAACAGGATGTGCACAGGATGCTGATGAGCCCAAGACAGTCTTTCTGAGAAACAGCTTTAAATAAAGGAAAACGTATCTTTACGTCCCCGTGAATATATTATGTTGTGTTGAAGTAAGTTTATAACTTCAAGTTTTTTATAGCGTCATCATTTAGTAAAAACTATAATTATATGTAATATAGGAACACCGTCGAAAACATCTGACCTAGTTTACCGGATATGCAGGATAGATACCCTAGATAGTGTTTCAAATGTGAACATACTAAGATCGAATACGTTCAATTTTTATTTCATGAACGTTTTGTGATATGTTATTAGCTTTAGTGAAACTGTTTCGAATTTGAAATACATAATTTTTTTGTAATCTTCTATTTGATTAATGCTTACGCCATGTACGCCGTTGAAAACCCATAACACCGGGATACAACCATGTATTTGTCAAGACATTTTCAAAGTTGAACAAATATAATTGCAGTATTGCTTATACTTGTTTTTTATTAATAAAAAACAGTTTACATATTATTTTAATAATAGTCACTCACAATATCAAAATCTAAATGTATCAATGTCGCATCATTTTATCAACTAATACTTTTTGCTTCAATTATTACTATATTAAATTCGTTTTAAGCTTTCCTTTTACTAAATAGAACTAATTTATAAGAAAATATATTCAGTCATGTGTCTCATCAATTAAACAATGATGACATATACCACACCATTGATACAAACACTGCTCGTTAATTACACAATTATCAGACACGTTTGTGTATATTTGGCCACATTGTCAATAACAATAATGTAAACATAACTGTGTAAATGAACATCGTTGCTTCAGCTTTTCATCGCCTGTGGTTGCTCCTGGACATTCGTATAGCGGTGAGTGTTGAAAATGTGTTTTCTTTGAAAGCCCACTTTGCTTTCAAATGATAAAAGTCTCAGTTTGATATTTCCATATGCAAAACCATGTAAACAGATAATGACATTCATAGGTCACATCGTGTACTGAGTGATATTTTTTATTTTGTTTTTCCAATTCATGATATGATACTCTTTTGTTCCCCACGTTGTTAACAAGGCGAACATATGGCCAGCACATATCAACATTATGGTATAAAGATAAAATATAAAAAAGCATCACTAAATCACACATTTGGTATTTATTATATTTCAAAATGTATGCATCTTGTTAACACCTTACTTACCGCTCGTTTTACTGCATGGCAAAGTTGTATGTCCAGATCTTTAAACTTGATTGAAGCCTTGTTGTTCGTACATAAATGAAATATCAATTCTGAACTGATCTGACCACTCGTATTGACAAATCGTGGGAATTGTTTCTGTGAAAGTATTGACAAAAGTCTTGTAATGTACGTATATAATTCAAAGCCTCAACATATTCAAAGCGTAAACTTTTTATTGATATATTATTGAATATCAGCTCTCGGGACCAAGGTAAGTAGCATATAAAATAAGGATTATGGCTCTCAACCTCGTTTTCGATTTTTCATCCTTACTATGTGGCTAAGAACAACGGGAACGCCTAGTTATGCTAGAATGCATCTTCTCCATAAAGGTAATAGATTCCAACTAATGCTGATACATTTGTATGTGCATCCGAACATCATAACACATCCGCCTGGAGGCACAATTAACATACAACGCATGCATGCATATGAGTGGGATAACAAATAAGATCCAACCATCCACATGTTTTAACATGTGGCAAAGAATGGCAAGGTGTAAGTGTGATACATTAAATTGAGTAATAGGAAAATACTAATTAAATTCACACGTTTCGCATAGCTGGTTCTCTAAAACAGATAGACGTTCGCAAATTAGAATACTATATAAAGGGAGATCATGTGTAAATCAAATTAAAATATGGTTGCTTGGAGTATTACATTATAATTTTCAGAAGAGATATTTATTTTTAACAATGCAACAGCCTAATACACCTTTGCCAGTAATCGCTTTAAAAAACAGACTATGGCACCAGTATAAATCGCTTTCATGCATTTCTACCAAAACCAATAAAACAAACAAAAAAACACTTGACCGGAAGACAAAGCTACTGACAGTTGAACATTTCTTAAATGGACTAAATGACTAAAAATGCCCAACTATGAGAACATAATCTTCTTCAGGAAACTAAATGAGTCCGTGTCCTACATGTATATATAATACTACATATTTTTTTCTTTGTATGTGGCACATTGTATACTATATCTTAATAATATACCAAAAAGTGTCATACGAGGGTGCTTCAACAAGTTCTGTCACTAGGCATATATCCTTTGAACTGGATATTACACTGAGATAAAGTAATGGATTTATAGTACTACTGGGTTCGTTATCCTAAATTCCACAACAAAAATGAAAAAAATCCGGTTATTTATACCCCTGAATTACCTCCCCCTACCACACCTTTTGGATACTGGCATCTCTGAAAAGTCCTTGTTACAAAACGTTGTAAAAAATATTTGAACAAGTCTATGCTTTTACGTCTTGTACGTCATCTGTTGTTATTCACCCATAATCCCTGAAAATGATTGTCGAGAATTCGGAAAGGTCTTGCTGCAAGCCAGATATGAGTGAATGCATATTCCTTAATTTTAGCAGAAATAACACTGATTTTCTTAATTTTGTTTACGGAAATGTTATAATATCTTTTAAATGTCGTAATTATTCTCATAGTATTAATATGTTTTCATATTTGTTTACAAATCATAGTCCTTCAGTGTTTTAATTTCATATTCAACACATTATTGTAGAATTTTGTACAATGTTTAGAGAAAATATTGATCAACCAGAAACGCTATTTCAGAAGATTGCCCTTCCATTAATGTCCATTTATCATTAAATTAATTTTACACGTTAGCTTAAAATGTTAATTTCTAAGACAATGCCTTTTCATCTACCATGCTTAAATTCTGAATCTTGTAATGCAAAGATATAACTGGTAATGTACGAGAAATTTCAAAGGTCTTCGACAAGTACTTAAAGAAAAACAGGCATTTAAAAAAGTAAGAGTTAACAAACCTGAAAAAACTCAGGACGAAAATGCCTCAGTGTGTATAAGTGATGTGTATTAAATGTTCCATTACTTTCGTCACACAAAAGATACAGCATTCATTTTACCATCAACGGAATGGTATTGAAAATCTCGTTCATTTGGTATCAAACACCAACACTCACAATGAGCACATAACTGTTATAACGCGTTAGTGACATAACTTTTTGAATGACCCTCGTAGATATGTTTGTTCTGTGTATATGTATCAGATAATATGTACTAATATATTTTAATAAATGAGTTACAAACAATGTGACCTTGACTGACAAATTCCCCCCGAAATGGTTTGTGAATATATGAATGATATGTTTATGCACACAGCTCAGAACTATGACGAAAACATCAGTTTGAATCATGTTTATAAATATTCATGTGTATAATGGTAAGATCAGGTAAACAATCATCAAAACTGGGAGGAGGAAAGTTTAAAGTATGAAATGGTCAATTTTATTTCATTAAGAATATTTCGATAATACTCTAATAAAACTTTACTGTTTTAGCTTCCAGTACTTGAACGCATGATATGGGTCTAAACAGGAACCTGCTGTTTGATGTGTCATTCAAATGGCTTGCTGTATTTTGAGTACAAAGGTCACACAGTCATATTCGCTTATGGTCACAATAACAACCAGCAACTGTTTTAGCTTGCGGTACTTGAACAAACTTTGTGTAAATATGGGTAAACAAATGAACCTGCTGTTCCATGTATGACTAAATTTTCTTGTTAAGACACGTCATCTTCTGATGGTGAAATTTCCTGCCAGGTTATACGCAAATCCCTCAATCTCTCCCCCTCCCCCTCCCCCCCCCCCCCCGACACAGGTATACACCGGACACAACTTAATATGACTTGATTCAAATACTGGGCCATAAGGCATAATCTGACCTCTAAGTGTGACCTTTACTTTGAATCTACGGACCTTGATTTTGCGTACGACAGGTCGTCTTGTTCTGGTGAACATTTCTGTCAGGTTATATAAAAATCCCTCAACGAATGACAAAATTATAGGTCGGACACGACCTACAGGAGTTCAATCAAATACAGGGACATATGACATCTTCTGACCTCTAAATGTGACATTTATCTTGAAGCTGACCTGGATTTTATTCAGAACACATAGTCTTGTTGTGTTGAACACTTTGCCAAGTTATTTGAAAATCTCTTGTGAATGTCAGAAATATTAACCGGAAATGAAATATGGACACAAAAGAACTTCTTTTTGACATATGACCTCCAAGTGTGACCTTGACCTTTAAGCTACTGGCCTGAATTTTGCGCGCGATACGTCGTCTTGTTGTGATGAACAATTGTGGCAGTTATTTGACAATCCCTCAATGAATGTCACAATTTGTTACTGGACACGAACTATTGACAGGAAAGTAATTCATTTTTACCTTTGACCTCTAAGTGTGACCTTTGCCTTGAAACTACGGACCAGAATTGTGCATGTGACGCGTCGTCTTGTTGTGGTAAATGCTTGTGCATGGTCATTTGAAAATCTCTGCATGAATGCCAGAGTTATTTACAGCACACGAAATGTGGACACGAAGAACTTCTATTTGAGCTTTGATCTCTAAGTGTGACATTGAAAGTGCAGCTACGGACCTGGATTTTGCGCGCGACAAGTTGACTTGTTTGTTGAACACTTTTACTAAGTTATTTAAAAATCCGTCTGTGAATGTCAGAGTTATTAACCGGACACGAAATATGGACACTTAAGTACTTATTTTTGATAGTTTTACCTCAAAGTGTGACCTTGACCTTGGAATCGCGCACATGGATTTTGTGTTGAGTACTTGTGCCAAGTTATTTGCAAATCCGCCCATGAATGTCAGATTATTTACCGGACACGATGGTACGAACGAACTTATTGACGGACTGACATTAGGACTGATGGACGGACATACGCACGATGCGACTACTATTTGCCACCCTTCGGGGCATTAAAAAGAAGAAAACAAGGTATCTAACTAACTTTCGTCAAATTACGACGTGGCGCCTGACCATTATGAGAGACGCAAAGCAAACCATCCGCCTTTTAAAAACGTGAGACGCACTGATATGTGCCTCTCAACATCATAACATTTTCGGCCGAAAGCACAATTAAAATATACACGCGTACATAGATAGAGGATATTTGTTTGTTTTATGTGAATATAGGATTTATTTTCATCGACAACTCACAACCTGGAAATGTATGCAGAAAAACTAAAATCCGTCAAAACAATGACGTCAATAACTTCAACAATGTAAACAACGTAATTTTGAGTGAAAATATATTCACCTGTGAAATATAAACAATGAGAATATAATTATTATAATCATAAAATCCACTATTTCACTGGAAAGTATAAATAAATAAAAGTATTGATCTTATGAGTAAGATCATTCTATAAGCAAGACAAGTACACCTGTCCTACAGAGCATGTATAACGTCATAAACGTCAATGACATACCTGCATTGTTTTAATAGGCACCTTCTGATGTCCATGCCAATACACGTGAAGCAAATAAGGAACTTTTTTTTGTTGTTCTATGAAAAAATCTCCATTTGTTAATAATTGTTTCTCAGCCTTTCCAACATCAGATGAATCTTTATCAATACACCATTGTTTTGAATGATCTGCTGAAGTATCCTTTTTGCACCAGCAAGAGCAACAGCAAGATGACTAAAACAAAGACAGATTAAGGCAATAAAGACTATATGCATAACAGTTAATATCTAACTTTTCACACGTCATGGAAGCAAAATACGATAGCGGTTATAATCAGAATTTCACATAGGTTAACCTTTCAAGTTTCTTTATTTTATATATCTGCAGGTTACCCATAATATTATGATCTACCTGAGTATCTCATTTGTTCTTTTTCAATTTGCTTTATTGTTTAAGCTATCGCAAATAATCGATACCTGTAACACTATGTCACCAGGGCATTAATAATTAACAAGTGCAGACTTTTAAACACACGTTTTAATATTCTTTAAAACTAGCATATTTTACTGTCTGATCGGTATAGTGGTTATATTAATTCCAACAGATGTTACTCATCAAATCTCTACATTCGCAGACTATCTCTAACAACCTCCCAGAACTCTCTTCTGCTCCTAAAACATTCCAATATATATCTGTAAGCACGTGCCATTATATTATTGGATTTTGACACATTTATTCAATTAGTCTAACACTATACCCCGCCTACCACTATATACCTGAGTAAGCTACTACAATACTGCTATTAAAGAGAGCTATCCCAAATTGTAGAGTATTAGGTAAATTACTATTAACTGCAATATACTTCTTAGTAAACTATTATTATTACTTATTAAAGGGTATGGTAGTGTTACATAATATAATCGTCATACATAACATCAAATAGTAAGCATGTAAGTAATTGTTAGTAAAACACTTAAATGGTTTACAAATATAAAGAAATGTGATATGTGTATACAAATATTAGGTTTTTCGTTAAACACCAATATCGCTGTATCCTGATTAACGTCGCCGATTTCACACGTTAATGTTTTGGTCTTTAAAAAGCAAAATAAGTGGACATCTATCTGTAATATCAATGTGAACGGTCAGTAACTGTTATCTATTTTTAAAGATATACTTTGTTACCCAAGAGATAATAACATTACCAGCTTAAAACAGCCGATGTAAACATACGAGCGATGAGGGTCTGAAGTCGCGTTTCATGCAGTAATTAAAACAATAATATAAAAATAAAACCTACCTCTTCCATTTTTAGTTGTATATTTTCATCTTCGTGTTCAAAATGTTCATAGGCAAAATGCTGAATTAATTGATGTATTGTGAAAAAGTTCTTGCCACCGAGACTACACATTCCCTGCAATATTACGCCAGAAACCTTAATGGTATGCATAAACGTCGAACAGGAAATGTAGCATTTACAGACAGAACACAGTAAATCAAAATGAAGTATTAAAAACAAACACCATTTACAATGATACATTGAAGCAATTTAAACACGGTTCTAAAGTACACTAAACTCACGTGTAAGCTATTGTCATCCAAATCAAATGAGAGTGTTAATAAATAATTCCCCGTCAGGCTAAATCCAAAGCAGCATTAATATAAAACAACATAATTCCGTTATGACCAAAGAACAAGCGCGGTTATGTAATAGTGCATTGCCCCCGCTTTTTCGACCACTCAGCACATTCCATTAGTCTTCTTATTAACATCACAGATATTTGATTTTAGCCATGTTTGATTAGTAGTTTGTTATAAAAAAATCCGAAATTCGAAAAAACATTTATATCAAAAGTTAATATTAGCGCGTTTATGCAAGAACTTAACTAAATCATATCTTACTTTTGGAACATGTACAGTGAATATTAATGTTTCAATTTGATCATGCAGGAATTTGACAATGAGCAACATTGACGCATTATCATGATTTGTGACCTCGGTTCTTGATCAATAAAATATTCAAGGTTCAGCTGTTTTTAAAAAATAAAACAAGTTAATGAAACTAATATCAATCACTCTCGATGGTTTCCTGAGTAGAACCAGTAGTAAGCAATGTGGATTAATTGTCTTTCCCAAGGAAAAATAACATGGCCAAGTCGATGATCGAACCCACTACCTCTCGATCTGGAATCGACGATCTACCACTGGACCACGCACTCCTAATCATCAAGTTTGGTAAGATTAATTGTTTCAACATGTAGCTGAATGAGTTCAGTGAAGGGCAAAAAAAACCTTACCGTGCCTAACTATGACCTCTGTTGTAAGTAAATTTCAGTTTGTCTACGCAATTACGTTAGTAAATGGTATTGGATTTTTACTAGTTCGACACCGAACACAGTTGGCGCATCCGTAACATACACAGTGAGAGTTAAATGAAATGTACATATACCATTTACATGTTAAATGAATTATATTACCCAAATAAGAGACCCATATCTTGCACATAAATGCTTTAGATTATATTTAACTAACAAATGTATGACAGAGAAATTTGGAAATCATCGAACACGATAAATACAAAAAGTATTGCAGTCTTGGTTTACTTGAGACTATTCATGAACGGTAGTGCTAAGAATATCAGGCGACCTTATAACGTCGTCTACCTAAGTCCTGAATATGACGGTAATGTTAAATTCTTGTATTTAATCCTTCCTTGTACTATTTTTGACTTTAATGTTATTTTGGTTTCTGCCAAGTGGTTGAGTAATTGTTTTGTAGCTTTACTAATGTTATATTCATACTTATATATAATAAAACATCTTAATAACGACATTTTAGGCGATTACACTATGTGGACTTGGTTTTGTGAAGAATTTGTATTCCTATTAGCATGATTAGGTAACATTTTCGTCAGATATAAATGGACCGTTTGTGTATAGACCAATTGGTGGTATCCCTCTGAGTTCTACCTCTGCACCTCTTGTCGCAGACTAGTCTTTGCATTACTATGGAAGCAATTTCATGTTGAATCTTTCACCAGATACTCAGACAGATGTCATCGAAGCCTTTAATGACACCTCTCGGTATTTGGATGATATATTAAACATTGAAAACACTTTCCTTAATATGGTAAATAGTTTGTACTGAAGACCTTAAACTTTACAAAGCCAATTGTTCTGATACTGAGGCTTCTTTTCTGACCGGACAGATTGTGAAGCCGATGATGACATCGACCTAAATCCTGAGAGGACAGTAAGGATTGGTATTTGTCCCCAATCTTGTATTTCCGTGCCTTTATTGGTTTATTCTCTTGTGGCTCTGTCAAGTCATTGAGTACTTGCTTTGTGGCTTTTGTTTTTTATGTTCATATATATATGAGCATCTTTGTGTTTAATTATATTGCCTATTCAGAATGATGCCTAGTTGTTTAGAGGATATTTCATGGCGGGGATATTTTAGTTATACTCTGTCGTCTGATAAGTTTAAATTCTGATGGAGACTGCTTTGATTAGTAAAGTGAATTCTGGGAAAATTAAATGCATATATAAGGCAAACAGATTGTCATCATGATCTATTGGGCCATTTATTTATACATTATTACAAAGTATGTTCAACATCATTTAATATGGTATTTATCTTTGCAGCCGTTAATTTGTCTGATGGTATGATTTAACCAAACTAATCGTTACTATATTTATCGTTTGCACAAAGTATATTGGTTTCAAATTATTTCCCAACATACCATTCTTTGAACCCCTCAAATTAACACATATTTTTACGAAAATAGTTCATCTTGTACGTTTATATTTACCTTTAAAAACAAACCGCTAGGGTAAAAATGAATATGTATATTATTTAAAAGTTTACTCTTGCAACTAATCTGGACATGTTTTCTTCAAGCATTGCAAAACTGCATTAAAATATATCGATATCCCAAGTGCATGTTTACCTCCATATGATAGCTTATGGGGATGTGCCAATATCGTTGTGTTTGTAAAACCGACAACACATATTGTTGACTGAACTTCCCTGTTTCTCTGACTAGAAAATCTCCATTCTCAAGTAAAAGTTGCTCCGCCTCGTCTGCTGAAAGCACACCGTGAAACCATGGTTCATCTTGTAGCACTGATGTGTGATTTGGTTCTAATGCGGGATCCCTATTCTGCAAGAAACCAAATTCAAAAAAGTATTATAACTTCGACAAAATCTCCAGCATTTCATAAGGTTTTCAAATGTAGACATTACTTGGTACTTGCGATTTAATATAGAAATCGTCATATTCTTAAGCAACACAAGCAGACCTCCTTTTGGTCAACTTTTTATTTTTCAGTCATGTAGCTCTACATGATGTTACAGCTGACTGCTCATAAATATCAAGTTGACCGAACACGGTTATATACACTTTATTCTCGCTACTCTTCTGATACCTTACTGTATGAATACTAATAACTAATGGAAAGGGAATCCCTTGGAAGCAACAAACACAAACAAACGATAAAAGTGGTAGACTCGGTTTTATTGAGTCTGTTCAAGAGAGGTAATGTAAACTGCAACACCTGGCCGTCCCCAAGCACCGGCTTAAGCGATAGTCGACTCTAAAAGCCACACAAATTGGGCTTGGTGATCCCAAAGGACTAGTAAATAATAACAATACTGATTTGTAGTCGTGGCAACTTTGTAAGACCGCCACACAGCACTAAACAAGCGCTAGGATGAATGTCAGTAAATACTGAAAAGGGGATCCCTTGTAAGAAAGAAACACAAACAAGTGATAAAAGAAGCAGACTCGGTTTTATTGAGTCTTTTTATGAGAGGTAATGTGAAATGCAACACCTCTCATGACTCCTAGCACCTGTTTAAGCGATATTCTCCTTTAAAAAAAACAGAAAGATTGGGTTTGATGATCCCAAATGACCAGTAATAATATTACTGATTTGTAAGTCAAAATGGTATAGATTCAGATGTTTTTCCCCGTATTTATATGCAATTTTGAAATATATAATAATCACATCCTGTATGTTCATTTAAGAACCATACGCTACGTAAGTTTGGTAAAATGTGTAGTGTAGGTTGAGATGAACGTACTTTTATGGATTCAAATGTTTTACTGTTACATATTCAGATGCTTATTTTGGTATATATAGGTCTAATAATTGCAATGTGTATCGGTTAAATGATATTTTCATAATAGTAATATGTCTGTCGAATATGTCGGTAGTTGTTAAATATGTACTTAGCATCACTAGCCATGAAATGTACTACATTATTTCAATACAAGTGACAGGTTTGCATAGTTATGTAGTTTCATGACTACTACTGTTTTTTATCTCAATGAAATGTGTAAGTGGTCTATTACTGCTTATATTGGTATAAATCTAAACGAACGAACCTGTATAGATCCAGGTACTTGTTCTTGTATAGAACTAGACTGGTGTGTTGGTGCAGCCACAGGTGGTCCCAAAGACCCACCGTCTTCAAATCTGGGTGTCGCTATCGATGACTTGTTATTAACGTGGTGCTCATCTACTGGATAGTACATCTCCTTTTCTGTATTATGTACGGTCTTCTGTTTCGAAATATACTCGTTCATGCAAACATATATTGTTCTAACGAAAGTTAATATGTTATCTACATGATTGTGGTTGTGAAATTCAAATTTTTTCATGTATCCAGTTCAGTCCTGGTACCACAAATGCACCCTGTTATACTTTTTGAGAAATGTGAACTCGTTAAATTAAAGCGTTTTGTTTTTAAACGCTCTGACGTGCATCTTTAACCTGATGAACATTAAATGTCATAATTTAAATATAAGACACTATGCTTATGTTGCTTTTTAAAATAGTGTGACCTTCAACAACATGCCTAAATTATCCTCTAGAAAAAGTAATCAATAAACAAATCGGCTACAGTTCCGTGCCTTTTTACGAGAATGGTAATGTGCCATCTCCAAAGACCATACTGAATATTGAACAGAATTATATAGAACACAGTACAGTTGTGTATTTGTTTCTAAGAAGAACTCCTTAATTAATTAATATTATACACCATCTTCAAGGTGCGTTAACATCAGGATCTGTTGATGATTCATCTATTACCTAAATAGTATGCTATTTGTGTAATCACAAGTCATTAACATGATTAAAACCGGACAACTTCATAAAAGAGTTGACAAAATATATAGTTGCGACTAACCAATACTTGTGTTGTTTTTAGTATTTATATGCGATTTTGAAATATATAATAAACACATCCTATATGTTCATATAAGAAACATATTAGAACCATGCGCTACGTAAGTTTGGTAAAATGTGTAGTGCAGGTCGAGATGAACGTACTTTTATGATTCAAATGTTTACTGTTACATATTCAGATGCTTATTTTGGTTATATATATATATATAGCTTGAGACAAATACCAAGCACGATTATACACAGGAATCTTAGGTTTCTGAAGTGGGAAAAATGCCAATCACCATTTTACTAAAGGCGTTAGAGAAATATAAAAACCTGCAGTATAATCACAAGAGGTACAGAAAACACAAATAATAACAAAGAAGTAATAATAAACAATGTTACATATTAAAACTTTTATATTGCAATATTTTGTACAGATACTTGTGTGTTTACCTTTATTGGACCACGTGTTTTCTGTTTCGTTATAGAACCGTAATCTTTTTGTTCGTCAACCTGATTTTTAAAATAAGACTATTATAGGAATGTAAATGCGGCACACATTTATCATGTCTATCTGCATAATTCTGCCGAGAAAAAGGGTGTCTGAGATAAAAACGTATCTAGGCAGTTACGTTCCTATCCCGTCAGGTGCACTTTTTCGATGACGTCAGCACCTCTTTTGATGACATCAGGCTCTTTTGATGACGTCAGCACCTCTTTTGATGACGTCAGGGTATATTTGATGACGTCTGGGTATGTCTGAGCTAAAAGCTTATCTAGGCAGTTACGTTCCTATCCCGTCAGGTGCACTTTTTTGCTGACACCAGGACCTCTTTTGATGACGTCATGCTCATTTGATGACGTCAGCAACTCTTGATGACGTCCGTGTATATTTGATTACGTCTGGGTATGTCTGAGATAAAAAACTTATCTAGGCAGTTACGTTCCTATCCCGTCAGGTGCATTTTTTTGATGACGTCAGCACCTCTTTTGGTGACGTAGGTTATATTTGATGACATCTGGGTATGTTTTAACGGAAAAAATGGGGGGAAATGGAATAAAAGGTAAATTAAATGATGTAAACGATCAACATGATAAATAGTCTCGAGCTTTATTTTTTTTCTAAGCCTCACCTGATAAACTGGATGTGATCAGGTACTAACATGATATTCTCTATTTATATGAATAATTGTACTGAAAACAATTACAATAACAGACCAAAACTACCAACCAACTACATAAAGGCACTGTATTTGCCCTTTCGTAGGGAAAAATAAGACGAACAATTGTCCGTAGTATTGAGGTAAATCGATAAATCGTCAACGAACAAAGGCCATGCATAGTTTCAGTGTTTTTGAGATACGGGAAATATCTCCCGAGGTAAAGAAATGGCCCCGATATAAGAACGAGTGCCGAGAACGAGTTCTTATATCGGGGCAATTTCTCGACCGAATGAGATATTTTCGGTATCTCAAAAACACTGCAAATTAAACTATATATTACATAATTTAAAATGATATTTTATTAATATTTCTCATGATTCACGCCTTTTTACACCAGTTTGCACGAGAACGCCAATACGACGTTACGTCATACAGACAAAAAAGTGGAACCGGAACTCTTCGTTAATTTCCGTAATCGTTATTTTTTATAGTGGCGGAATCTGACGAGGACGTCCGTAAAACAATCGGAACGTCAATTGGTCTTCCCGCCACTGCCGGAAAAGGCCGAGCAATGTTCCGTACTGGGAAATATCCCAGTAGACCAAACGAGTAGATATAGCTTTTCTATTACCAGTATTTCCTATACAACTGACAGACACATATGTAGTATAAGTATTTTATCTGCACTATTACAGCAACTACCAATGGCATAGTAGCACATGCTAATGTTGTATACGTAGGTATTGGAAAATCTGTTCAAATATCATCTTAAAATCTTCAGGTGTTGTGTTTAATTTGTAATTGACAAGTTTAGCATCGTAAGATCCCTTGCCATGATCACGTTCATACAATGTTTATTACAACTGTAACGAACTGCATGTATAGTGGTTCACCAATCTACAATTCGACACTGTGCTTTCCTATTTGATTGTGCATTGACCGGACAGATTGTGAACCCTATGATGACGTCTACCAAAATCCTTAAAGGGATGGTAACGTTTGATGTTTGTCTTCCATCTTGTCCTACGAGAGGTGTTCAACTTATAATTGAATTGATCACATATAGGTTTACAATTTATAAAACTATCAGTAACATACGAGCAAACTGTCCTATTATCTGTCAATTTCTTAATATTGCGGTATAAAGTCGAGCTTTTAAGACAACATCTATATTTTTGTCTTAAAATAAAACATACGATCATATTTAAATTGAGTGGAATTATTTGGTTTAAAGTAAAACTCCACGGCAAAGAAACATGTAGGTTTAAAATTGGAAAAAAAGTGTACACCTAATTCAAAATGTCATTTAAAACAAACCGCGTGAAATTGGAGATTATTTTTATATGCATTCGTTTTAAATGCCACGTCATTGAGTCATTGAGTATTTGCTCTGTGGTGTTTAGGCATTTTTTATAATCATAATTGGATTAAGGGTTAAGCATTGCATACCTCCTCCAGCAGGGCATCCTCACCACCGTCACTGAAAGTATATCAAAGCTTTACGATTATGCTACATTTGAAAACTATTGTACTTCATTGGAGTATCTGTCGTAATAGAACTAAGATATAAGATATACTTTGTTTTTTAAAATCATCTGTTAGTAAATGCAAATATGTTTAAGTTGGAATCTTTTAATAACGGATTAACGAGTACACATATCTTGATGGATACTTATATATGCACATTGATAGAGATTGGAGATTGTGCTCACAAATTACTTGTCGCTGTATTGTGTTAATGAACTTAGTTTATTGTGTTAATGAAATGTAGTTGATTGTGTTAATGAACTGTAATCTAACTTACAATCTCGTATCGGACAATCTCGTATCGGACACTATTTGTATAGTGCATAATTTAAGGGCTAAAACACTGATATGCGTGAAACTATGATGTTTACTTAGGCAATTGAAATACAGATTGCGAGTTCAAAGGTGGATGGTAAAGTATGCACTTGACATTATTATTACTCTTGAATTGAACTTTGTTTTCACATTAAATGATAATTCGTGATTATTTACTAAGTACGTTATTATCTACATATCTGACAAGCTAAAATTAGACTAAATATCAAACACCCATAGTTGACATCGTGGTTGATAACACGATGTCTACGATATATTTCGATATTAATTTTGCAATTTTAGCGTTTAATTTATCAGACATCTGCTCGGATCGCATAAATGGAAATCATTCACGAAATGGTAGGCACAAATTCTTTTCACGAACGAGTTAATGCGAGTGAGTATCAAAAAGCAAACGTACGTCCCATGAAGTTTTATTTTATAAGCGTACGCAGCAGTTAAATGACATATTTAATCCGTTTGTGTTTGATTTTAACCGAAATGTTTTGCTTTGTTGAACGTTCTTAGCAAATGATGTGGAGGTTCTTAACACATTGCTGACTTAATGACTCAACGTCGCATTTAACATTTGTTGTTTGGAGTAGTTATTAATACAAGAGGCGAGGCCCAAGAGGGCCTGTGTCGCTCTACTGGCCATACTTATGGTGTCCATGGTGGGGTGGAGTTTGATGGGGGTGGAGGTGGGGGAGGTGGGGGTGGGGGATAGAAGGATTATGTGTCAGATATGGCAATATCACACCAGTTTTATATAAACTGTCTTCAATTATCAAGATATGGGGGAGGGATGTATCTGGCTCAAGTGTGCTCACCATTTGAACAATTTGTTTAGAGGAACATAAGCTGATAATAAATACAAAATATTAAACCTTTAGCTCCTGTAATTTTAGAGAATATTTTTGAGGTTTTTCCAAATATAAGTCTATGTAAAACTGAAAGCACTGGGGTGGGGCCAAATTTGAGCTCAGGGTCACCATTTGAACAAACTTGGTAGAGAATCCATCAACTGATAATAAATAAAAAATATTAACCTTTATCTCTTGTAGTTTCATAGAAGAAGTTCTTCCCAATAACTCTATGTAAAACTGATCCAACAGGGCCCCTAACCTCCCAACTAAAAGAAAAAAGAACCAAGGTTTCTTATGAGAAAACAAAAATATATCAAAAAAAATTGAAGAAAAGAAAAAGATGAACCCATGAAACAAGGTGGAGAAAAAATGTAAAAAAACAAATATGCCTCCAGTGAAATTTGAACCCAAGACCTCTGGGGTTTCTAGTGTACATTACCAAATATTGAAAAACGGTCGTAGCCATAACCATTACTCCGGTGTTACTGGTTCGATCTAGGTGGTATTTAAACTCGTCTGAGATTTCATTGATATCAACTATCTGACCACGTTTAGGAAAGATCGATTACAAAATGAAGGCGCTAAAGTATCACAGAAAAATCACATTTTTCAATAATTCAAGGGTGCATAACTCCGGTGTTCCTGTTCCGGTATAGCTTGTGTTTAAACTTGTACGGGCTGTTGTTGATATGAACAATCTATGAAAGTTTGATAAAGTTCAAACAATAGATGAAGGTGCTGGAGTGTTCACAATACAGGAAATGGTATATTTCAGAAAAAACAAGGGCCATAACTCTGGTATTACGGATCAAATTTAGCTGTTTTCCAAACTTGTCCAAACTGTTATTAGTATTCACAATCTATGCAAATTTTGTAAAGATCAGATAATAAATAAAGGTGCTAGAGCGTTTACAAGGCTTAGTATGGCATATGTCAGCAAAACAAGGACGATAACTCCGATGTTCCTTGTCCGATATAGCTGTTGTTTAAACTTGTACGAGCTTTCAGTGATATTAACAATCTATGCAAGTTTGGTTAAGATCGAATGCTAAATGAAGGTGCTAGAGTGTTCACAAGACAGTCAGCTTCACTATTCGATTTTGTTTAGAGAATAATAAATTATATAGCCAGTATATACCATCAGAAAAAAAAACAATGTGGGAGTCGGGTTGGGGGCGGGTTAAAACTAGAAACTCGGGCCGATATAAAATTATTGTAAGAATCTCATATACATTATAGTAAAATTTGGGGCAGGGTGTGAAATTTTATTTCTTATTTTTATCAAAAATAATCCAAAATTGCTGTCATTTTAAAGAAATTTGTGGTCGAAAGGCTACTCGGGGAGGGAGTGAATATCTGACGATTTTTATTGTGACCTCATTTCATTTTTTATTGATATTTCATCTGTGTATCTGAATTTAATCTAAATTGTTTTATATGTAAATGACTGCGTTAAAATTAAAATGTTCATATCCAAATAATGGAAGATAAAATGAAAACAATTCCCCTCCCCAGTCCTTCCTGTGATGGGAGCCCATAAACCAATGGTGGTGGGGTGGGTGGGCAGGGCGGTGGCGCATTATTAATATAGGTGCAGATTAAATAAAACAAACAACACAAACATATAAAAAAACACACACAAAAATTAGGTAGGTGGTGATGATGGGTTGTTGGGATGGTTGAGGGGTGGGGGCGAAACATATTGATAAACTGATAAAGCAAAACAACACAGATATATCCAAAAACAAACAAACACAAATAAACATTTGGATGGTGGTGATGATGGGGTGGTGGGATGGTTGTGGGTGGGGGCGAAACATATTGAACAACTGATAAAACAAAACAACACAGAGATATGAAAAAAAAAAAAAAAAAAAAAAAACATTCGGGTGGTGGTGATGATGGGGTGAGGGTATGGTTAGGGGATGGGATGGAGTGTAACATAGCTATATGTGTAAAAATTGATGGGGTGTTGGGGGCTGGGCAACATAGCTATAAAAGTTTCGAGTGTGTGGGGGAGGAGGGCGGGAGGGCGGGCAATGCGCGCGGGCGGGCGGGTGGGGATTGGGGGTGGCAACAATATTTATGTGTAAGATTTGACCAACACAAATGTTTAAAAACAATAAAAAAACGAGATGGGTGGGGGGGGGGGGTGGGGTGGTGTAAGGGTCGGGGTGTCGGGGAGTAGGGTTCCAATGCCCCAATATGGTGAAGTATGAATGAAATGAATATTGCTATAAGGAAGCTCATGTCCAAATTTGGTTGTGCTAGGACAATAAATGTAAGAAATATATACTTGTAAACACCGCTTTCACTCAAAATTTGATATGAAATTGGACACATTTTATGTGAATTTGGGTTCCATGGGAGCCCATGGGTTACAGGAACCAAAATTGCTTATGCAGTCATTAAGCTAATGTTATAAGAAAGCGCATTGCCACATTTGGTTGTGCTGGGTTAAGAAATGTAAGATAAATAGACGTTTAAACGCAGATTACACGCAAACCTTGATGTGGGACGCCGATGCCGACGCCGACGCCAACTTCGACGCCGGGTAGATTACATAAGCTCTCTTATTCTTCGAATAGTCGAGCTAAACATGGCATTATTCAGAAAAAACAAGGGCCATAACTCTGGCGTTACTGACCCAATTTAGTTGTTTTTTAATTTGTCCAAGCTTTTATTGATATTAACAATCTGTGTAAGTGTGGTAAAGATCAAATAATCAATGAAGGTCCTAAAATGTTTACAAGGCAGGAAACGTCATTTTTTCAGAAAAAACAAGGGCCATAACTCTGATGTTACGAATCCGATTTAGTACGTTTTCGAACTTGTCTGAGCTTTCATTGATATTAACCATCTGTGCAAGTTTTTAAAGATCAAATAATAAATGAAGGTGCTAGTGTTTTCACAAGGCTTGATATGACCTTTTCCAGCAAAACTCCGGTGAAACTAATCTGATCTGGCTTGTATTCGAACTTGCCCGAGCTTTTATTGATATAAAGACACTGGTAAAGTTTCGTAAAGATCCGACTAATAATGAAGACCCTAGAGTGTTCACAATGCAAAAGTTGACGGACGGATGACGGACGACGGACGATGGACAACTCGTCATCCCTTCTGCCAGTAGAGCTAATAAGCGATTATGAATTTAGTTTTATCAATATATTTTACAAATTGTGTAGCAAAGGGTTGAACCGATAAAAAAGCTTCATGACGCTAACTAGCTATGTTTGGTAAAGTATCGACTTACAAGTTGGACGCCATTCCTTGTTAAATGTTTTATCTGGAGGCCAAACTGCAAAGATAGTTTTACACTTTTAAATAGGTTGTTTGGCGAATATTAAGAAAAAGAAACATTGTTAAGAGGTTAACTATTCCAAAAACAGCAATTGGAATTAGTATTACATTTGTTACAAGTCCGAACACACAGTTTCTGTTATATACGGAAATATGTAATGCATGTTCAACTTTAAAAAAAACGTAATATATTAAGCTGAGCAGCATAACATGATTACTAAACATCACGTTAATACAACATAAGTATCCATACGGTTTAAATGGACTAGTATGATTATCAATTAGCAAGAATAAACCTAGTGTGTACCGCTTAAGTCAGTATCACGGATGGGCAATTCGAAGAACTTTGTTAGATGTCGCTAGCCGATGAGCGCAAATTGATGAGAAATATAATAAGCCAGTCATCAGAAAAACAAAACAAAATATACTATAATAATTCGATTTCGCGACATATGCTTAAACCATCACATACTTCTTAAAGAATTTTCTTAAACATCTAACACTATCAATCGTTTATTACAGCAGGACCTCTTCACGTATCCCATCAGGAGTTAACATGCTGTAATGTATTACTATTAAGCATTTCTTTGTTAACATTTACAGATTAACATCAATACAGTACAGTCATGTTGATTAAGGCGTCACAGTCAACGTGCTACTTACGCCATGTTTAATGAATGAAAATGGAAACTACGTTTGCTTGATACCATTCCTGCTATTTCAAAATGTATATTGTGCCTAATAAATAATATAAATATGAAAATAATAAATGATCTTTGAATATGGTGACACATACCTAATCAATATATTAATAACTAATAATAGTTTCCTTACCTTGTGCCTGCGTTATGAGCTTTTACGCTTTCCTTTAAAAGTGACGCTTTCTTACCCTGTAGTCGTTTAAGTAACCGCATCATGCATTACGATAACACATATCAAACATAGTCACATGCATCTAATCTATATAGTACAGATACATTTGTAAAGCTGGTTTATTATTGTATATGCATAGTCTGAACCATCTTGCTATAAAATTAGATAAAATAAGGGGCTTGTGCATTATTCTTTCAGCATTATTCAAGTCTTTCACAGATATCACGGGGATATCGAACGCTAATTGTGATGACCATTGCATCTATATTAAAATCAATTCCACCTAAGTAATCGAATAATTGTACCTAATTTTTCTATGAACATTTGATTTTAATGTTTGGAGAGCTCATCAACATCGTAAGCGCGTGCTTCGATTTTAAATCATTGCGCGTAATAATTAATGCGTTAAACGATCTTAATAATTAATCATGGTATTTAGCGGATTTATTCAACTGATTACTAAACAATTATAAAAGTAGTTTAAACATCAAACACTACAATTTTACAGATCACGGTCGACCGAAAACACGCATTCAAAACAAAAAAATAATAACAAGAAGCACAGTTTGCGACAACAAAAAATTGACATAGTCTTCTTAGGAATTAGGCATTATATGAAAGTCTAGCATGCCACAAAGCAAATACTCAATTACTTGACAGAATGCATTCCTCAGGAGTAACATCAGACCAAAAAGAATATGAACACAAACCCCTAAAGACATATTATATTGGTTCCAATGATAATGGAACGACTGTCTGAAAAAGAAAACATGTATTGAACATTCAATGTGTATTCCATATATTAATCAATGTGGAACATTCAACTGTTGAAAATTCAACGCCAAGCTTTATCAACGGTAAAAGAGCAGGCTGGTTCTTCAACGAAAACAAAGCATGTTCTGATATGATTGAAACCATGGTTTCAGTATCATACAGTGAGTTGATACTCTAGTTGTTAACTGTTACGTTATGCAGTCGTTTGCAGTTCCAACTAGCCCGCCTAGTAAGGACCTATCTGCTACACTATCGTGTTTGTGGTTCCTAACATAGACGGTTAGCCTTTTGGTAAAGGACCTTAGTAACCTAAAGTTACCTAGGCCAAACTGTCCACTAGGAGGATTACCCTGATTACCTTTACCATAACAATGGACTTGGGATTGGTTGTGGGTTTGCATAAGGAGGGTTGTATGCAGAGTGAACGTAAACAAGCTGTGTTTAACTTGATAAAAAATAAAAACTGTACATGTTCTTCTTGGAGAGAAATAACAACCTCATCCGTTGACAGTTGTGATAAGAGGTGTGTGAGTGAGGACTTTTAGGCGGGAAACCTTTTAAACATATAAGGTAACATAAACAGCCCCCACCACAAGTAAACACATACACTAAACACACATACACACATACATGTACACGAAAGTAGTTCCTCATCAAATTTTGCAGGTGTATGTACATGTATAATTATACATGCTATGGCTTAATAGTTATAATATTACTATCTTTAAAGTGAATGCAGGAAATGTATGCACACATGTATAAAAAGCTACTGTTGACATAAATGTTGTAAGCAAGTGTTATCATGTCCAAGGATTACGATAATACACATTTGCAAAGTCTTTTGAAGCTTGTGGGGACTGTTGATCTCGGAACACACCCATCTAAGTGAGAATAATTAACAATGTCAAATTGAACTCATCTCTTCTGTCAGTTTTTTTTGTTATTTCTCCATTTACAATTTTAAGATTCGAATCAAGATTAGAAGCGACAGTTTCAGAACTATTAACTTTGCTGAGTTTAAGTTCTTTAGGATAGACAATATTGTTGATCATGATATTAGAAAGGAAAGGGCTGTCAATGACAAATTCATTATCCGGAGGTGATATCACAAAAATAATGAAAGGAACATTTGGAAATCGTCGAACACGATAAGTACACAAAATATTGCAGTCTCGGTTGGACTGAGACTGTTATGAACGGTAGTAAAACGTGCTTGCTACCGTTCATGCCCTCTAGCCCCGGGTTGAGCAAAAGTCAATATTTAAAACGCCAATAGTACAACAATTTGAGCCATATGCTCATGGTATGGTATGCATATGACGGTAAACATGAAACCTTCAATGCGGTATTTTCACACCAGTTCATGGCCAGCGGCGAATGGTCCCAGTTTCATACAAAACGTGTTGCTCTTAACGCGAAAACAATGGGCGAAATAAATAAAATGGAATTTAGCTGGGAGAAGAGGTTATGAAGCATGCGTATCTCAGGTAACAGTCAAAATATTAAATTAAAACGCAGGCAACATATCCTAAGGGAGATTAAACAATATTAAGAAACTTCAAAGCCGGAGTAGTGGAACCACCTCTTCGAAATTCAAGTAAGAAACCAAATTAAAGTATTTGAAAATTTACCACCGATATCTGTAAATATCTTGTTAGCAGTGATCTCCAAAGATCGAAATGAATAACAGTTAAACTTCGAGGACATCTGCTAGTGTATGTTGTGATAGATTCAACATGGACAATCTTTTTTATAGCAATACAAAACATATATCTGACAAAAGGTGTTCAGGTCGTATCTATTGGGATACCAACACTTTGGCTGTAAATAGAAGTTCCATATTATCATGATTATATGATATAAATTATAATATATTTTACAAACTTCCAGTGCCTTTTTGCCCACTGACCCAAAACGGTAGTGCTGTTGTCAATACGTTGTTTTTGTGATTTCACATGCCTTGATTTTCATTAACATTGTAATTGTCTTTTCATCAAACTTGTAATTGTTTGTTGTAATGCATGGTTGAATGCGTTCTGTGAAAGCTACATTTCGTGTTCGACTTGTGTACTTACTTTTCTTGGCAAGTCCATGATTTGTAATTATCTAAACCACCACTAGTAACCGATGAGCTACAAACCAAAACATCAGTTTTTTCCCTAGCAAAGGTCTTTTGAATAAACGTGATAGGCGTGGTAAAGTTACATACAGTGTGGAAAGGTACTTGAAGATTAAACTTGACGCGTACTTCAAATGTTATCATAAACAGTAGATATGAACATCGAATAGGAAACATAGCATTCAAGGACGATAATCAACCACAAACACACAAAGAAAAAAAAGCAGAATTATATACAAAAGGCAATATAAGAAATCACAAACACACAAGGGTGGACAATATGGATACCGCCTTTTAACAGTCAGTGGCAATTACCCTACTGTCTTCCTAATAAATGGGACAGTGTAAATAATGATATCCCCGCAAGGTTATAATCTCTAACAAAAAAGGCAACGTTAATAGACAATACATTAAGTAAAACATAGAAATATGATCGCGTATAATATAATATGAAAAGCAAACGCCTAGGAAGACACAACCCACATGACATTTGCCTCATGAAATTATAAATTAAACCTAAAGCTGGCATAAGCGTTATCACACTACTGGTTAATGACAGTAATAACAGTAGTTAAAAGAGCATGATATTGGACCTGTTGAAACGGCCGAACACGATAAATACGAAATATTGCAGTCTCGGTTTGATTGAGACTGTACATGTATGACTGCTACCGTTCACGCCCCTAGCCCCGGGTTGAGCAAAACAATTCATAAAATCAATAGTACACAATTTTAAACATCCCGATTATGGCATGCATATAGCGGCGGACATGCCATATTTATTGCCATTAGTCCATTCCAGCGGCTTATGGTCCCAGTATCTAATACAATTCTATGCCACAAAGAGCAACATATACAAAGTGGAATTCAGTTGGGAGCAGCGGTATTGGCCGTTCTATGGTCATGTTTTATTTCATGAACATAGTCATGTTTATTTAAATCGAAATCAAAGCACAAACATATATATTTACACTTTACACATGGCAATATCTGTGAAAATGAGGATAAGATTTGATTTAATGTCGTTCAGGTAAATTAATTCCCATGTCTCTGTAGTGGTTAACAATTGTGCAACTATTCAATTCAGATTAAACTCAGTTCCGTGTGCGTTCAGCATTTAGTAAAGATTATTTACGCCGTGCAAGTAATAATTATGTTTATATCAGTTTAGTACCGGATTTAAATATGTATTTCTTTGACGATCAGGAGATGTACATACGATGTTTAAGAGTTCAATTTTCTTAGTTCTACAACATAGCTGGCCGCTGTCCTTAAAACGTTTGGAGAAGGTCTATATAAAGCCATTTTCGCTCATTTAATCTTAGAACTTGTCAGGCAATGCAATGCGATTGTGTAAGAAACGTTCCGTATTGCCTTTTACACGAGAAGTACTGAGATAATATCATCAAATATTAACAAAATACTAGTACTATTAAAATGTTATGTTAAAAGTTAAAACTAGTATTTGAATCATTGCCCAGATTTTGCGAAACGAAATACAAGATTATGTACCGAAACATAATTACTGTACCTCTGCTAAATGTAACACTTAATTGTCAAGTACAAGCAAAATGTCTTTATAATTTCATATACTTATCTTGATACACCATTACAACACAACCTTATCGAATAGAAATACAAATGTAGGTGAATGTCACCATATTTAAATTTAACTACTGGCTATTTTAGCAGTATATTAACCCTTAACCCGCTTAGCACAACTATAATAGCATTTACGTCCATTATAAGCCCAGATCAACCTTCGAGTGACACGAAGGCTGATCAGGTCTTACAATGCCAGGCTGCTGATTAGTCATTTTTTCCAAAACACCCATTTGTCAAATACATTCAAAGAAATAACAGTCCATTATATATATGTAGCGCGTTAAGTGTTAAGTTGAATGTTCAGCCGTGAATGCACATTATTATTCTTATCCTCCAATCCACTTCGATCACCTGACAGGTCCAACGATTAACTAAGCGAAATTTCATTTATCTATCCCGTGACCACTCGCATTTCTGGCATAATATAGAGGTCACCTAATAAACTTGTTGATATCCAATCACTATCCAGTCATGTCATTTATTTAGACCTGCACTGCTTTTCAATATTAGGACATTAGATAAAAAGGGATATCAGTGTACTTGGATGATAGGTACATCATGTACATAGAGAATATTATGTTTATTAGAGAATAGTATGTGCATTAGGGGAGGCTTAGGAAAAACAAAAAAGATCGAGGCTTTGCCTAGCTATTTAGCGTTTTCGTGCCGAGTCCTGTGCACTAGATAGTAAAAGACACAAGATACAAATTTTTTTTTTATCATGTAGGTTATCCAAAATTTCTCCTATGCTTGTTAATAACACAATGTTACGCTTGACGTGTATTTGTTCGTTTGGTTCTTAATTCTTAATGGCTTGTTTTTCTTCAGCGTATTGTAGGCTATGCATGACCGTCGATTTTAGTGGTGGAGTCAGACCGCCGATTGTTGGTAGAACCAGTACTGTATTCCTCCCGCCATCCGTAAGACTTTTCACTTAAACGTCAAACTTACAATGGGATTCGAACTCGCAGCCATGAAAGGGGAGAAGGTTTTAATCTCCTATAATCATATCAGCACTTTGTTAAATGTGTTTGTTATAAAATACTGACACTTTATTAACTGTGTTTATTATAAAATACTGACATCATATGCCAAAAATTAGGTGTTTTATCTAAACTAAACTAGCATTTTTGTACTAATTGTTTGTATCTACATCATTTTGCATGATGCTGCATTGACTTTAATCGTTACAGAGGAGATTCATGTCATGATACCGAATGATTTAGGTCGATGGACACACATGCACAGGAACTATATGCCACGATATAGGATTTAGATATTGCACAGGATTAGAAATATGAGCAGTCGGATGGGGTCTCGAACTCGGGAAAACAGTTCAGTAGCTCTATCGACTGAGCTAACCGACCTAACAATGCTATATCAATCTACTCTGTTATATACCTATGAACCGCGACATACTTCCGTCGAAAATTGGAATTTGTCCCCAAATGTCTATGGGGACGGAGAATCATTCGTATGTTTTTCGGAGTCTATTCAGGTACTGGACTAGACAAATGTAAAGCCGGACCAGGGCTCACGAACCCGGAAACTTCGGATTGCCGACTCAGCTAACTGGCCGGAAAATGCTACATCAATCCACCCTGTTGAATATAAATGAACCGTGAAAGGTAGATGTAAAAAACATACCATACTTAGGAGATACATGCCAAGATGCTGTAAGATTAAGGTAGATATCAAGGTATATATACGTATATACGTCGAGCAGAACATGTAACATTCATGAATTACAGTCAACCAAAATCACACGCAGAAACAGGCAATAATTACGAAGATAAATAAAAGGTAAGATATGACATCACAAACATAAAAGGGTTGAAAGTAGGGCTACCGCCTTGAAAAGGTATAATGACCTGAAGTGTTGTGTAAATGTAGGTATAAAATCGAACAAAAACACACATTGAAACAAGCAACAATTACAATGCTAATACAAAAGAAGGCATGTGACATCACAAACACAAACGGACTGACAACAGGGCTAACGCCTTGGAACGGTCAGTGACAAAATGGCAGCTGCAGTTTAAACCAGGTTACAGGGTGAACTAAACCTTACTTTTACCCTATTGTCATCCTGACCTGAGGTGATTTTAGTTGCTCGGTAGAACAACTAGTACAGGCGATGTTGGAGCCTTTTCAGCGATAATGCAAACCTAGCAACTACCAATCTTTTCAGCTTGATGCACAAAGTAGTTCTAATTTTCATAAGATCTACAGAAGTTAAAAGAACGCTAAATACATATGGCTCATCAGTAGGGCATCCATATTAAAACACCCATGTGCATGTTTAAAAAAACTCGTCTGTTAAAATTTGCATAACAAGTACAGTTCATACATTAGTATGCAAATGGCTCATTATGCCTCGAGTATTCGAGTAAGAATATAGAGGCGTGGCTTATTTACTGCTAAATCGAAAAAAGTATTTATACGCGGTAGTAGTAAATTGCCTGGCACTACAGTAGAAAAACTTCAGATGTGTCGCTCTAATGCATATATATAAATACATGTGTATACTGTATTATTTTCTTAAATATCTTTTAAAACAACATGTATACGGTATATGCGTAACGTTAGACTGAGATCGCAGATTCAAAGGCTCATACTAGGTGTACATGTGCAGTAATGTGTAAACAATCGTTAAACCTGTTTTCAGACGAAACAATGAACTTAGACACGGACAAAATCGTGTTTTAAACTCTGGAATACCGAATAACAATGCTTCAATGAATTATGATGGAACTATAGTATTGGATATTGACAAGAGCTGCAAAATTCAACAGTAAATTTGATTCGCGGTCTCGAATTCGTGTTGAAAAATGGCGACATGGCCTTGCTTTATCGCGCTCTTTGGAAATTAAACTGTGATAATTTCTAGGATATGACTGATTTGGGTTTCAGCATTGCAGTCAACGGGACATGTATACAAGGGAATTGATGATTAATGTTGCAAGGAATAAATTGAGTGGGTTGAGAAATGTGCTTGTGTATGTAGGCAAATTCCTGCTTTAGCCTATTCAGAAAGTCAAAAACAGTCAAATATGTACAGTACTATGGTTGCACCACTGAAGACAGATATTATTTCATTAATTTTGTGAAACAGTAACAGTGAGCTAAATAATAAAACCTTTAATAATGGCCTGGGTAGACCTATATACAGTACAGTAACATCATGTTTTTTGTATATCAATAAAATCCCTGATAACATTAACAGGAACACAGGTCTGACACCTACAGTCTACTGTACTGACATTTAGTCAATACTAAAGAGTTTAATAGCAAGTATATATACCGGCGTTTGCATCAGGCATAAGTTGCTGTCACTATCTGAACTCTTAAAGCTTAGCTCTTGTGTGGTGGTAACCGTTGTTGTTCCAGTTCACCGTCACAGTTTTCTCTGTCTGGTTGCATGGAAAATAAAAAATCCTCAAATAATGATGATGCTACCGAAATTAGAAGACATCGCCTGCTCCATGGCTGTATGTATAGGACGCAGAAGCGGAGCATATTCCCGTGTTGACCGGGATCCTTGACTGATGGGGCGTGAATGCAGCTGGCCATGGGATGTACTGGCTTCCGCCACCGCCGTCACTTAACTAGTTCCATATTAAAGACTTTGAAACTATTTTAATATACTTGTGGTCATACATTTTACGCTCTGAACATTGTTATGTCATCGTTATCGGCTGATGACGTTGACATAGGCGACACTTTATTGACGTCATGGCTCAAGGTCGGTTATTTTTTGTTTTGAGTTAGTTATTAATACCGTATTTAGCGATTATCGTATTAATAAACTTTTTTTTTCAAATTTCCATGTGTAAAATATTGGAATTTTTCAATTTCACCCATTGAAATGTAATTAAAGTAGATAGATAGATCAAATATGATAATTGCTTAAATATTAATGACTGACTCTGAACACATAAATAACTGTGACGTCTATAAAGTGTTGCTGATGTTGACGTCATCCACAGACAACGTTCAATAACTTGAATACTTTTAAAATCACGCCCGTCTAGGTGGGGTGCAGTTATAACTTATAATAAGGGTAAACGGTATGCTCAGTTATAGCGAAATCCTTCACGCGATGGTAGACATATTTGTTTGTTTCACTCACTCGTTTCTGCTCGTTCGTGAAAATAACAAAATGACTACCATCGCGTAACGGATTCCCTATAATCGAACCAGCTATATTTTATAAAAGTCTGTGTATGATTTAATTTGTCAATATTCTCAACAAATGACATTCATGTCCTCATGATTGATGTCATAAGTCAATGTCACTGTTTTTTCTGTGATCTGAGATATAGGCAAATCCTTCACTCGATTGTAGGCATGTTTTGTTTTCTGTTTTCTTTCGCAGCCGCTTGTTTATGAGAATAATCACATGCCTACTATCTCGTGAAGGGTTTCTTTATAATCGATCCTAGCAGTTAAAGAATCTCTATTGCCCAAATTTTAAAGAAATCCTTCATTCGATGTTGTTTTTGACTGACATGCATCCACTAGTTCATGAAAATAACAAAAAAATACCTACCATCTCGTGATGAAATTCCCTATAATCATGCCAGAAGTTTAAAAAAATAATTCTCCTTATTTAATACAAGTTTGTTTATGATTTAAATTTATTATTACTAAAATGTTTCAACTTTTTACAGTATTCTATGTAAATGAAATTGACATCCTCAACACCTTATTGATGTCATAAATCAACATCACAGTTTGTGATCATTTGCGGTCCACTCTTTAGACAACTCCTTCACTCGATGGTAGGATTGTTTGTTTTTCACTTACTCGCATCGGCTTGTTCGTGAAAAGAAATACACGCCTACAATCTTGTGAATGGTTCCACTGTAATCGATGCCAGCAGTTAAAACATGTTTCATGTTGCAGACAGTTCCTTCACTCGATGGTAGGCATGTTGTTTCTCCCTCATTCACATCTGTCATTCGCGAAAAGAACAAAAATATTGCCATGAAATCGAGCCAGCAGTTAAAACAATATCTATATGTTATACAAGTTTTTTGTATAATTTAAAGTTGCTGTCCCACCAACAAAAGCAAAAGCTTACAACAAATGTAAACCGTAGCAAACTATCCTAACGATTACTCGAACATACCTGAACATTATAGGGTGATGGCTTAGGCATTTATCTAGTTATCTTTGTCAAGGAGTTTATTTCACTCATTTTCAATTACATTAATCTTAAGTACCGTGAATAAATCTAGACTTAATTGGCATGAATGTTTTTGTATGACCTCAACACATGGATAGAGTTTTATGAACGGTTTTGTAGTGAAAATTGTTTTTTTAGTAGTTTTCTTTAGATTTAGTTTTACTGAAATTGTTCACTATTTCCTGCATTCCCAACACTTTATTATTATTATTATTATTATTATTATTATTATTGTGAACTGAGTTATAGACAAATCCTTATAAGGGAAATTCATCACTCGGTGGTAGGTGTCGTTGTTTGCACTCATTCGCATTCGTTCGTTCTTGAAAATAACCACACTCATGTAATATCTCAAGAAGGATATCCCAATTATCAATCGCAGCAGATAAATATAGTCAATATCATTTACAGAGAACGTTCCAACACTGTGACAGTGACACATTTTTGTTTAATCATACACAACCTGATTTAAAATGTAATGCATCTATTTAACCGCAACATTTGATTATGAGGAAATCCTTCACTCAATGGTAGTGTGTTTTAAACCCCGTCCACCCCGACCCCCCACCCCACCAATCAGCGATTTTTTTTCTCAAAAAATCCCAACATATTTAAATTTCCAAACAACATCCTTATATTATATTTCCAGGTCTCAAATGAAAATGTTTAATACATTTTGATGAAATATACAATTAAGTTTTGTGGTCATTTTTTTCGCATATGTGGCTAGCAGTTCCGAAAAAAAGGGAAACCTTAGGCATTTCACCTCCATATATCACCTCCCAGTCGACAGTAAATGTACTTATAAATCGGCCGGGATAGAAGACACAATTTTTGTTTACATCTACATAAAAAGTAGTCCGGTCAAGGTAAAAGCTCGGGCTTGCGCAGTCGCAAAAAAAAAGAAGTGTACAGTTAGTTCATATTCTCTCACTGAGTTAGTTATTAATATTTGGCGATACCGAATACTTTCACTGAGAAATCCCGATCTTTTATCGATAAAAATGTAATAAATATCCATTTTATATCAAACGCATGTGACATCACAAAAACAAACGGGCTGACAAACAGGGCTAATGCGTTGGAACGGTCAGTGACAACAAGTCCGCTTCAGTTTAAACAGTTCAAATATAAAAAGATCGGACAGGGAAAGTAGCATTCAAGGAGGACAGTAAACCACAAAACACAGAAACAAACACGAAAACAGACAAACAAGAAGGCAAAAGCAATAATAAATGCAAACGACATCACAAACACAAAAAGGGTTGACAATAGGGCTACAGCCTTGGAACGGTCAGTGGCAAAGTAGGCCACTGGGGGGGGGGGGGGGGGGGGGGGGGGTTTAAACAGGTTCTAGGGTGCACCAAACCTCACACTTACCCTACTGTCATCCCATTAAAACAGGACAGTGTAAATAAAGAAATCCCCTCAGTTTTACCTTATTGCCATCTCGATAAAACGGGACAGTGTAAATAAAGATATTACATCCGGGTTATATTCTGTAACAAATAAGGCATCCTTACTAGGCACTATAAGTATGACACATAGGCGATCATGTGTATATGAATATATTAAAGTAGTATCTCGGCATCAAAGCCTAAACTCTTTCTTTAAAATGCTCACATATGAACACTGCCTCCAATGGGATTTGAACCCAGTACACTAGGTTTCCGGTATACATTGGAGTTATTGGACACGTGTAACAACATTCATTGGGTTAAAATGAAGGTGTGTGTGAAGTTTCATGAATATAGAAAAACTACTTTTCACGTTGGCCTATGTTAGGTTGTAGGTTAAAGTGGTTATGGCGGAGAGACAAAGTGATCCCTAAGTTTCTGCCATGCTACGCAGGCGACACAACAAATGAATGTGCTATAGGCAGGCTGTGATTAACATCATATTTGAGTACATTTTAGGCTATGTATGACGGTCGACCACCAACTTATTCCTAGGTAACACCAGGATCCGTATTCATAAAGCTTCTTAACATATCTTAATTTAAGTAAATTGTTATCATTTTGTTAAGCACCGTCTTCTATCGATTTAAGACGTTTTCTTGATATTGTTAATAATGTTATGGATGCATAAAGCCTACAGCTAAATATTTATCTTCAATACAATTGCCCTTGAGAGATTACTGAAGATATTTAAAAGTCTGCTAAAATCTTAAATTTCGACTTAAAGCTACAGAGTCCCTATATCAATCGATTTCTTCTTTGTAGGCGTGTTTTTATTTGTAATTTCATGTTCACCAGCTCATTATGAAATCGGGTATTTAAGCGAGCAAATATAGCGCAGGAAATCATTTACTGTATATACATCGACCAGTGCACATCGTACCTCTACACAGGTTACAGTAATTTTTACAGAAAAAAAATAAAGTTAGCTTCTTTCGGGCTCGAACACACAACCTTCTGATTTCAAGTCCTGTGCTCTATCCACTGAACTACAACGCTACTTGAGAAAATAGTATACTAACTACCATATATTTTGAGGCAAAATAACTTAACATATTTGAACGCAACTCAAGATGGATCAATAAATATGCAGTCCATATTGTCGCACGTGTAAATTAAATCACCAGGCAATGTTAATTTACACGTGCGACAATATGGACTGCACATAGAACGTTGACAACATCTTGTTTTCTACTGTGCTTAATACTATATATACTATGACAACAGAGATGATTTCAATTGTGATGCTGTTAAATATCAACATTTAGACGAAGATATGAAGGGTGGTGAAGACAGGGTTACCGATTTGGAACATTCAAACATAATATATTGATTAAGTTATTCTTGTCTGTCCATTCCATAATTCATTTGGACAACTATGTGAACAAATCATCAAGAACCATTCCATAAATGCCAAACTGACGTATTTTAAAATGCGTTGATGAAGACACTCCAATCGTCCTTCATCGTCTTCAGAGATAACGAATAATATATGAGGTGGAACGTTATTTACATTCAGAAGCAGATACTATGAATTCAGCGTTAAACATCAATTTCTGACAAGAAAAACATGTTCCCGTTTACTACAAATTAAAGCATTGATATAGTAGCAAAACATGCACACATGACAAAAAATATTTATTATAAATGCTTTTCTATTTTCCTGATAAGTAGTACGCAATATTCCGATAGTACACCCTGTCACACACATATTAAGCCGTATGTTGTCATTTCTCTCACCAGTGCATAATAACTGTAAATAAACGTTTTGTATTTTATCTTCGCGTAGGAGAATTTTCGACCAGCATACCGTTTCAACAAGTAAACAACGATTGATAATTCAGTGACACGTCAATACCAATCCATTGAGCATATCAAGCCAAACAACTGAGGCATTTACATTTAGATGAATTAGGCTTGATAAGGGATACCACTGAGTAAATATAAATCTTTAAAATATCTGATCGAAACGCAAACGTGTGAAGTATTTTATCATGAAGTTAAATAAAACACATTTTTTAACCTGAAGTAAAGCATTTGGGACTCTTCTAAATATGTTCTATATAGAAAAGCGTAGTATAAATTTAAAGCGACAAACGGTGATTTTCCTAAACTACTTCGAGGCGTGTCTCTAGTTTGTCTACATCATTTCAATAGTGTCTAATATTTATTTTAAATCACTCAACATTTAAAGAAATGGTTAACATGAATTATTAAGTAAAATACACAAAACATATTATTTTACCATTTTGTAAAAGAATGACGAGAAACAATAAATATTTTATTTATCATTGTTAAATTAAAGCCACACTATTCAGAGTAAACATGACACTGACTGAATGATTCTAGGTACACATTAGATGTAAGAAAATAAATCAACTACGATTATTATCGTGTGCTCATTTAACTGTTGGAACTATCTAAGAGTAGTATAGATACTGGGGGTTCCAGGACAGTTTCCGCTCGCGCGGATTCAACCCCAAACAATTAAGAATGTGTTAGCCGTGGCACACCATAGTGTATCTAGCAAAAACGATGATATACTTGTTGCTAAAGCATCAAAAACATATTTTAATTGCTTAAGTAAACCCACTAGGGAAAACAAACCAGATACCCCCCGTATCTATACTACTCATCAATCCGGTTTATCATTTCAATAACATAATATTTTGCTTATGCAATTCAACTAAAACATTTGAAATTATTAAGCAAAGTCAGTCGGAACCTGGCAGTAGTCTTCATCATCGCTGTACATATCGTATCATCGCTGTACATATCGTATTCTACCATGGAGTATTTTACTTTTCTACATTTTGTTATGTTGTATTTTAGTTCAAGTAGCTCTTCCCTGCTTTTATCCAGTTCTTGTAGACACTTATCCATTTCAAGTAGCAATCTTTTTCGTTCGTTAGCTTTGCTTTTGTTGGCGTCCATAAAATCATCACGAACTACCTCATATTCTACTTGGAGTTGCGTGTTTGCCATTATTTGTTTTCTATATTTATCTTTTAAATTAAGTTTTTTGCAAATATTTTCCATATCTTTTTTCTCCATTATATATAAGATATATATTTTTTTTTTAACCCTTATTTAATATTTTGAATATCCTTAAATGGTACCCAACTATTGAAATCCTCGCTGTAACCCTTCCATTTAACTATTGCTTTTTATTCTTTTTATAATCACGTTGTATTACTTTTTCATTTCTAAATACTTGATTCTTATCATTTTTAATTCGTAAAAGCTTCATTCGATGGTTGTTTAAAGGTTTTAATTTGTATGTCACAGGATTTGTATTTTGAATTTTCATCAACAACAAATATTTCTTCAGTCCACTCAATTTGGAGTATAACCTTTTTCAAACGTTCTTTTATATTTGCTGATTCTAACCTTATTTCCTTTTGTTAAACTTTAACGCAATAACTCATATATAAATAAGATAAGACTAAACTCCTTTTGCAAAATAAGATGTTATGATGTTAACCCACTGGTTTTACATCGCACTGCATGTTTAGTGATTGACCCCTCTATAGTCAGTCATTACGCTTCACTTTTCACTTGTGCAATGACTGCACTACCTCATGGGACTCTATGATTGTACCTACTGAAACCCCAACTAAGGGAGGTGGGTGCATGAGCTTTCGTCCCTCGGGTTTTTCTCTTATGCTGCAACTACTATGGTTGTTCAGTACGATTATGGATACATCCTGAGATGTTTATTATTTGTATGTGTTTCTTTAGTTAGTTTCTCCGGATGTGAACTTTATTTTTAGAGAATTCCTTTTGATGGGATGTAGTTTTGTTTACACTGTCTTGTGTATTTGGGCGCTGAAGACAGGATAATAACGTGGATTGTGTGCATATAAAATCTATTCACGCTAACCAGTAGGCCTTATTGCTTACTGACCGTTCCAAGTCGGTAACCCTGTCTTCACCACCCTTTCGGTAGTTTTTTGTCTCTTTCATTGTATTATCAAGTCCTTGTTTGCAGTATAGTGCGGACCTACGATGTCATTGCGTTCGGACGCTGTGGTTTCTATAGGACCCTATATCTCATTTTATCATTTTCTATTGGATTTTAACGTTTTAATATTTTGTAAACAATATCATACAGACTATTTCCTTTGTGTAAGTTTTTAATAACGGTTAAACAAAAATATCCACACAGCACACTTGTTTCATCTTGGTACTGGATAGTGTTGTATTTTATATTGGGTATGTACGCTAAATCTTCATTTGGGGTCTTATGCCAAACGGATCCAAATAATATTCACCAAAGTAACAAGTCCAGTGTGAACCGGTTCCAGTAAAATCATCTAGGTTTATAAAACCGCATTCTTGTTTTATTTTGTTTGCTGGTAATTTGTTTTTGCTAAAAACTCCTGTGAAGTTTTTAATACCTAACTGCTTGAACCATTTCATTATATCTAAGTTAAAGATAGGTTCATTTTTAAAATTTAATTGTTTTTTACGAATGGGATACTTCTATATGGTCTAATTTGTGAATCTACTGGTAAACCATTTCCACGATCAACACCTTTTTAACCACTTGTAAACCTGTTCAAATTAAGCCACTAATAAAAGATCCAATCAATGGAATTCCTAATGATGCAAGAAGTCCAAGAAATGCTCCTTCTTGCTGTTATTGCATTGTCAGTTTAATATGGCAACAACCTTGGAGTTTTATTATATTTTTGTATTTGTGGTAGTGTTAATGCATTTGATTCAAGTAATGCTTGCTTTTTATCACTAGACACGGTTACCATTCCTTTTCCGAATAGTTTGTCGATTCCAGTTCTTGCCAGGTCACTAAGTGCTCCTGTTGCTAGAGGTCCTAATATAATTCGAGCAAGGTTAGCAACTGTTGGTAATATTGTTTTAGTTAACAAACCAGCTAATACTCCCACAAAGCCTCATTATCAATAACAACATTTTCGTCGTTTAAGACCAAAGCATAAACTTTATACCTAGCGGTAGGAGGTATATTTAATTTATATCTCAATTTCGTTGTTTTGGATCAATGCTATTTCATCACTTTATAGCTTAAATCAAAATATATCATTCCGAAAATATTTTTAAAGTTACCTACGTTTAGTAAAGTTCCGGTGTCTTTATCATTTTGATTGTAAGAATAATTAATAACATCTCTAAATATTCTTATATTATTATCATAACTCTATTCAGTTTCTGAATAATAAATTCCGTTTCCAACTTCCAATCTAGCTGATTGTAAATAGCAATAAGTATTAGTAGCATTTAGTTTAAAAGTATCTAAACATGAGGATTTTGTGTTTGAGATGGCCATTTGCAATAACACAAACATATGTTTGTGATTTTTAACACCAGCCGTTATTCTAAATACCGATTCAGTTACTTCAGAACTTCCGATTTCTTGTATCATTTCACAAAGGTAGATGACATGTGATTTGCCATTACATAACATAAACCATCAGAATTAAATATCATTTTAGGTACACACAAAACTAATTTATTAATAACTACTCGGCCATCAACGCCACTTGATTTGAAAATTAGAACATCATCAGCCGTCGGTTGGAGCTAATATGAATCCGACTAGGAGGAAGCATGTTTATTTCTAAGCCTTCAATGAAAGAATATTTGTTTAATGGAATTATGGAGTTAATAATTTTATAAGTTATGATTAAAGCATGACGAGCAGTAATCTCTGAATTATAACCAGCTTGATCATTTCGAGGGTCTGGTAGAGCTTCATTGTCTAAATAAAAGTATTCGTTTGTTCCTGTTGTTCTTGTATAAATGATAGTCATTTTCAGTATACTTTTAATGTTGACACATTTATGACTATTACTACCGTCGTAAACTATTTTACGTTTTCCTTTAATTGAATTTGATCGATTAATGAAGCAGAATCAATAATTAAAGCTATTATGTCAGCGTCTGCAAAATCAGCTCCATCAGCAGGCTTGTTTACTCGAAAAGTGATTTCAAATAGGCGTCATACCAATCAAAGTGATAACTTCTATCATTTATTGTAAATTGATAACCGCTTTTTATTTGTCTAGTAGCATTTCCAGGTATTACTATAGGGGTATCTATCTGAATAGGTACATGTTCATATCGGGTATTATATTTTTCACTTTGAAACATCTATATATATTATAAATTAGATTAATTTTTAATTAATCGATTAATTCTTGTATGAATATTTTTGATTTCTCTTCCGGATAGTAATCTGTTAATTGTTGCATTTGCATTTTCTTCAATTTCAGCTACAACTTCTGCCACAGCGTCTTCTTTGTTATCTGCCTTTGTGAGTTATTTTAACATTTCACGTTTTGGTTTTATGGCTGCTTTTGCATTATTTATCAGCAGCCATTTTACCTACTTCATGTCAATGTTTTTTTGGAACCACTTTCCAAGATTTGTTTTCCAGCAGTTTCTAATGCTTTCTTACTGTGACCTGCTGTTTTCACAGACTCACTAAATATCTTCGAGCCAACCTTTGAAAATATATCACCAAATATGCCAGCTCCCGTTAATCGGTCAACTTGAGTATATGTTCCTGTACTAGTTTCATAAACTTTTTTTAAACGCGTCATATAACTCATATTACATTAATTCTTTTAAAACAAGTCGAAATGATGTATGAACTCCATTAAGATTAATAATTTTATCAGATAAATCGGTTATGTAAATATTAATACTGTTAATGATCGTTTTGTTTACTTCGAAGTATCCAACCCTTATCGGTTCATCCTTCAACGGATATGACCTTGTAAGATCAACTATACTTACTTCATAAATAACATCTCCATATGACCCATCAACAATAGAATCACAGTGAATATATAAAGTACCCATAGCATTTGTTATGTTTGGTGTTACAGTTCCAAATTTAGTTTCTCTAATAATTGCCAATTAAGGTGTGAAAGTAATGATTCTCTTAAATCAAGCATGCAATTATTATGGACGGTAACTAAACATTTAAAACTTGATAAATCAAACACAATCTTAATGGAACAGGCGAGTCAGCAGCTAAATCCCCGTTTACAGTCAATGCTTCTTTTATATAATTATCGATATCGGCATAACTATAATTTCCATTTGTAAAACATATATTTGTCCAATCTTTTCCATTGTGATACCTTATCTCTTTGTTATTAAAATCCTCACTAATATTAAGTCATAGAATTCCAATGCCATACTGTGTGTTTTTGTCTAATAGTAATGGCCTGTCAAACACAGTTGTAAAATTACTCGGTTATTTGAGCTATTAATTATTGAAGCTTTTTCTGATGATAATATAATTTTTTTGTTCCATATAATATAAGTAAACAATATTGATTGTCAAAATTAATCACCTAAATAAAACATTTTAAAACTTGATTTTTCAAAATTGAAAACTTGAGTAATGCCATATTTTATGGTTGTAGAGATGGTCCAAAATTAAGATTTTGGAAGAAATGCTTCGAATGTTCCATTTAGTATTCGTTTACCATTTTCTATTTTTGGTTGAGCATGTGACTCATCCATTCTTGGACTTATATTAAACAAACTAAACCATTCTATACCAACGTCTGTATTTGCAACTGTAAGGTCTGCTTTAACTATATAACGTTCTGATTTTACCAATCTAGCGCCACCATCATCAACATATTTTGTAACATATTCTCCACTTTTTATAAATGGACTGGTTACAAGAGTAAACACCTCGATAAAACCATAACGGTTGGTTCTTTCAACGTTTTTTTGTGTTGGATATGATACATAACCATAGTTACCTAGTAGCATCATTCATGATGCTTATGCCATCATCTTTTGTATATTCAAAAGGTAGAATCCGACCTAAATTTTCTACTTTTGCTTTCAACTCTTCAAGCAATTATCCCAAGAAGTACTGTGTGGCGACTATCAGACTTTTGATTATGTTCTTTAAGAAAATCGATTTCATTATCAAAAGCTTTGCTTCTTTCATCCTGAGCAGCTTTCAATTGCTTTGAAAACATCATCAATAGCAGTTTCTAGTTTATTAGTGTCAACCAGTTTGTTCATAGCAGCCTCGAGCGTCTTGCTGTCAACCATTTTCTTTCTGATGTCTTTAAACTCTTTGTTGATATCGTCAACGTTACAGTTTATATGTTCTTTTAATGTTTTAATTTGAGTTATTTCGGTATCGAAGCAGTTCTCATTTGTCTTGAAGCATCAGCAATAGCAGTTTCTAGTTCCTTGTTATCAACCATTTGTTTATTGATTTCTTTAATTTCGTTCCGCTTTTTATTTGCTCGCCTAACTTTCTATAGAGCTCGCTATCTCCCAATCCATCTTCTTTTTTTCAACTCTTTTAAAACATCACCCAAAAGTTTTATTTCATCTTTTAAACCATTTTGAATTTCAATCATTTTCTCACGGTTTGTTTGTAATTGTTTTTGTATCAGACTTATTGTGTCATCAACACCTGTTGTCAATTTTTTCATCATATCTGAAAGTTTATCAATATTATAATCACGTACGAACTTTGTTATTCTTCTCATAGTAAATTGCTTTGTTGCTGCATCATCTGCTTTGTCTGGATTGCCAACATTAGTAATTTTACTATTATTCATGTTAAGATCACTTTTTAAAACGTTTTCCTGGTTTTTACCCTTATGAAGATAATTAGCCAGATGTTTCTGTTGTACATACTCAGACAGCACAATACCAACATTTGTAATATTAACACTGCCAGTTCTAACTTCCTCACCAAGATCGTTAAAAAGTCCCATTATATATAATATAGGATTAGATTAAATTTCACCATTGAAGTTACGCTTTACTAACTTCCACAGACGATCAAGATATAAAAAGTCATACTGTGTGTCAGTTGCTTTTTTGTAATAATATTTACTTACGTCTTGTTCTCTAGAAAGCATGTTTATTTCATTTATGCTTGTAGTTGCGAAGAAGGTGTAATGAGAACAATTTAAGCGTATGTCTTTGGGAGTTTTGTAATAAGATTGCGATAAATTACACAAATTTTTTTGTGTCTTCCCTGGATGAAATAATTAATAATATCATTTTGATTACGTTCACAAAAATAATCGTCAAAAATAACTATCGTTTGAGTATCACGCCCAAGTCATTCACAGGGATAAATTCACCACTTGAACATTCTAATATATCTTCGATTGGGATTTTGTTATTTTTTAGCTATTTTTTCAAGACGTTCTCATAAAACCTTGTGCTTTTACTGTTCTAAGATTTTAGCAAATAAATAAATCTTGTCATACTACACTAAAGGTTTTAACAACATGTGAACTAATGTGTTTGTCCTGCCGGAACCTGAATTACCACAAATTAGCATTCTAATAACAACAGTCGTGCATATAGTTCCATATCTGTTTGAAATTACCGTTTTCTGTCTTCATGTCATAGTTTAGAATTTCCATTATAATTATACTTGGATAATATTGATATTGGCTAACTATTATTATATATGTCTAAAGTGTATTTTCGAATAAAACAAATCCCTCGCGGTAAACAACTTGGAACAGTAAAAGACTGCATTAAAGCTAACCCAGTTAGGTATTACGTCTTGAAAAAGCTTTCAGAAACACTTTCGAACCTATCATGCAGAAGAAAACATATTTTAGGAGAGTAAACACTTTTAAAAATCCGGGAAAATTATCAAAAGTGGAAGCTTAGAACATCCTAATGTTGTTTATCTCATCGGATTAGGAGCTGAGAGGAGGAACATTGCTATTCTTTTAAAAAAGCGAAAACTGAGAAAGAAATAACTCGTTTGAATAACAGAAAGATAAACAATAAAAGAAGAAAGCAAAGAAGCATAATATGCCAATATCGAAACAATAAAAGCAAAGAAACCAGTTGCTGCAATATATAGGAAAGCGTAGAAACCACCAGCTAAAAAAAACAGTTAAAAAAGCAAATGTAGTCAGAAATAGGCCTTTTTGGGTTGACGATGGTTATGCCAGTTTTTAACACTGCTATTAAAATACTCTTGTAGTTATATCATATTTAACTTAATTTATCTTAATTTATTTTCTTTTAATCTAACTTATATTATACATCAAATAATCTTGTTAAAGAATACGAAAATAAAGTTACTCAAAAACGAATAGAAAAAGGAGCTAGTCGTGATTTATACAAAGAAGTATTTAAACCGGTAACTAGCGAAATAAAAGAACAGTCAGAACTGTTAACTGAACAGTTATCTACTCTCCCAAAAATAAATCAGCAATTAGCTATTCTTCCGGCAGCTTTACGTCAGGAAGCACAAGAACAAAAAGCGTACCAGGAAATACCTCAGTTATATACTGAAGAGCCTCGAAAAAAATAGAGCTTTCCGAACAGGTAATTACTGGTAATCTAGATGCTAGAATCAATAAAGAAGTGACGGGTAAACATGATTTACTGTTGCCATCGAGGGTAGGTAATGATAAATTAAATTTTGGAGACATAATTGTGCGTGTTTATGATATTATCAGATAAAATTGTCTCGATAGGGCTGTTCTGACTAATCAAATTAAAATTGAAAATAATGCAACCACGTAAGAAAACTATAAACAACTCAGATAAAACCTTAAAAAAGAGTCAGAAGCCTTGAAACATTATAGAGAAAGAACTGATGCAATGAATTTGCATAGTGAAGTCTTTTCGGGAAAAGGAATACAACAGAATGAAATTCAAAGTCAGCAAAGATGGCCACTATGGAATGTTACAAATTGATTTACCTAAGCTTGTTGGTCATCACAAACTTATTGCTAAATTATGAGAAGCAGTTATGATAGACCTAAAAGTAGATTGGATAACAAAGCGTTACAATAATTAAAAAAGTATTCAAAGCCGTCTCAAAATGGTTTAAAGAAACTAACAGATTTATCTGGTTTACCAATTCATAAAGGTTTTTCAAAGTTCAAGAAGATTTTAGGAGGTTGTGTTGTGTTGAATGTTACAAGAGTCCTGATAATTTGGTTAATGATCTGGAGTTAGCATGCGGAAGTATCGAATCAGGAAATAATAGTACACAGTAAATAAAGGTATTAGCATAATTGATGAATTACTAAAAATACGTAAAATATCATCCGGAGAACATGAACAACTATTTTCTAAATAGTTTGATTGGGTTATTGTCTAACTGTAATTATACATGAAAACCCAAGAAGAATTAATTGAACACAATATTACAGATTGTCAGTGGAATATCACCCGTTCCGGTTACTATTATCTACTGGTAGTAGGAAGTTATTAAGGTTATGAGGCTGCTTACAGCAGTAATAAGGGACGCCCTTTATCCCCTGAGGTACGCTATTATCTAGTCGGATAAGGTAATAAGGGATAGCTCAAAAGGGGAGAAAACTCGTACAGTGTTGCGATAGTAAGAGCGCGTGTAGTTCGACATGTCGGCTCATTCGGCCCATAGCCGATTCGGATTCGGCCCATAGCCGATTCGGATCTGATCATTCGGACAGTTTTAAAAGTGAGTTCCGCGGAAGTTTAGGAAAAGATCAGTGGTCGATTCGGATCAGATTGGAATGTGAAGATTAAATGCCAGATTAAAAGAGTTAAATCACAGGAGACTCCGAGTGTTATTTTTATTAGAATTGCAATTTATAACTAGTTTAATATCCCATATTTTTTAATAAAAAAATCAACCGTTAAAGATACTTAAAAATTATGAAATGTTAGTTTATGTACAGACGCCTGTGGTTCTGCGATTGTATGGGCTGGCTCGTCTTGCCAGTTGGTCATGGTATACTGTGCCGTGTCAACGTTTCTTTGACATATTATTAACGCAAACAGGCAAAACAGTCCCAGACACACAGTATCAATTTGCTTTGTGTCATGTGTCATTGATAATGAGATTTATAAACTTACCGAGGTCTCTAGCTGTCTATGATAATGGTAAGAGGTAGTTATTAAATTTGAATGTGCAATTAATTATAACTGATTTTATTTTTATTCAGATCATTAAATGTATTCATATGTGTAGAACATAATTATAAACAGATAGAAAACTTCTTATCAAGCATCTTAACATTTCTGTTTGACTCCTCGCTCAACTATTTATTTGTTTTGATAATGATACATTCAGAAGATTCATAATGAATCGTAAAATGTGAATATTATATACAGGATTTGAAATTAAATTTGTTCATCCATAGGACAAGTAACTTACACAATTTACTTGTCCCCAGTCAAATTTACTTGTCCCCGCACTTCATGTAAAAGTGATACAAAAAACAAGATGAATCATGAAAGTGACATTACATTCAATCAGTTGCATTCCACCAATGAAAACAACATGGGTTTTATTTGTCATTTACAATGTGCTCACCAATGTTTTGACATTTTTTCAGTCACAAGTTTTAAAAATGTAAAATTCACTTATTTTTATAAAATTTAGGACAGGTCACCTGGGACGTAGAATCTACATGGCACAGGACAATGGGACAACTGTTAATGTCAAACCCTGATGTATCTTTATTTTTAAAGTAAGACATTGTATAACAAATTGGTTAAAGTTTAGCACATCATTTCGGCTTTCAATGAAATGACATGGGAAACTTAGTTTCCGTCAACCTACTTTTTTGCTTAAAACGTTAAATTAATTAAAATACCATCAAATGCAAGGACGTAGTTGTGTCTCAAATGATGGTTGAGCACTGTATTTATTAACCGCTACTGTAAGGTATGACCCGATAAGTTTTTTTTTAGTTTTTTTTTTACAAAAACAGATCATGCGGTTTGTCCAATATGTAGGCCTACAGTGTAGCTACGCCAATGAAATGTTGGAAAGTATGATGGGTCAGGGGCGTACCTAGGTATACTCCTATACGCCCGTGCGTATAATTAAGAGTTGGGTGTCGGAAAATGAGAAAGCTAAAAATGCAATAAAAAGTGAGGACGAAGGTGGTTAGGGTGAGGGGGAATAGCTTCAAAATGCGTTTCTAAGTCGCTAAAAACTACTTATTTAGAGCTAAATGTTTCAGGCTAAATTTCCCCGACCCCCACCAGCGGGAGCGGGACACATACTCGCACACCCTCCCCCGTGCGTATACCCAAAAACTCTCCAGGTACGCCCCTGTGGGTTTTGACATAAATTAAACGGTGTCTGGTCCGAATCATCCATGGTCCGAACAAACGTGGTACCCATTTTGTGACGTAATAGGATTCTCAGACATTTAAATTCGCTTCCCCAAACATTCAATTCTGTAAACTACTCAGTATAGATCTAATTAAGAATAACAATGGAAAACGTAGTAAGTACAAACTAAGTTTGAACTGTTGCGAGGATTTAACATTTACAGTAGGTGAGTTAGTGCCCATAGAAGTTCAACCGGAGAGAGATCAACAAACTGATAGAAATTAGAATGGATACACGTTAATAGACTAATAGTGCATAAAATACCACGTCTACGAACGGCAAGACGATTTTTTGATATGTGCCATCCTCAGTCTAGGGTGCATCTATAAACGTCCGTATATGGCAAGCCAGGTCGAAGAACTAGGATTAACGATCGATAAACTATCGAATACTAACCTATATTTTCGAGCGAAAACATAGGATAACTCTCGTGAACCCAGTTTTACGTTCGATAAACTAGGTTTCTCGATTGAACTAAGAATTTCGGTCGTTATCCTAAGTTCACGAGTGTGAACCTATGTTTACGGGCGTGAACCATAGTTTACGGGCGTGAACCATAGTTTACGAACGTGAATCTATTTTTACGAACATAGGTGAACTTGTGTTTACGACCGTGAACATGGGTTTACAACTGTGAACATGGGTTTACGACCGTGAATATAGGTTCACGCTCATGAACATAGGATATTGACCAAAAATCATAGATTTGTTCGAGAAACCTAGTTTATCGAACGTAAACCTAGGTTCACGTTCATAAACTATGGTTCACGCTCGTAAATATAGGTTCACGTTCGTAAACTATGGTTCACGCTCGTAAACATAGGTTCACGTCCATAAACTATGGTTCACGGTCGTAAACTATAGTTCACGTTCGTAAACTATGGTTCACGGTCGTAAACTATGGCTCACGGTCGTAAACTATAGTTCACGTTCGTAAACTATAGTTCACGTTTGTAAACTATGGTTCACAGTCGTGATTGGCTATGCTCATAAATCACAGATGTGGTAGTCAGTTCTCACTAAAGATATGATTGTTTTATATTCTTTAAAATAGTTAAGTTCATTACGATAAGTACCTTTAACTATAGTATAGGAAGTGTACCTTTAACTATTTAAAAGAATATAAAACAATCACATCTTTAGTGATAACTGACTACCACATACATACCGGTCCGAAAGCATAGTTACAAGTCGATAAACCCTGTTTTACGAACGTGAACCTATTTTTACGAGCGTGAACCATAGTTTAGGAGCATAAACTATAGTTCACAGTTGTAAACATAGGTTTACGTTCACGGTCGTGAACCCATGTTCACGCTCGGAATTCATAGTTGATTTGATAATCTTACGTTCGATAAACTAGGTTTCTCGATTGAACTATGAATTTCGGTCGTTATCCTATTGTTACGAGCATGAACCATAGTTTATGAACGTGAACTTGGGTTTACAAGCGTGAACTATGGTTTACGGACGTTATCCTATGTTTACGCTCGAAAGTATAGGTTAACATGCTTTTACGTTCGAAAAACCTAGTTTATCGATCATTAATCTTAGTTTTTCAACCATGAACCTGGGTTCACGTAATTATTGGACAATTGGCTTGCCATATCAGTATGTAAAAAAAGCACCCAAAGACATCAAATAAATAAAATTAGGACACGCGTGTGCGCAAATCTCGGACTCCTGAGTCATGTTCTTGGCGCTTGTTTTAGACAGCGTTTTTTCTGCAGTAGCTTGAGCAATTAAAATAATACATAATGTACATCATTTTATATCATTAGAACTGGTATGTTTGGTGGTAAATAAAAATACCTTTTTATGAAAATCGGTCGAGAAATAAATTTTTTACAGCCCCACAGTTGCAGTAGACTAGTGGTGCTGCAGTAGTGGTCCACACATATTCTGACGTTGTTTTGTTTTTAAAGAATTAAATATGACTCACTGTAATTTATTGCCAGACTGCATGCCCGACAAACTACAGTCGGGTCCAGGGTCAGGCTCACCTAGCGTTGTTTTTTTTAAACTTAGCTACTGCAGCTGATGGAGTCATTGTCGTACCGGGTACTACAGAACGGCACCCGGTGTACATGTATGTATACAGAAACGTACCCGAAAATCATCGAAATCCAGAATGGCCCCCAAATATACATAAATGTACCCGAGACAAAAAACAATGTCGTAAAATGCATCCGTAACGCGTACTGTTACTTCACGGAAAACGAAACTTTCGTAGTTTACAAAGTTTAAGATTCACTTTTTAAAAGCCGCTCGCTGTTGCCTCCACCTTAAAGGAATGCAGTTGGTCTAAATATTTGACCAACTCTTCTTGAATGACGAGCTGCATATTTGTTTACTTCTTTGCTTGGGGTTTGATGATTTACAACTTCAGGTTTTACGACAATTATATGTTCTGTATTTTAATAATAACTATGGCAGCCTAAATATGTTTCTAAGAACAATTATTATACAACCACAATAGTTAATGATAAACACTATTGTTTAAGTAGTTGTTTTATCAAGTTCTAAATTGTTTCAATCCCGCGAATGAGATCTTGTTTGTCCGGGTACGTTTCTGTATATTTGGGGGCCATTCTGGAATTCAAAGATTTTTGGGTATGTTTCTGTATACGTAAATGTACCCCGGGTACCTTTCTGAAGTACCTGATACGACATTGACCCCATCAGCGCTACTGCATGTAATGGTGCGTTTTACAGTATATCTGATAGAAAAATTGTGTGAAATACTTTTTGACATGTTTGAAAGTTAACAAAAGTTGATCCTTAACCCCCACCCCATCCGGCTTCAGTTTTTATTTTAATTTTCTTTAAATTGATGTATACAGTAGGGGGTGGTGGGGGTATACTTCAATCAGCTTGTCCTTCCGTCTGTCCGTAGACGCAATTCTTGTTCGGGCTATCAATAACTCCTTCTTAGAATTTCGCGAAACTTGCTAGGAAGTATCAATATCGAGTGGAGATGCGCATACTATCATGACATTCCAGTTCGATAATTTTCCACTGAGTTATGGCACTTTGTATTTCTAATATATATATATACACTGAAAGGAAAAAGAAACGCATAATCAAAAAAAACGTTTAAAGCTTAAGTTTGCTCACCTGCTTTAGCCAAATGCGCATTCTGGCAATAATGAAACTTTAAAGGGGTAACCATTTGTGTGTTCTGTGATGTTTAAACCTTCTTTCCGATAGGACAGGCCTAATGTCGCACTGTACCATTCGATTAGCAGTAGCATATTAAACATACAATATATAGCGGAAATACCCATTACCGTATGCGTTTCTTTTTCCTTTCAGTATATATTTATAATACAAAATTCTTGTCTGGGCTATTTCTCTAAAACTCCTTGTTAGCGAAACTTGCTAGGAAGTATCAATATCAAGTGGAGATGTGCATACTGTCATGACGTTCTGGTTCAATAATTTTCCACTGAGTTATGGCCCTTTGTATTTTTAATGCATTTCATACTTGGTAACTAGTGAAGTAGAAAATTCTTGTCCGCGCTATTTCTCTAAAACCCAATGTTATAATTTCGTGAAACTTGCTATGAGGCATCCATATCAAGTGACTATGCGTATACTGTCATGACTTTCTGGTTCAATAATTTTCCACTGAGTTATGTCCCTTTGTATTTTTAATGCATTTTATACTTGGTAGTCAAATAGAAAATTCTTGTCCGGGCTATTTCTATAAAAAAAACATGTTATAATTTCGTGAAACTTGCTACGAAGCATCAATATCTAGTTAATTTGCGCATATTGTTGTGACGTTCAGGTTCGATAATTTTCCACTGAGTTATGGCCCTTTGTATTTTTAATGCATTTCATACTTGGTAACTGGTGAAATAGAAAATTCTTGTCCGCGCTATTTCTGTAAAACCCCATGTTATAATTTTGTGAAACTTGCTACGAAGCATCAATATCAAGTATCTCTAATATATATATATATATAATAAAAAATTCTTGTCTGGGCTATTTCTCTAAAAGTTAGTATTTATTGAAACTTGCTAGGAAGTATCAAATCAAGTGGAGATGTGCATACTGTCATGACCATGATGACGTTCCCATTCAATAATTTTCCACAGAGTTATGGCCCTTTGTATTTTTAATGCATTTCATACTTGGTAGTCAAATAGAAAATTCTTGTTCGGGCTATTTCTCTAAAACCCCATGTTATAATTTCGTGAAACTTGCTACAAAGCATCAATATCAAGTGGAGATGCGCATATTGTCGTGATGTTCTGGTTGATATAGCCTTGTCCACGCTACGGTTGACTTGACTTCACTTGACGTCAGACCCTAGGTATTCTGTTTATAATGTAAACCAAAACTGAAATTTTAAAAAACACAGTTGTGTTGAACTCCACAATTACTATAAGGCTGATGGCTTTGATAGTGTTTGTAGTCTATATATCTTATAGGAACAAAGTCTTGTATGTTTACCCACCCCCCAACTGGTTGCCAGCAGGGGGTATTATTTGTCCATAGTCTTCTTCCAAATAACATTTTTAAGTCCTGGGTTTGGGTATTGTAATTTTGTTGTATTTTGGGATATATTGCAATACGGATATATACCGTATAGTGATACACCATACAGTGGTAAGTATCACAATATGTTTTTTGTTCATGCTCATTAAAGGTCTTCATCATGATCCCTGCATTGTTTCATGTGCCATCTCGCTCAAATCACTAGAATAGTGGCAGAAAAACAATCAACGTGGCTCCAGCGTAAATGGAGTGTCTACAATAGAATTTGCAGCAACTCTGCAGTTCTGCAGGTGAGAAGGTTCTAGGCCCATTCTCTATATTTTATCTTGATGTAAATGGAGGATGAGCCTGGCATGTTCATTCCTGTTAGGCGCCATATAACCTTTCATGTGTTGGTGTGTCTTACCCCAATTCAATTCAGTTGTCATTTATATAGCGTCTGCATGGCTGAATGGTTAACGACGTTGCATTGTAAACCTTCGCCTCTCACTTGCGGGTTCGAATCCCACTTGGAGCTCGACTTGTAAGTGAGGTAGTGTCGATTCTTACGGATGGCAGAAGATGTACAGTACTGGTTCTACCCAGGGAAAGTGGGTGGTCTGCAGTAGCGTAGCTACCTATTAGGCCAAAAGGCCCAGGCCTACAAATAATTTTCACATGCATGGTTGAAATGAAATAATAGTGTATAAATTTGTTGAATTTTGAAGAGTTATTTTGCTTAAATTTATATCTAAATATACATGTACACCAAAATGCACCAGAGACATCCTACGTTTTCAAAAATGTTCGGGGAAGCATGCCCAGACTCCACTAGAAATAGTCGGACCTGCACATCAAAAAAGGTCTAGCTACACCCCTGGTCTGCCTCCACCACAAAAAAAAAACCCATCATATATAACCTTACGTGTTGAAAATGTGGTGACTACTCCTCTGAATGGATGGGTTTTTCATTAAACTTTACAGGAATGTTGTCCATAAGGTCTGTTGATCCTATCAAAAAATCAGGTTGATGTGAAATTTAAAATGGCCACAAAAGCTAAAAATAGATTTTTTAAAAAACGAATTTGCAGCTGCTACTGTTCCAAAACTGTAAGTGATACTGATATTGGACCTTTACTAAAATTATCAGCATGACATGTTGTTGGTCCTCGATGAAACGCATTTTGATTCAACATCAAACATGGCCACCAGCTGTCTTGGTTTACATAGAATTAAAAAAATGTTGTGGCGGGCGACTGAAACTACTTGATGGTTTTTTATGAAACTTTACAGGAATGCCTATACGGTCTTGTTAATCGTAGCAAAAAATCAGATTGATGTGAAATCTAAGATGGCCACCAAAGGTAAAAATAGATTTTTAAAAAAAAGAGTTTGTAGCGACTATTCCTCCGAAACTATAAGTGATAATGATAAGGGACCTTGACTAAAATAATCAGCATGACATAATGTTGGTTCTTGAAGTATTATTATAGTGATTACAACAATGAAACTAAAAACATATTCAGCATGATCCATTGAATAAACCTGATAAGGCCCATAACTCTTTGGTTCATATTTTTTGGATTATTCCCCTTTGAAAAAAGTATTAACCTGAAACTTAACCTTGCCTTTTACAAGTGATTATGGATAATACTTTCGAAGTACTCTATGTATATGTTATCATTGCTTAAAACAATCCTGTTATACATTAAACAAAATAATAGTATACTACATGTTTTACATGTTAAGCCATCATGGAAGGACAAAGTTAAACATTTAACAATACATAAACTTATATATATATATATATATATATATATGTGAAAAGGAAAATAATTTCTAGTATCTGTCCTTGAATAAAAAAAATTGTGTCACTAGCCCGAATTTTTATATACTCAATGAAAACCCGTACATTTTCCTTCAGCCCGACTACATAAATCAAAAAAAATATCGCTAGCCCAAATGACATTTTACTAACCCCGGGCTTTGGGCTAGTGGGTTAAGTTGAAGACTTATATGTAATATTTCCTGACATTTATCTCTGCATATATGAAATACTGTTGTACTTTCTCCTAAAGGTAGTTAGACTGGTGCAGTTTTTTTAAAAAGATGCTCAGAAAAGTGGAAAGACTTGTCAAGTGATGAAAAACAACAGTTTAAAGATGCTGCTGAGGCAAAACGGAGAAATCCATAGCAGTGCATGGACTGGGATGATGTGCTGAAGAGGCAGCTAGATTCAATTATAAACGCTGTAAGTATGTATATACTAATAAGGCTGTCATTGATATGAGTCCATATTTAAATTTATATATCTACATGATACATAGTAGTAGTGCTGTTGTTGATATGACTTTTTGTATGAGTATATCGACTATAAAGTATCGTGTGGAGAAGAATTCTGTATAAATTATTTATATGATGGGTATTACACCTTTCACAGGTCAAGAGGCATGGTATACTGATTGGTTTGTTTTAATGTTTTATGCAGATGTGCAGCAGTATTATGTCTGCAATCAGGATGAAGTAATTTTAATAAGTAGATATTATTACACAAGCATTTCCCTATCATATCTTTCTGATAATGTTAAAGGGACACACAGCAATGTTTATTTTTTAAAAACTCAAGGTGTCCCGCTAGTTTTTCTGCATAACTTGCATTTGTTCAATCATTAATATTAATTATAAGAATAGAAGTAAGCAATTTGTTTTTGCATATTATTATTTTTTGATATTATTGCACCAATAATATATTAAAACTTGTAGTATTTTAAGACGAAATAGTGAGTTCATCAAGTTTTATTTATTTAAATGTAACCAGGGTAAAAGTAAAAATGATACTGGGTAAATAAATCGAGACACCCATATCAAACACTTCAAGATTGCTGTGTGTCCCTTTAACATTTTCGGGCATGATCAGAAAAACAAAAAAACAGGCACATCTTTAGTAAATATATAATAATACTCGATAACTTATACTAATACTAGTAAGCTTGCTAATATCCCATGCATTTGGCTTTGCTTCTGTAATTTGTCTACCTCCGATTTCCTCTCCATAATGGACAGCAGCAACATAATGAAAACTTGAAGCGCATATTGATAATAAGTTGAAGCTACATGTACATGTATGTGTGTACATGTAGATTGTTTTGTCTTTTACTCAACTTATTTACATCAAAACTGGAAAGTTTTAATTGCAACATGTTTTTAATTTAGTGCAGAGTTGAAAATGTTTCAAATTTGTTTTTGCTTAGAACTTTATCATCAACTGAAACTGATAGTAGTCCGCCAGTCATCCAAGATGGCCACCATGGCTAAAATTAGGTAAAATTTAAGGAAATTTCAAACGACATCTCCGACGAAACCACTTATTCCATTCTTGTGAAATATCATAAACATGTTCCTTGGGTTGGCCTCTATCAAGTTTGTGTTTTTTCGTTATCGTCGAATAATCAGTATGGCCGCCACAGCGGCCCAAATTTTACTTAGTTATTAAGGAAAACATTAAAAATGACATCTTCTCTGAAACCGCTTGAAGGATTTTGATGTAACTTAAATCACAATGATCCTTGTGTTTTTTGCGGCTGCCAGTCATCCAAGATGGCCTCCATGGCTAAAATTAGGTCAAATTTAAGGAAATTTTAAACGACATCTTCAAAACCACTTATTCCATTCTTGTGAAATATCATATTCCTTGGGTTGGCCTCTGTCAAGTTTGTGTTTTTCTTTATCGTCGAATAATCAAAATGGCCACCATGGCGACCCAAAGTTTACATAGAAAACTATATAGGAAAAGGGAAATTTCAAACGACATCTCCGAAACCACTTTTCCATTCTTGTGAAATATCATAAACATGTTCCTTGGGTTAGCCTCTATCAAGTTTGTGTTTTTCGTTATCTTTGAATAAACAAAATGGCTGCCACGGCGATCCAAAGTTTACATAGAGTTATATAGGAAAAAGGCTAAAAATAACATCTTTTCTGAATAAAGCTTGAAGGATTTTGATAAAACTTCATTAAATGAACTTTAGGATAGTACCACGGCTGCCAGTCATCCAAGATGGCTTCATGACACTCTCATATGCCAGTTGATGTAATAGTTAACAGAAACTAATTCTTTTTTCATAGGCCTACACTTGGTAAACTTAATGGAAGATGGATTTGTTTTCTCAATTGTTAGAATCAGGAGGGTTTCCTGAATAAACACTGTACTGTGATCATGTATAATTATAATGTTTTGTTATATAGCAAACCAAGCCATGGATAGCACACTGGAAACCAAGATAGAAAATATTGGACACAAGGAAAAAAGTACTGTAAGTTCTGGATATTGCCTATAGCAAAATATATCTTAATATTCACATGTGAGACTTATATCAATACCTTATATATACATGTATTATGGTCTGGATCAGACCTTAGATCAGAAAACTTAAAGCAACTTAACAGTCACAACAATTGAGGAGAGAAAATGGAATTCTAAACCATTCTCAGGATTAACAGTAACAAAAGTTGAAAAGCGGCTCTGTGATATCATCACAAATGCGGCTCTGTGATATCATCACAAATGCGGCTCTGTGATATCATCACAAATGCGGCTCTGTGATATCATCACAAATTATGATATAAAAAGTTTGTATGTTTTTTCAGATACTAAAGTTATGTCATATTTTGATACCATAATCTGTATTGCATGTGCAGACTTTTGGAAGTGCCAATGTCAAGAGCACCCCCATTCTAATTTATTTCATTTATTTTGATTTTCTTTTTCACAGAATCCAAACCAAAAAAGCGCAAGAGAGAAAAAACGACCCAAGTCTCAGAAAAGGGTAAACCTTTTATCTAATTTTAGTCGAAGAATGAAGGAGTGATTACTGGTGACCTTTAATTATAATATTGATCCCAATCACTGCACAGTAATAAATGAAAAGACAACAGAATTGTACAATACATGGTGGTGTATTTGTCCGTTAAAGTAGACTAGGCCTGCCTCCCTTTTATCTAATTTTATGCGATTGTGAAATGAGTACAGATTTCCAGCAGTATTTATAGCCTATAATGCATATGTATTCCTTTTTCCTGTTTCAGGCAGCATATATGTACATATCTGATTGAAAATGACGACATTAACACTGGTATTAGTCCATAAGAAGAAGTGAGACGAGATCGACGATTGGCAAGAAAACTATAACAACTTTACTTAGTTTGAATGATATTGTTATAATAATTATTAAACACTCATTCTGATATGATCTATGGCTTCTGGCAATTTACTATTTATACTTAAAAAAAAAAAAATACTACTAAGTTATCAAACAAAAACTCTACTTCCAAGTTATATGTTTACTATATTTATCACAAATTCCTAACTATATTTATCACAAATTCCCAGACTTTAGATGGACAATAAGCAATCAGAAGTTTGTATCAAGCATTATAATGTGCAGCGCAATTTATTAATCCAGTATCATTTTGACTTGAAACCTGATAGCATATAATTAAAAAAGGGGGTTTTCAGGGGGTATTCTATCATAATTAGTATATTATTGGTAATAATATTCAAAAACATTCGGCTTTTGACTAATATAATTAACATTAATGATTCTAAAATGCATCTTATATAGCAACAGTTGTTTTTTTAAATCAAGATTGCTGTCTGTCCCTTTTAACATTTTGAATATTTGTATTTGTTATTGGTAGAGGTCAGAACAATCTCATTAAAATCAGACCCTTTGACACACTATGATACTCTTTGCTATGATACTCTTCGCTACTAGGATCTGACGACTTCCCATTACAGGTCACGTCAGATTGATCTTACGATTAGCCAATCAGATTTGAGCCTACAAAATTGTTCGGTATTGACAGATTCACTGTGCATGTCCACGCTTGGTATTGAAAGAGACAATGTCCGTAACTTTTAGCTTATAAAACACAAATGGATTGCATTGACAAACATAATACACCACCCATATTGAATATTTACTGAAAAAAAAAGAAAAAAAAAGATTGACGGAATTTAATAGCGGTTAAAAAAAACAACGATTTGTGGGATTGAACCCACACTAAAATGACACTCGTGTGTCAGTGATCCAGTACGCTATCGACTGAGCTAATCGGTCCACATGTACTACGGCATACTGTTTAGGCTATCTAATGTCATTTTTGTTTATTCAGTTCACTCGAATGTCATCTAAAGTGCATATGAAACGCGCGATTTCATTGGTTGAATTTAGTTGGAATTTAGTTGATCTTCTCCTGAATATTGATTAGATGAAAGGTCGATCTGACGTGACCTCAAAGGTAATGTGGTCATATCCAATAGCGGAGAATATCAAGGTGTAATTAGGATATGATTTTAATGAGATTGAGGTCAGAATAAATCAATGTTTGTGTACTCTCTGATTCCACAGTGAAGATCTTAAGCTACCAAAGAGACAACAGTTATATGTTGATTGTAATAGTGGGACTTATTTATAGGATAAGTGTTTACGGGGTTATTAGGTTTGTTCATATTCATTTTGTAATTTTTTTGTCATGCTCATCTTTATCATGATGCCGCGTATGCAAACTTGGAAATATGGTAAATGGAGTGTCTACTATAGATTTTGCAGCAACTCTGCAGTTACGCAGGTAAGAAGGTTCCAGACCCATTCTCCATACTTTATCTTGATGTAAATGGAGGATGAGCCTGGCATGTTCATTCCTGTCAGTTGCCATATAACCCAGTTCAATTCAGGAGTGCAATATTTATACGAGGAAGAAAGAGAAATGGCAGATTTTGGTGGAGAAAAAGAGACATTTCGAGAGGAAAAAAGAATTTACTATGAACAACATTTTTTTTCAAAACGTATGTATTGTTAGCAAATAATGATTGCGTACTTAAAGATAGTGAAATAAAAAGCATGTATCACCGGACTTGTTTTTGAGAAAAAGGCAGTTATAACCATAGCATTTCCTAAACTGTATAGGTTTTCTTTAACTTTCATACCCCCGTTGTATTTAAGTGGATTTGTCATCAAGTCAGTAATATATTTAAAGTTAATTACTGTCTGTCAGGCAGACATTTATGCGCTAAAGCTACAATGGCTAAACCAATGCTAAACCAAGAAATAATGAAATCTAGTTTCTGTATTGTTGACATGATGTTTCTGTATAGTTGACATGATGTTTCTGTACAGTTGACCTGATGTTTCTGTATAGTTGACATTATGTTTGTATTGTTGACATGATGTTTCTGTATTGCTGACATGATGTTTCTGTATAGTCGACATGATGTTTCTGTATAGTTGACATGTTTCTGTATTGTTGACATGATGATGTTTGATGTTTTTGTATTGTTGACATGATGTTACTGTATTGTTGACATGATGTTTCTGTATATTTGACATGATATTCTGTATTGTTGACATGATGTTTCTGTATTGTTGACAAAGAGAATGAAATACATTTTCAATTTTGCAACAAGTAATCGTATATTTCACAATTTATAGTTGAATGACCAGAACATAGTGAAATGCGTTTCTTTTCTTACACTGCTGTCTTATATGGAAGCCATGTTTAATCAATTAATAATCATAACATTGATGTTTCTGTATTGTTAAAATGTAACTGATGTCTCTGTATACATTGATGTTGCTGTATTGTTAACATGTAACATTGGTGTTTCTGTATTATTAACATGTAGCATGGATGTTTCTGTATTGTTGATGATATGTATGTATTGTTGACATGTAACATTGATGTTTCTGTGTTGTTAACATGTAACATTGATGTTTCTGTATACATTGATATGCCTGTATTGTTGATGATATGTCTGTATTGCTGACATGTAACATTGATGTTTCGGTATACATTGAAGTTGCTGTATTGTTAACAGGTCACATTGATGTTTCTGTATACATTGAAGTTTCTGTATTGTTAACATGTAACATTGATGTTTCTGTATATATTGATTTTTCTGTATTGTTAACATTTCTATATTGTTGAAATGAGATAAAATTGATGTTTATTGACATTATTTTTTTGTTGATATAATGTACAATAAAGTTGTAATATGCTAGCTAATTTGTTTTTCATTTTTTCAAAAGCCAGAATTTCGTTACTATATTATAATGCTGTTTTAGAAGATAGACCTTTTGAAGAATAAGAAGCTGGAGAAATCATGTTGTCCTACTAGATCTTTCCATATAAGCTGTTGATATAGCTCTTACATTTTCTTTTCTAAACACCACCACATGTGAGCATGAGTTTAACAAGATTATTATTTATCAATGCATTAGTGGTATTGTATCAATAATATCTGGTCTCAAATATGCCATGCCATCTAAAAGAAAACGTTGGCACTGTGACACTGAAAGTCAGGTCGGGTTCTACAACAGGCGCCGAATTGTATGCTGTATACTATACTGGGAACAATATTTAAGGGAACTCCACATTGACTCATATCGCATATAGATACAAATGGAGTTGCGGGAGGACAAGTCCGATGGAATGTCAATATCTGGTCCATGCACCATGTGCATCCATGCATGCACGACATCTCCGTGGCATACTTGATATCAAACGGCGGATTGTCTCCCTTGGAATTCGCCGCCATTCGTCCTGCAAGGCTTGCCTCAGCTGTTGCAAATTGTCCACCCTGAGCCGTCTTGCGAACCATGCGCCCCAAAACAGCCCAAAGATGTTCGATGGGGGACATGTCTGGAGACGTAGCGGGCCAGGGCAACGTTGCCACACCTTGCTGCCCACTGGTTCCTGAGACGATTGTGTGCTCTGCTGAGACTCCTTTGAAAGGAAGCCGCACTTTTCAGTCTGTTTCGCATGGTTGACTTTGACAATTGGATACCCATGGCAGCTCTGAAGTTATCCCTTAATTCTGGTGCAGAAATGAACCTATTGCGCAAAGCGGTGATTCGGATGTAACGGTCCTGCAGGGGGGTTGTCTTTCGTGGCCTTCTCCTACCACCTCTAATCTTGACCCCGTTTGTTGATTTCGGGTACTAGTAACCAGTCTAGAAATGACACTTTTTGATTTTCCAAAGTGTCTAGCAATGGCATTTTGAGATTGGCCAGCGTCAAACATGCCTAGAGCACGCAATTTTTCATTTTCGCTCATGTACACCCTTGCGACCATTTTCGAACGTTTCACACCATCAGTGTGACATGTGGTTGTACCATTGAGAGGCACATGCAAGTAACAGGATGATCTGCACGTGCATTAGGCAAAATGTTATTACGTTTGCTGTCCTCGTTCGTTAGATATCCGAATAATAACAGAGCCGCCCATGACCATATCAATCCGAATGTGCAGGGGGCTGCCTTAACTATTTTCCCAGTATAGTATGAGCAGGTCACGTTCTGCGACAGGCGCTAAATTGGACACTATATGAAAAGTACTTTAGCCAATCTGGTAGACCCAAAGTTTTATCATTTGTTGATTTAAAACTGATTATATTTCCTGTCACGTACGAAGGAGTGCAAGTCGGAAATTTACGGAGTTTTCGTGAGATACTCTTACTAATAACATGTTTATTACATTTCTATGAGTGAAAGATAAGAAAGTACCACAAGTCCGCCATCTCATGAAGTATTTCCCTATAAACCATCCGAGCAGTTAAATAATATAATAAATTCAGAATAACATTAACTGCTTGAAATCTCTGTGGAATAAAACTTAACTTTTATAATACAAAATCATGCATACAACAAGTATACCAGTAGAAAACGCAACCGATTACATGCAGAATCTTGAGAACAAGCAGTTCCTTCAGGATTGGTATAAATTAGCACAAATATAACTTGAAATATGGAAAAGCTATGATGAGATTGATTTTGGTAGTGATGCAGTTCGTAACAGACGTGAGGATGAAGTTGCTGATAATTGTATTACAGAACATGCTCTTCCGTTGTTTTTAGTAGAAAGGACACCTTTATTTTGCATAGATCTACAATCTTTACAAAACGTATGCAGTATATAAGATCTCAGACGAGTTCTTCAACCAGATTCGGCAGCTTATAGCTGTGTTGTTGTCCTTTGAACTTACAACAATGCCTACTGTTTGCCCTGTTAACACACTATCACCTTTTGCATCCGATCTTTACCAAACTCATACAGTAGTTATATATCCAGAACACGTTAACCCTGCCACTTAACAAGGCAGTGAGGGTTGAGGTCAATTAAGTTTAAACTGCCATTTATACATTCCACGGGCATTGATGTTAGCTTTTTTATTCTACTATAGGAGAGAGGCATTCCTCTTCTATTTTTCAAAAACAGCTTTGACATAGATCATTAGCAAACTGCATCGACACATTCAGTACAATTATATATATCTTAAATCGGTATTGTATATATGTATTGCATTGATTTAGCCATGATATATAACTGAAAATAAACAGATATACTATGTGCAAACGTTTTTTCCTGTTTTCAAGAATGTCGAATTTCATTGACCAGATTTTCAAATGGTATTATATTTTCCTGTTGTATTAAACTGCAAAACACTAGAGATAGACAAATGACGATAGAATAGACTGAGAAGACAGAATTTATTTCCATTTTGAAGTATTGGACTTTCAGATGGAGGTAGAATGTACTTTCAGAGGCTGGTATTATAAATACAATTTAGCATTGTTACGTCTTGGTACTTAATGGAGGCGATCTGGAAGAATAATGGGTGTCAATCAAATACGAGTAAAACCATCATAATGTGTTTCAGTTGCATATTCAGTGTGCACATAGACAAAACTATATATTGAAATAATGCAGTTTGGTAAGAGGCAATCAATGACTCATCTATTTCTTGGTGCAAAACCATGCATATAAATTTAAATCTTGCCTTAAAGCTATATTCATTAAATCGTGTTTTTAGAACTACACTTCTATTGAATACTATGTACGGTTTCAAGCAATATGAAGTTCAGAACCCTTTACGGATTTAATAACACACTGAGTTGTCGTGTTTTCCACCCAAACAGGTTAATAAATAATATAAATTCAACCGAACTTAACGCGCGGATTATATAATGCATGCGTACATTTTATATTTTAGTCATATTTTCTTGTATTTGCACCAGTTAGACTTCAAAAATAAATGCCAGTGCCATTTGTACACATGAAAGCAATTAAGAATGAAATGTGTATAGCGTTGAATCATATTGAGGTAATGAGGTAGTGGTTTATACACACACATGCACGTGCGCGCGCGCCCACCCCTACTGTTGCTATCAAATAGTTTTACATGGTTCGTGTTTGTTCGGAGCTTAACGTCATTTTTTCAGCACATTGCAGGCTGTATGACGGTCGACATTTAGTGGTGGAGGCAGAACATCAAGTGAGGATCGAGTCGTGCCGCATACATGCCTTTATTTTCTATATAAGGCGCGTCATAGCTCTATGGTAAGTGTAATGCTGTTGATTAATGACAACTAATGACAACTAATTCTTATCATTCTTAAACCAATACGATAAAAAGCCCGCACCTCCACTCGGCTACTTCCCTGAATACTTAACATATTCTACTTAGTACATAATAGCAAACATTATGTTAATGAGGACCGAAACACTGGATTGGTGCACATAGTGTAAACTATTTGGAGATAAATGGATATGAAATATTCAACATTAGCTTTTGTATGAAGACTTAGGGAGCGAATCATTGCAGTGATACATCTATCTATCTGTCTGTCTGTCTGTGTCTGTCTGTCTGTCTGTGGATACTGCAGCACCCTCTTTCGATTATCTGCAGATGCGCGTCTGTGAGGTTGTGAGTAATTTAAAAGATGATAAAAGAAAGAGTAAAATAAGGTGAAGGTGAAATAAAGATGAAAGTGTTATGTATGTTAAAAGTTCGATGAAGAACAAAGTGATATTTAAAAGATAAAAGACAGCGTTCCATTGTACCACAGCAAGCGGAAAGAATGAATAAACGCGTGTGTTTTTGACGAAAGCTAATGGATGTGACAGTCTAGATAGTCTAATGGGATGCTGGACATATGTCGGCATTTGGATGGCAACTAGCCCATGGACGATTTTGAAAAATAGGCAGAGTCGGGCATCGGAACGTCTGTCCTCGAGAGAGCGCCATTTCAGATTGTTAAGCATAGTTGTGACACTGGATTGATAGGAGTAATCATTGTGTACCCACCTCGCAGCTCTTCTTTGTACCATCTCCAACTTGTCTATATTGTGTTTAGTATACGGGCTGCACACTGAGGAGGAGTACTGTATCACTGGGCGGACTAGTGCTTTGTATGCGGTTGCTCTTACACATGGGTTTTTGCTTCTGATGTTTCGCTTTATGAATCCCAGAGTTTTGTTACCAGATGTACTTGCCTTCTGAATATGGTTGTTCCAGGTAAGATCGCTGCTGATGTTGACACCAAGGTATTTGGCACTGCTGACTGTTTCCAGTAATTGACCATGTAGTACGTATATTGATGGGATAGGAGTTTTTCACCGTGTAATTTGAATAAGAATACACTTACCTGTATTAAACTCCATATCCCATTCATCTTCCCAAAGAGAGAGTTTGTTGAGGTCTTTCTGCAAAAGTTGAGCATCTTGTAAACTGGAAACAGCCAGATACACTGCAGTGTCATCTGCGAATAGTCTTACTTTGGACTTTATGTTGTCAGGTAGATCAAGAATAGGATCGGACCTAGTACTGAGCCTTGGGTTACACCTGAAGTAACTGGTACTGGGTCTGATTCTTCATTTTCAATTATTAACTGCTGCAATCTGTTTGATAAAAAAGCTTTGATCCATTGCAAGGTATCGCTTCTGATTCTCCATATTGGTAGAGTTTGAGCATTGGTGGAGTTTGAGGAAAAGTTTTTCGCGATTTACCTTATCAAATGTCTTGCTAAAGTCAAGCAAAATATATGAGATCTGTTTGGTGCCCATCTACTGAGTTTCGTAGCAGATCCTCAACCAGCATAATCAGCTGTGTCTCGCATGACCGTTTAGAGCGGAACCCATGCTGCAAGTCATACAGTCGCTACAAGTTTTTACTATATAACTCTATGTAAACAAAGATGGCCACTGGCAGCCATGTTTAACATTGAATCAAAATGATTTTTGACAAGGATCAACATCATGTCATGCTGATCATTTTAGAAAAAGTCCCATATCAATATCACTTATAGATTTCCAGAAGTAGTCCCTACAAACTTGTATTTTAAAACTCCATTTTTAGCTTTGGCGGCCATCTTGGATTTCACATCAACATGAATTTTTGCTAGGATCAACTAGACTTTATGGGCAACATTTCTGTAAAGTTTCATGAATATCCATCCAGTAGTTTCAGAGGAGTTGTCGCTACAAATAAAAGTTTACGGACAGACGGACGGACGATGCACCACGGCATTAAGTCGAGCAAAAAACTACTACCCTTCAAGAGTTGAAAGGGTTTCATGAAGTTATTTTCCATTTCAAGGGCCTTTTGAGGTTTACCCACAAGAGATTTTGCTGGTAATAAAACAAAACATTATGGCATGTGTAAGATGATAGCTAGAGACATTGACCAGGGAAAAAAGTTACACAAACAGATATCATACGTACTATGTTATTATGTACACCTGTTACAAAACAACAACAGTGGATTTTATTTACAATGATCTAACCAACACAAGGATTGGCTCAGAGTGTTTTCACTCATTCATTGACAACCATTCGTGAAATCTGCTCTGATGAATTATTATGAAACCAATTGTAACACACTTACTGAGACAATACTGTTGTTCTGAAAAATACACTACACTATGACAGCGCTTAAAGATTTGATCGTACCTTTACATTTGTTACAGTTAAAAAAAAATCTAGTAAAGATTTATTACATAATGTCGTTACCACTCATTTGACCGGACATTTGACAACATACAAAGACAGCAAGAATGTTTTTACACACCACATCTATCTTGTATCTTTTGTCCATAGTGTACAAGAGCCATTGTTAGCAGGTCAATTCTGTTTGCTGGCGTCATTTCTTTTGTTATGCGTGAACATTTTCCTAAGTATGACCATAATCGTTCCACACTTTCTCCATCTGTCAAACCAACACCACTTGGACTGTACAGCACCTATTATATTCAACATGGGTACATATCAAATAAAGCAAGTTTGGAATGAACGATAATCTTTGAAAGTTTGATACGTCATGATTGCAAGCAATATCATAAAATAACTAAGCTTTTAAATTCTTTAGCCCCAACTCTAAATTGTCTATTGTCTATCACCCATAAATATGTAAAAAAACAAAACACATTTGTTTTACAGAGGAACATCCATATTTTTTTCAAGAAACCCTGATATGAATTTAGTTAAATAAGCAATAATAAAACAAAACGCTTAACACTAACACTTACCTGGCATGCAATCTTGTGACCATAACAATGGAAAATTGGTACATTGTATTGTGAATTTAACTCTGTCCAATATCTCTTGACGGTTTTGTTTCTGGAATGAAAAAAACAAAAACAGCTGTAAATCACAATCAAACAACAATAATGTCAACTGTGTTAGAACAATAATTTTAAAAACAAACCTGATAATGTGAATAATAAAGGATTTTAAGAGTTTATCTAAATTACAGGTAAATTTAAATGGAATATGCCATATTTAACCTCGACTTTTGATATACATTCCTAATTTTAAAGGTGCATTTGGACAATAATGGATCTACCAGTTTGCAAAAGAAAATGACGTCCATATAAAAAATAATAATGCTGTTTTACAAAAAAATACAACTGAAACACTTGCAGAACATATCTAAATATCAGCAACATGTTTTCCTGACTGATAGTATTTAAAGGGACACCTGGAAATCTTGACCTTTTTACTGAACATTAAAAGTAGCATTTCAATTTATTTATGCAGTATAATTATGACTTTTTTAAAAGTGCTTGCATATAATTAAACATTTTGAGTTTTCGGTTTACATATATTTTGGTGCAATACAATACAGCCCTGCATTTATGACAAATTTAGATATATTTACATTAATAAACATATATTTCACAATATATGCGCATGTGACATGGCCATGTGTAAATGTTTTTTCAAATTTGTATGACATCACTGCGCAAGACGCCTATGTTTTGCCATTCAAGCAATGCATAGTATCTAACTAACGAATGTATTTCTTATCAAAATGTATTTTTAAAATTAAAATGTTAGTGTGAAATGGACAACAAATGATCATTCTTCACCTTAGGTAAGTTGTACATTTATACAATTTAGTGTATCAGTTTAAATTGACTTTATGTCTAGCGCAGAGAAACTCTTAAGAAATGCTAAGTTCACACATAAAAAAGTGAAATGCATATGCAAGTCGAATGACGGTGCATATCAAAAACTGTCTCATCGTTCGTAGACGGGTATTTTATGCACTAGGGAGGAATAAGTGTCAGATATGGCTGGTCTTCGAAATTTTCGAAGCTTTTATTGTTGTAACATTCTAAACTATTTTGGTAATTTTTTTGGGTAAAAATCAGATGAAAAATGAACTAGTCACAGATTAACAAAGCCAAGTATAAAATTCTTCAACAAATCACTTGGGCCAAAAATCTCTGTTTTATTTTCCAATAAATGTAGTTTTCGAACTAGTCTAAGTTTTTATCAACATTAAGACTTGACAAGTGTGGTAAAGATCAGATGGAAAATGATGGTGCTAGAGTGGTGACAACCCTAAATGTAACATTTTCCACCACATCAAGGGCAGTAACTCTGATGTGTACATGATATTGGCGAGTTGGTTACTTTAAATTCGGCTCTCCAGTTTTGGGGTTTGGGCTGGCTGGTTAAAACTGTTTATATGGTGTCTAAGGTACGGATTCTCAAAATATTTAATTTATATATATATCTTGTCATCCGTAAGTTCAGAAACGATTTACGTATGTTCGAAAATGCGGCTGTTGCTGGCGGGATAGCTACTTTAAGCCTAAGTAAACAGCTATACAAAAAAAGAAGATGATTTGAATAAATCCGGGAGAGGACCACGCGATGATGCATCCTGTGAAGTTTCATCGAATTCTAACTGGCAGTTCACAAGGTCGTTTAAAGAATTTTCTATTTTAGCAACAGCGGCCCTATCTGTTGAAAGATCAGGACGATTTACACAAATTTGAAAGGGGACCAGGTATTTGATCATGTCAGGAAAGGGCATTATTAATGCTTTCTATTTTGAGTGACATCAATTCCTGGGACAGATACGGTATCAAACAATGATTTCATAAATCTTTCCCTATTATTGGGTATCAATAGCATAGCCTTGGACTACTTTGGCATTGTAAAAAAAATGTATACAGGACTGGCCATGCATTAACCCTATACTTGTATCGAATTCCCCTCGGGGCCCATGCTAGTCCTAAATTGTACGTAATCTGAATATTAAGGAGATTCAGTGGCTGAGTGGTCATCATACTTGTCTCTTGTCCCAGGTTCGGTCCAGATTCCACAATATGCTATCTTGAAGAGTGGTGCAAGACAACTATGAATACACATTTTAAGAAAGATTTGGTGATGTCACTGGAAGAAAAAGAAATTTACACAAATCTAAATCATGTCAGATTTGTGGTAATGGTTTTGCAACAACTCTCAAAAAAGGTGGCGCAGGTTTAACAGCAACATACGAAAACTCCATCAGAAAAGTCAGGGACCATTGAAATATAACTGGAGAGTACAGAGGAAGCGCTCACGACATATGTAATATTAATTTCAGGCTGACTACAAAAAACCTGTTGTGTTTCATAACTTAAGAGGATACGATTCCCACTTCATAATGTAGCACATCGGAAAGTTTAAAAATTAAAATAAATGTTATACCGAATAACATAGCAAATTACATGGCTTTTATGTTAGGAAAAAGTTTAGTGTTTATTGGCAGTTTAAATTTATGTCTCAATCATTAGAAAGTTTAGTGAAACACATTTCTTCGTTACAGTATACCGCGCAAGAATATTCTGGCGACAAGTTAGAATTAGTAAAATGAAAAGGTGTGTATCCTTATAATTACATGAACGGTTTTGAACGTTTCTAAGAATCTAAATTACCTGGCAAAAATAGCTTTTATTCTCTATTAAATTATGAGAACATTTCAGATGCAGATTATGAGCACGCTAAAAAAAATAAGGAAAACTTTTAAGCTAAAGAACATGTGAAAATATCATGATCTGTATCTTAAAACTGATGTGCTGTTGCCGGCATATGTTTATGAAAACTTTAGGAAAATGTGTATTGAGTATTACAAATTAGATCCTTGCCATTACTTCAGTAGTCCTGGTCTGGCTTGGTAAGCATGTCTTAAGATGACTGGCATCCAACTTGATTTAATAACTGATATTGATCAGTATTTGTTTGTGGAAAAAGGATTAAGAGGTGGCACAAGTTATATTGCAAATAGATATTCAGAGGCTAACAATAAATATATGAAGAATTATGACAGTAAAAAAGAAAACAAGTACATAATATACTGATGCTAATAACTTTTATGATGGGCTATGTCACAACCACTACCTACTGGCAACTTTAAGTGGGTTATTAAGTCTGAAAAAGTAAAATCAAATTTCATTATTAAATGTGATATCGAGTATCCCAAGAAACTGCACAACTTACACAATGAATTCCCTCTTGCTCTAGAGAGTTTAAAGGGGTTGATGCACTATTTTCAAACAAGGTTTATTTTAAAGGGCTCTGAACAACTTGAAAAAAGCTGAAAGAATTATCAAAATGCCATGGAAAATAAAGCAGATATGACCTAATGAAAAATTGCAAGAAAACATAAATGGAGGCTGCCATCTTGGAAAAATGACGTCATCGCGCCTTTTTACCATATATGGCATATTAACAAAATGTATTTTAAAGCAAAGAAAATCACTGCAAATGAAAAATAAATATACAATTTATACATTTTACATCTGTATATGTATTTTTAATCATTTTGCATTGCATTTCTTTGCTTTAAAAAGTATTTTGTCAATATGCCATATACGGTAAAATGGCGCGATGACGTCATCGTTCAAAAATGGTAGCCTCCATTTATGTTCTTTGCAAATTTTCAATAGGTCATATCTCCTTTGTTTTTCATGGCATTTTGATAATTCTTTCAGCTATGTTCATGTTTTTTTAGAGCCCTATTAAATAAATAATGTTTGAAAATAGTGCATCAACCCCTTTAAATATAAATGATAAATGGTTGTCAGATTATTGTAAACATTTGAAGAAAAAGTTTAATTTAGGATCTTGTAATGTTAACAAACTTGTCACAACACTAAATAATAAAAGAAGTATGTTGTGCATTATAGAAACTTAGAGTTATACAAAACGTTGGGACTAAAGGTAACACAAATACACAGAATACTACAGTTTGTGAAGAATCAGAGTGGTTACAAGTATACATAGACTTTAATACTGCTAAAAAAAAAAGTCGGTAAAAATGCTTTTGAAAAGGATTTCTTAAACTAATGAACAATTCAGTTTTTTGCAAGACTATGGAACAATTGAGAAAGAGAATTAATGTCAAATTGACTCATATGAGGAGGTCTTTTTAAAATATTCAGCAAGACCATCATTCATTTCTTGTAAAATGTTTAATAAAAGTTTATTTGCCATAAACATAATGAAAGATAGACTAGTTTTAAATCGTCCTTGTTATGTTGGTATGTTTATTTTAGACTTGTCAAAATATTTGATGTATTATTTCCATTACAACTACATTAAAAACAAATATGATGAGAAAGCTAAATTATTATTTATCGATACCGATTCCTTGTGCTATAAAATAAAAACAAAAGATGTGTTTGCATAGTTTTAAAAGAACAAACAACTATTGGATAACAGTGATTATGATCCGAAAAATATATTTAATTTCAATGACAATAAAAAGGTTATTGGAAAAATGAAAGATGAAACTTGTGGAATACCCATTGTTGAATTTGTTGGGCTTCGGAGTAAACTATATTCGTACATGTTAGATAATGAGACTGGTACTAAGAAATTAAAGGGTATTAAAAAGTCCGTTGTTAAGAAAAATAAAACGCATGATAACTACAAGAACATTTTATTTACAGCAACAGAAAGTCACAACCAAATGGAAGTTATCAGATCACAAAAACACAACCTAAACAGTAATGTAATAAATAAGAAAAGTTTGTCAGCTTATGACGATAAAATGTACATACTAGATAATGGACAAGATACATTGTCGTATAAGTAAATCCCATTGTAGAATACGATATGTACAGCGATAATGAAGACTTCTGTCCGGTTCCGTCTGACTTTGCTAAATAGTATGTTATTAAAACGATAAACCGGATTGATGAGTAGTATAGATACTGGGGGTATCTGGATTGTTTTTCCGAGTGGGTTTACTTAACCAATTAAACATATGTTTTGAGGCTTTTAGCAACAAGCATATAAACGATGGTGTGCTTGTTGCTAAAAGCCACGGCTAACAGATTGTTAATTGCTTGGGTTTGAGGTTCGCGAGGGGAAACTGGCCCTATACCGCCAGTATATATACTACTGATGAAAGCTCGGTCGAGTTTAAAAATCAGCCATCTTTGCATTTGGGAAGGTCACTGTTACTACAAATAGAAAAAAAAGATTTACAATAAATCACTTTAGTTAGAAATTAGATACAACCTGGCTTTTCGTGGAATTTCTATTTTAATACTAGCCCAACCTGATCAGAATACATGCCACCCCTTATATCACCCACCTCCCCCTTGGCCCCATGTAATCATTTTTGTAATTTTATTTTATGCAGTTGTCTTGGTCATTGAAGAAAGCGTGGACAAATAGAAAAAGTAATATAGAGCCATATATGACAGACTGACACCTTCCCATTCTCTCCTTCCCCCTCCCCGCTCAACCATGGACACCATACAGCGAGTAAAGCAAAACAGGATCTCCTGGGCCTCTTATGTATTATTGTTAATTAACATGTTTGCTGTGGAAACCTCGGAGACTGTTATTGGCGACTCGAATTAGAGTTATCAACTAAACGATCGTATAAGCGTGCATGTTGTTCTCGTTTTGGAATTATAAATTAAACTAGAACTATCACTGAAGGTGATGAATACCCCCGATTATTTGCTATATGACATGATACTGTTAAAAGAGAATAGAATTTAAAATATAAGGAAATAAAACACAGTTTAATGTGCGTAAATTAATGCATAACATTTTAAAATAATTTAAACAATATTAAAGAGAGTTAAATTAAACTATATACTCAGTTGCAAAAGAAAGTGTACACCATGAAAGTTTTACTTTACACCCTATCCTCTTTATCAAGCGACAATACCTTAATGATTCGAAGACAAATGACAACATGATATTGACAATGGAATGATAAAGACTTTGGTACCAAACATGGCATATTCATTTTGGAATTTGTCAATTTAATTCTTAGAAAACGTTATACAATTAAATCTAAACGAAACCCAGCGTCCACTTTCTTTTGCAACTCAGTAGAGTGTTGTTGAACATGTTAGTTATAATAATTATTCATAGTGTTCCACGCGTTAATACTACCTGTGTTCACATGTATTTATTGGTACATTTGATCACATATTTTTTCTTTGTTGTTTTGTGTTTTTTGTTATGTAATTGATACATCATTTATTTTAATGTACAATTATTTTATTTCCACATAGGCGTGCGTCATTCGTTTAAGCGTTAATAATCATCAAGCTGAAGCAGGATATGTTGAGTTTGCTTTGCTGTTAAAACAATATGTTTTATTTTATATTAAATTACTGCGTAATTAACGCATCGTGATCACAATACAATATACCTAATTATATTTTGTTTAACATTTCGGAAATGTTTAAATATGTCTAGCTCCTAAGCGCGTCAGTTATTACTTTTTTTCATGGTTGATTACTCAAAAAACAACTAGTGCCCACTTAGTATAAACAATCTGTGTCGTTAGGTATTTTATGCCTGTTCATTCAATCAACACCTACAAAAGCGAGTCAGGTCGGACCAGTAACACCGGAGCTATGGCCCTTGATTTATTTACATTCACTACATTTTAATTCAATTCTGCCTTCGTTTTTTATCTGATCTGTTATAAGCATGGCCAGATTATTATCAATGAAAGTTAGGAGAAGTTTGCAAACCAGTCAGATCGGATTATTAACACCGGAGTTATGGCCCTTGATTTGTTTAAATATGTTATAGTGTGCCTCGTTTAGACGATAGTGCCTTCAATTTGCATCTGATTTGTACCAATCATTGCTCCATTGCTGATATTAACGACAAAACAGTCAGATTGGACCAGTAATATCATAGTGATGGCCCTTGATTTTCCTACGGGCGTCACAATTTTAATGCATTTAATGAGATTTTTAATTTAAAAACTGTTCTTCTCTGAAACTACATGAGGTAGAGATTTAATATTGGCATGTACCAAGAGCTTATGGTAATATTTTAAGTTTGTACAACTGTAGAACTCGAGGTCAAAGCTCACCCTACCCAAGGGGTCGCCTGATTTTCATTGATTTATATAGGGCGTCCCTGAAATATATACTTCTCTGAAACCCCATGTATACACTTACTGATAATACACATGTGGATACAACCATTTGACCAACAGCCTCCCTCCGCGGAACATAACCCTGGGTCCTAATTTGGAAACCGTTGAGATCCCTACATTATGACCATATTTACATTTACTGGGTCTGACCAGACGAATACAATCATACACAAACCTCTGGGGAAATAGCCTCGGAGTTATAACTTGGAAAACTTTTTTTATCGCCACCCAAAAACCATATAAACGCGTAATAGAAAAGAACAGATTGTTATAACCTTCTATTCAGAAAGAAAACTGTCAAGTTCTTGTCTTTTTTAAGAAAGCAAAAGTCCATTTTAACGTCTGTTCTGACTCACAATCTCTAAAATAAAAAAAATTAACTCCATATCCAACAATTGATTACAACGGGTTAGGGTTGTAAATGTTGGGTAGTTTTTGTTATTATTATTTATTACGTTTCTATCAGTGAAAGAACCGGATTTCTCAATGAAAGAATATTCATAATCACTCAATATTAATAACTAAACCCGAACACAAAAATAACTAACTGTGACGTTGGAGTCATGACGTCAATAAATTGTTGCATCTGTCGACGTCATCTGCCGGTAACGTTCAATAATGCGAAACATTTCGTTTAAAATCAAACATAAACTTATTTGAACTGTAACAAATAGATTATTTAACTGCTGGTTTCAATTAAAAGGGAAAACCTTCACTCGATGGTAGATGTGCTGTTTTCTTTCTGTCACTCGCATCCGCTCGTTCGTGAAAAAAACCACACGTCTACCATCTCATGAAGGATTTCCCTATAATCGATCCAGCAGTTAAATAATCTCTCTGTATATATATACCAAAATATATTTGTAAGTCGGACACGCGCAGAAGCTGACCTCTATGGATAGCTACACGCGCATAAGCTTACCTCTATGGATACCTACACGCGCAGAATCCAACCTCTATGGATACCTACACGCGCAGAAGCTGACCTCCATGGATACCTACTCTGCTGTCTTCTATGGATATCGTGTTATATTCCGCTTAAATTACGTCCATGCAGAGCACGTGACCAGTTTCTTGGTTACCGGCAGTCGTCAATTTTATTTTGATTTGTTTATTTCAATGATATTTGAGGTCATTCTTAACACATGTTAGGCAATAATACGGTCGATAATTTTGTTTTAAAGGCAGACCACCCCTATGTCCTGGGTAGAATCGGTACTATAGCTCCCGCCATCCGTAAGAATAGACAATTTCTCACTTGACAAGTCGAGCTCCGTATCGGCTTTTAATAACTCTTCATTAAAAATTGCCTTTGCTCATATTTAACTTTATGGAAATGTACAAGTCAAATACGTTCAGTGAGACACGAAGGAAAATGATCGAATATAACCGCTCGCACTATTACTGTAGCACCATTTGAGAGGAATCGTTTTGCGAGTCGTCATCGATCGTTGTCGGAATGGGTGAAACGGTTCTTGGCCTTTTTTTGTGGATGGTGTTTTTGTTTTCTCATTTAACTATGACTGATGCATCCTCGTATAGACATTACAAAATCACAGAGGGGAAAGCATTACTGGAATCATATAAGACATTACACAAAATGTCTCTTCACGACTGTTCTTTAGCATGCATGGCGGATGGGTGTTTGGTTGCGGGTTATAATTCGCGAATAATGGACTGCAAACTGAGTCGAAGTGGTGCATACAATGTGATTAGCGTTAATAATCAAAATGATGTCATCTTCACCAGCGACGATTATAACGAAGAAGGTATTCGTAAACAGTTTATTTTTATTTCATATAAAAAAATTTTTTTGAACATTCCAAATCATATTGATTTGTTTTGTTTATTTAAAAAAAACAATTTGATGAGTATATTGTTCTTATTAAATGCTTAAAAACTAATAATATTGTATTTAATTTATTTAATGTGTTGCTATATAAATAAAGTCGACTCTGTACTGGATTAAAGAACCAATGTGCACATCGCTAAGAATATTTCAAGATTGCCGTATACAAATATAAGGTGATACAATTCAAGTATCTAAAATTTACATATAGACAAGTAAATTATAAGTTAGTCATAATGTTTAAAACTCTTTTTTTTTTTTGAACATTCCAAATCATATTGATTTATTTTGCTTATTGAAAAAATAAATATTTGATGAGTACATTGTTCTTATTAAATGCTTAAGTCTGTTATAGAATAATGAAGAAAAAATGAATATTAGTTTTGTATTTAATTTATTTAATTTGTTGCTATATGTATAAAGTCGACTCTGTAGTGGATTAAAGAACCAATGTGCACATCGCTAAGAATACTTCAAGATTGCCGTATACAAATATAAGGTGATACATTTCAAGTATCTAAAATTTACATATAGATAAAAATGAAAAAAATGAATATTAGTTTTGTATTTAATTTATTTAATTTGTTGCTATATGTATAAAGTCGACTCTGTACTGGATTAAAAATTTACATATAGATAAAAATGAAAAAAATGAATATTAGTTTGGTATTTAATTTATTTAATTTGTTGCTATATGTATAATTTACATATAGATAAAAATGAAAAAAAATGAATATTAGTTTTGTATTTAATTTATTTAATTTGTTGCTATATGTATAAAGTCGACTCTGTACTGGATTAAAGAACCAATGTGCACATCGCTAAGAATACTTCAAGATTGCCGTATACAAATATAAGGTGATACAATTCAAGTATCTAAAATTTACATATAGATAAGTAAATTATAACTTAGTCATAATGTTTAAAACTCTTTTTCTTTTTTTGAACATTCCAAATCATATTGATTTATTTTGCTTATTGAAAAAATAAATATTTGATGAGTACATTGTTCTTATTAAATGCTTAAGTCTGTTATAGAATAATGAAGAAAAAAATAAATATTAGTTTTGTATTTAATTTATTTAATTTGTTGCTGTATGTATAAAGTCGACTCTATACTGGATTAAAGAACCAATGTGCACACCGCTAAGAATACTTCAAGATTGCCATATACAAATATAAGGTGATACAATTCAAGTATCTAAAATTTACATATAGATAAGAAAAATATAACTTAGTAATAATATTTAAAACTCTTTTAAATAAATACATGTATGTCCCTGACTATGAAGTTATAGTTCTCCAAATATTTTCCTATATGTCCCTATATTCATTTTAGAACAACGTTGACACGGACATATCATCTGTATTTATCATCCGATTTGATAATTCTTTCATCTTGTTCCAAGTATTTCAGAACTCTTAACATGCTTAATAATGATTGTTTGATTGTATGCCTACATTCCCTTTAAGAACTTATAAATACATATACTCGAACATCAATCAACATTTCACTTCCACAAGACGTACGCTCGCATATGTTATATTACGTTATAGTAATAATACCGTAATATATAAAGTTAAGACACCGTGTGACATGGTTCATTTTCAACACCGTGCCAAAATAAACAAGAAACACTAATTAAGTATTTTGCCTAAGAATTTCAGTTTACTCAGTCCATCATGTTCAAGCACGAATTAGATTGAATACCGTCATAATACACGCTAGGTGTTACTTTTTGAAATAATCTACTAATGATCAATAATAAAGAATTTCACTTGACAACCTAAAAGACCCACAGTCTATTACCCTTGCATTTGCATTGATACTATGGTGAATCATTCTAAAACCACTGAGCGACAACGGTTCCATGTCTTACACATATTTACACCCGCTTGGTGCCACTGTTACTAATATGCATTCTTGATATTTTCACCATATATATTCAAGCTGTTTGCAAACATCCGTGTGCTGTAGCCGGAACCTGCTCTGCTCCTGACACGTGCACTTGTGACGCCGGATACAATGGAGCAACATGCTCAGAAGGTAAATCGTACTTATGCCACCCGCCAATAATCGCATTCAAATTTTAGAAAATATATGCACGACATCGTATTTATAACTTAGACCAGCAAAAATGTGAATCTGGTTTAATTTACATGTTGCTTAAAGCAATACATTTGCTAAAAAAGACAACCTAACCTGTTAACAAAGTATTTTACTTAATGCTAAACCATTCTGAAAATGTATGTAAAATCATTACTCGGAAATATTTTTGGTTGCCATGATTGTTCTCTTAAAGCACTCGTGGAACGGGAAGTAAGTAGCAGAGTACGCTTTAAAGAAATAATATGAGGACGTTTTATATGCGTTATTTGTTGTTGTGGTAATATTGTACGTTCGTGATTTTTCCATCATATTTAATATTCAAGCTGTTTGCAAACATCCTTGTGCGCCAACCGGAACCTGCTCTGCGCCTGACACATGCTCTTGTGACACCGGATACACTGGATCAATATGTTCAGAAGGTAATGTTACTAAACGTTGCAGGCATTTAATTGATTTTAACTGACATTTTTTAAAGACGCATTACATGTTGCATTTTAATTGATGCTTCTACGTTTCCTGACATGTGTAACCGCAGTCAAAGTGTACATAATTTTGGATTTATTTCACAAATAATGTTTAAACACTACAATTAATTTGATAGAAATCAATGAATCTGTTTTAATAATAAGGTGTTTCAAACATGTGTAACACATTCTTGGAAAAGGCATGCTGAGTCATTTATTTGACATACTTTGATATTTTCTGACCGATTATTTCAATATCTATCTCGTTCTGTCCAGCTGCATATTATTTACGTTTATAAGGATTTACCACTTTTCGATGGAAATACTTCTTGCGTTCTTTCCGTTTATGTTGATTTCAAGCGAAACCTTTTACTTGTTGTCAATTCAGTCTTATCAATTAATAATACATCAAGAAATAGCGGAATAAATATCAAAATTATATTATGCATGGACAACTGACATTTGCTGTGAAATGTACTTATCTGCTAAAGGCTTTGATTTCTTTTTAAATGTAATATTCGGGGAAGCACACACAAAAACGCACACATATACCAGGTGTTTACTAGAGTAAGTCTAATCTGGGAAATACACACATACACGCACAAATATAATAGGTTATTAATAGAGTAAGTCATGATCTTGAAGTTTGTATCACCTCGAGTGGACATGCCATATCTGAAGGAGATAGTGCAGATAGGGCATGTCTACTCGAGGTTGCGCAACTTACAGAACACTTACACTCTAGTAATGATGTTTTCATTATATTCCTCCATAAGAAATTGCGTAAAATATTATATATATATGTATAATAGACTAGTTGTTTTACACAGGTAGGCGACGAAGCCACACGACGTCGACGTCATACGACGTATGTAGTATAGCGATGCAAACATATATTTTTAGTGGTTTAGTGATACGTACATGTATTCAGAAAACCTCTTAAATGTTCGTAAGCATTATATGCACTATAACAACTAACTTTCGACTTCTAGATTTCCTGATTTAAATATATCACAGAAGCTCTGGTCAGGTGGACTATTAGGTATAACGCCTTATTTCAATTTGCAGTATATGTGCGCATTCTAAAATTTGTAAAGCTGGTTCCTATTTGTTTGGTTTTAATAACTTTAGGGTATGGTTCTTTATTAAAGCATTTTTCGAAAGTTGAATACAAACCGAGAAGCTTTCCAGACTAGAAATAAACTGTTGGCTACCACATAATTTATGTAGGATTACTATAATTATTAAAATGAAATAAAATATATATTCGGAAATACTATTATTACAAAGGAATAAAGAATTTACATATGTAATAATACTATAATTATTAGAGTGAAACAAATAATTTATACATGTGGGAATACTATACTTATTATAATGAAACAAAAAAATGACATAATTATGTGAGAATACTATTAATATGAAAAACAATGAATATTTATATGAGAAAATATATGATTATTAGTATCATAACGAATTAAAGAAATGGGATATTGTCTGCATAATCACTTGTAAACAAATACTTAAATTCGCCTTATATTTTAATATTCAAAGATAATTCATTAAATGTATTTGACTAAGTTTGAAGAATAACTGAATATATTGAAATTACATAACTGTTATTATTATTATAAAGACATAAGTTATTTGCCATTAAATGTTTAATAATTTATTGTTTTGGATTTTGCGTAGATTTGGAAATTTCATTTATTTTACATTATTAAGAAGAAATATCAGTGTATCAAATGCAATTAAATGTATTGTCTAAACGTCAACGCCGACGAGACATTAAGGCTGGGTGTACATTATGTTCATTAAAATGTAGGTAATATCTGAACAATAATTAAATGTACCGTAATATTTTATACATTAATTTCAAGCAAGAGGATCTCAAGATGGTTAACTGATGATGTTGAATTTCCAACGGTAGAGGCTGACTGAAAGATGTTTGGACGCTGCTGAATATATAATCCTAGCCTACACTGACGGGTTACTGGTGGAAGAGACTCTTACAGATTAATGGGCCGATACATGTTTTTCTTGATAATGTTTGAGTTGCATATGATTCTTATCAATATTAAAAGTGTTGTAAATTTGTTGTAATGCTTATTTGGTAAAACAAAATCAAAGACATTAGTGGAAATTAAATACATATTAAACGAATAATGATATCCTTATTGATTTGATCCCTGATCTTTCGTATAGCCCCCGCTGGGGTTTTAAACCAGGTTATAGGGTGAAACAAATCTCACACTTACCCTACTGTCAACCCAATAAAACGGCACAGTGTAACTAAATAAATCCCAGCCTTGAACTATTCTTTAACCAACAAGGCAGCATTAATAGGCAATATATATATATTCCATTTAACCGGTATACACGCTTTATTTTCAACCATTGTTTTTTTTGCAATTATAACAAAGCATAATTGAATATTAAATTAAGAAAATATGTTTCCCAATATTATAAAAAGTAACACACTATATATTTAAACGTATTAGCGCTTTTAAATAAGTATTTAGTTTAATGTATATTTGAATCAGCTTAATTCTTATGAAAGACACACAGGCAATCTCGATTCCTGTAAAGCTCTCGGCGTCCCGTTACTGTTTCTTCGTAACTTGCATATTTGCAAACAATTATTAATATTATTTTGAATAGTTCAACGAAGATAGGTTTTGCATATTACTACATTAGACATTATTGCACCAATGGTGTATTTATCCCGTGGTAATTAAACGAATACATATTGAAAACTCTAACATGGTATTACTTTAATTGAAATATATATGCAAGCAGCTTTGAAGCGAAAATCATATATGATTGATAAACTGGAGGTGCTTATTTTAATGAAGTTATTCAAGATTGCTGTGCGTCCATTTATAATTCTTATTACATTCCCTATTCATGCAATTATATCTTCTTTTATAATTTCACACGAATCACAAACATTTTATTCTAGCGCATGATTCAGACATTGATGTAAAAATGTAATAGGGTTAAAATAACACATTTGGTTATATTGGGACAGCGACCTCAGAGGAAGCTAATATGAAGAATGGAGTTACCCATCAGACATTACTATGGTATGAATCGAACAGCCGCGAGGCAGAGGTATTAGCTCCAAACCACAATGCATTTTTATCCACTGAGCCACCGAGGCCACTTTGTAAACGAACATCTTCAGTACTATCTCTCTCACATTATATAGAAATATATGCAGTACTTTTCAAATCAGCTATACTCACCTTCATATGTATCAGCCCTATTTTTTTATTATTAACAATGGACATTTTGCAATTGAAATAGTAATACTGATTAATTTGTATTCGTATAAATCATTCTAAAAATATTTTTAATGTGTTGTTTATTTACATCTCGTATTTCAAGTTACGTTCTGTTTTTCCTTTTTCGGATTTTCCCTTATTCCCATCACAGCTAATGCTGTTTTCTGTTATTAAGTAAGCTACTTTTACAACACTAAATATTTTGAAATATTGATTTTTCATACTTTCAATGTGAATATTATGAAAATATCTAATTTCTGATGTCGAGTAATTCAATCGCAGTGTGCTTGTAAAAACTTCGCTAGCTTTGTATTAAACAATTAGTGATTGGCGATGTCGGGTGTTTATGGCAGTAAAACAGTTGTTGCATATCGAAAATCCCGGCTAATTAAACAATGTATTTAGTTAAGCGTATATTAACTCGACTTTGGCATGAATATAAATGGTGGGTGAATGCATGGGGTTTGCACATATGAATTAACATATTAATGCCTCAACTATTGTTTGTAATTAATATAAATGTTTGTTTTATTTTCTGTATCAACAAACACTATTAAAATAATGAATCGTAGATGAGACTTATCTTATTATGCTATCTGTTTCTGATTGGTCAATAACAAAGAAACAGATAAAAACGCGTTTCCAAACTATGCGCATGCGCACTACGTGCGTTTGGAAACGCACGTTTCAGAGAGTTTGGAAACGGGAAAACTCTGAGCATGTGCACTTCAAGCGTTTGAAAACCCGTTTGAATGGTCGTTTGCGTTTCCAAACGACAAACGAACGACAATCTGGTTTGAAACGGTAGATTAATGGTAAAACTCGGTAATAAAACGATTCTATAGCTGTAAGTAAAACACAAAGATGCTCGTATAATATATGAATATAATATATGAAATCACGAACGTAAACTGGTTGACAATATGGCTACCGCCTTGGAAAGTTCAGTGACAATAGGCCGCTTGGGGTTTAACACCAGATTATAGGGTGCACGAAACCTCACTATTGCCCTATTGTCACCCCAAAACAGGTCATTTTAAATAATGACATCCCCATATAATATAACGAAGTATACCCTAAAGATGATTATGTATATATGAATACATTATGTCCAAAATAAAGAAATAAGGATCATTTGGTATTCATTAGAAGACCGAAATGGGCTCATAAACATTTAGACATTCGCCTATATGCCTAAAACATTGTCTTCCTCCAGAATTAAGAATACAATTCAATTTGAGTTATTGTTATTGTTACTACCTCTCAGTCCTTTCCCGTCAGTCATCTTTGAAATTTACACGATGTAAAAAATTGCAAACAGTATTACCTCGCATGCAGTGAAGTTTTTATCCGTATACATATGCAGAGAAAATGACATACAATTTAATTCAAACTTCTGAGTTGTTCATATACCAGTTTATGCCTGGAACTGTACCCAACAACAGCATTAACCGAAATACGTTATTGAAAAATGGATCCAAACTCTCAATGTACAAAGAAATGGAAAAACACCCCATATTAATTGCTTAGAATACCTTTTACATTACGTGGTCAGAGTATTAACGTTCATACCCCCATCCAACCCCTTCTCCAGGAAGCGAAAACGGGGATGGCTGGGGTATAAAATAAAACCTTAATTTCTGCTTAAAAATCTTGCTATTGTAAAATTAAAACATTAAACAGGTAATTTTAAACAGATTATTGCATTTTTTCATTAAAAATTGTTTTTACATGTGTTTTATTGTCAACATATCCGTTATACAATCCTGCTAATATAATCTTTCACGTCGCTTAATGAAATTAAGGCGTAAAAAAGTCGATGCTAGGGAACGTGAGCATGTTGCACCTTATCCACTTTTCAGTATTCATTATCATTCACACCAGCGTTTGTTTGGTGCTTAGTGGCGGCTGTAAAAAGTAGCCTCGACTACAAATCAGTAGTGTTATTACTTACTGGTCATTTGGAATCATCAATATATGTTGTTTTAAAGTAAAATATCGCTTAAGCCTGTGCTAGGAGTTGTGAGATGTGTTGCATTTTACATTACAGCTCATAAACGGACTCAATAAAACCGAGTCTGCTACTTTGATCTTTGGTTGTTGTGTTGCTTTCAATGGATCCGATTTCAGTATTTATTATATTACCCCTAAAGAACAAACTCAATAATAAATACTGATAAATGTGATCCTTTGGGAGCAACAAAGACAACTGAGAGAATAATGCAGCAGAGACGGCTTTATTGAGGCTGTTCATGAGAAGTAACACCTCTCATGCCCCCTAGCACCGGCTTCAGCGGTATTCTACTTCAAAGCAGCCTATATTGGGCTCGTTGGTCCCAAAGGACCAGTAAAAATAACACTACTAATTCGTAGCACGGGGAGACTTTCTACAGCCGCCATACTGCATTAAACGATCGCTAGTGTGAATGTTAATAAATACTGATAAAGGTGATCCTTTGGGAGCAACAAACACAATTAAGAGAACAGAGCAGCAGAGACGGTTTTATTGAGTCATGAGAAGTAATATAAGAAGCACAAAACCCCACACGCCCCTAACACCGGCTTAAGCGGTATTCTACTTCAATGCCATTTGTATTGGACTCGTTGGTCATAAGGACCAGTAAAAGTAACGCTACTGATTCGTAGCACGAGCCGCCCAACTGCACTAAACGATCGTTAGTGTGCATGTAATAAATACTGATAAAGGGGATCCTTTAAGATCAACAAACACAATTAAGAGAATAAAGCAGTCAACTCGTTAGGCTGTTCATGAGAAGTAATGTATACAGCAACATCTCTCAACACGGAGATTGTAAACACGTATGCCGTGTACTTATTGAGTGTCGTTTATGACGAGTATCGTCGAATATGCCCAGCAGTATTTTTACTAAAACCGTACGGATTAATTGCATGCATCAGTAAAATATTGGGATTTCTCAGTGAAAGAATATTCATAATCACTTAGAATTAATGAGTAACTCCGAACACAAAAGTAACTAACTGTAACGTTGAGTCTTAGAGTCATTAAAGTGTTGCTGACGTCGACGTCATTCGCCGATAAAGTGCAAAAAAATAGCAATATATCGGTTAAAAGTATACACAAATTGATTTAAAATGTACTAACTAGATTATTTAATTGCTAGGTTCGACTATATGAACATTTTTCAATCGATGGTGGGCGTGTTAAGTGTGTTCACTCTATCGCATCCGCTCGTTCTTGAAAATAACCACACGCCTACCATCTCGTGAAATATTTCCATATATAAGTATATTGTGAGAACATATTAATTTTGAAGTTCCTTTTATTAATATAACCATATATATAATGTTTTTATTCTTTTTAATCAGATAATGGCACTACTGCAAAAATAACCCATTAACAAGCCATGAAGAGCTCCCATGAATGGCTCCCATTAAGGTTAACATTACAATACCATTACAATGCCATGACTTTAACCCATAATATTTGGCACAATTAATGGCCACATATTAATAGATTTACCCATTAATAAAACATGTAATGGGCATGATTTTTTTTAAGTGGGTGATTAATTATAATTTAATGGCATCAAATTCAAATATCATGGCTAAATGTTATCCTATTAATTTGTTATTTAATGGCCATGAAAATAAATTATATATTTTAAGGGTCAATAAACTAGCCATGAAAAATAGATATATATTTTAAGGGGCATTAAAAGTAACAATTAATAATGGCCATTTAATTGACCCATGTAAATGAAAACTGGGAAACTATGGGCATTAAACGTAACCGTTATTAATGTCCCATTAATATTTTAATGGTCAGTTAAAAAATAATGGCCATGAAACACAAATCGTTAACGGCCATAAAAAGACAAAAAATATTTGTTTGTGCATTGCATGTAGCAATTATTAATTGACCATTAAATGTGTAAGTGGCATTGCATGTTCATCACCAACCCCCAACAATAATGGCCATGAAACAAAGATCGCTAACGGCCATGAAAAGAAAAAAAAATTGATGGGCATTAAATGCATCCATTATTCTTTAACAATTAAATTTGTAAGGGCATTACATTTTTATCGCCCCCCGAAATAATGGCCATTAAATAAAAAATGGTCACCCTTCTTTTAATGACCTAATTTAAAGGGTAGAAACAATAATTTTAAGAGGAATTGTGTGACGTTCCAGTCCCATTATTAGTTTTTAAGGTATACTGCCACCAAGAATCAGAAGGACGGACGGACAAAGCGGTGACTATATATATGCTCTGCCAAAAATATTTTGGGAGCATACAATGATATTTAAATGATTGGTGAACTTATTTGAAAAAGTCTGAATCATTTTTCCTTATTTCTATTGAAGTACAAACCAAGATATAATTATATGCTTTGCATTTAAATAGTGTTTTTTAGCAGTGAAATAAAACTATATTTCACAATTTTCCTGCTAAAATGCACTACATGCATCTAAAAATCAAAAAGTAGTATAAAACAAGAGATGATTGTAAAACATACACTACACCGACCATGACACAAACATTTCTGCCAAGTTTCGAGTTTGTAGTGTCAGCTGTTCTTTCGTGAGTTATAACGAAGACGAGCAATTTTAGTGGTATTTTACACGTTTTGTTACCAAAGCAACCATATTTCTTATACGACTTTACCCAGAAGGGGAGGTGCACAATTAGACCTAGACTGGTATCAATCTGGTATCAGTATCATATAAATTAAACTATAAATAATAAAACTAGACAAATTAAAAAATAAAATAATACTCTGCATATAACTGTTTATTTTATTTCAAGCTCTGTTTCTCTTCATGGCTGAATTTATATTTAATGTTCAGATAAGACCATACAAGTTATAAGAGGAGATATTTGCCTCTTTCACTGTTAAGACAATTCTATAATAATTGTTAATTTTTTAAAATATTAAGGACTGATGCCAGTCTAAATTAGATCATGACACAAACATTCCTGCCAAGTTTTTAGTTTGTAGTGCAAGCTGTTCCTGAGGTATGTATCGCGAGGACAAGCAATATTTGAGATTTTTTTACAAGTTTTGTTACCATGGCACCATTTCTACCCAAAATGGGAGGTGCACAACTGGACCATGACACAAACGTAGTGCTAGCTGTTCTTGAGTTACCGCGAACACAATATTTCGGGACGGATGGACCGACATTTGCAAAGCAATATGCCCCTGCTTCTTCGAAGGGGCGGGGCGTGGTGGTGGGGGTGGGGGGTGGGGGGCGGGGGAGGGATGTATACTAAAAAATAGAGCATTTGGTGTTTTGTCGTTAAGAACAGATTATATTTCATCTATTAGTGAGAAAACTTTATATGTTCACTCATGCTTTGCATTCTCCAAAGCAACAAATTCTCTCTTTATTCCGAAAACAGGTTCTTTAACATTATGCATACAAAATGCAGTTTGTTTCTTACTATAGGTCGGACTTTTTTTTATTTATTTTTTTAAAAATGTATATATAGTTATATAAGACTGGAGTTTTGACCTATAAAGTGTTTTCTCAAATGTTTCTATTAAAACGTTGGGGTAGGGGGAACCAATTTGGGTTAGTAGGCTAACAGGAAACACACTTGTTTTAGACCTTAAATAAAACTAAATTTACTAATACTTAAACTACATTATAAAACTAAACTAAAATTCGGATGAATAAAAATATATACATAACTAATTTATATATAAATCCTGTAGAAGCATGCATGCTTGGTTTGATGATTACATTGTTCAATGTTTTATAACTAAGATCAGAGCTAGGCAGATATATACAATGGTCCATTAAACAATACCAGTACTAGTGGGACATATGTAATTACCAAAGCCAAACTTTAGCGTGGTGGGCGATATTGTTATGAGCAGGGGTGGAGATATAATGAAGTACAATGTGTGAAGTTATACTTTATAACTATATAGGACAGTGTGATCAACTGCTAACACATGTAAACAAAATCTTTTTATCATTACCCATTTACTGAATGTTGAAACTGTAAAGGGGAGGTAACGAGTACAGTGTGCATAATGACAAGAGTAACTTTTTTAAATTTTTAATATATAAATCAGATAATAAATACAAAAATTAACAGTTTTAAACATTAAAAGTGAAAAAGGTACTTACCGGCAATTCAGATTTTCAAAAATGGAAGCAAATTATTTTATTTTTGTGGCTCTTAAGAAGTTAAGTGCATATCTAAATTATTAAATTTACTAAACCGATGATAAAATGAAATCACGTCTACTCACAAAAGTAATGTACATATTTTTGTTGTTTCTGGAAAAAAAAGCATAATGAAAAATAACTTCACTACATCTGATTATATATGGTTTGTTAAGTGTTAGTGTTCTTTTCTCTGGTTCTCTCATTTAACATTAACTTTATACTGTCTTCGGCATCCATGGCTAGTTAACTCATCTGCACTTATTGCATTCTTCCATTCTACCTTAACTGAATCGTTAACCCTGAAAAGTGATATATTAAACTTGTTATACTATGTGGACTTGCTATGAAGTTTGTGAAGCACTCATCTTCCTATTAGATAATATTTTCGTCAGGTATGGTACCACCGTTTATAGACAAATTGTTGGTATCCCAATGGGTAAGAACTGTGCACCACTTGTCGCAGATTTGTTTTTATTTTGATATGAAAGGGATTTCATGTTGAGTCTTTCACCAGATACCCAGGCAGATGTTATTGAAGCTTTTAATGACACCTCTCGGTATCTGGATGACATACTGAACATTGACAAACATTTCTGTCCAACTATGGTTGATAATATTTATGCTAATGAACTTCAGCTTAATAAAGCTAATATATCTGATAATAACGTTTCTTTTCGTGATTTAGATCTCTCGATTGAAAATGGTGAAATAATTAGCAAAATCTATGACAAGAGGGCTGATTTTAATTTAGACATTGTTAATTACCCCCACTTGGATGGGGATGTTCCCCGTGCAACTTCTTATGGGGTGTATGTGTCTCAACTTATTTGTTTTTCAAGAGCTTGTACTCGAGTTGCGGACTTTACTATTCGTAATCTTCGTATAACTAAAAAGCTACTCATTCAGGGTTACCATTACCATAAACTTCGTAAAACCTTTGCAATTTTATTATTATCGTACAACTGATCTTCTTTCCAAATATAAAAGTAATTAAAGGACTCTTCTGCAACAAGGACTATCACAACCTGACTTCTATGGTGATGTGATTTATAAACTTCGTAAGATTCTTGGTCATGATCACTTTCATACTATCTTTGTTAAACTTGTTAACAAGTTTATCAAGAGAGGTTATGACCCTATCACTTTGCAACGTACTGCATGCTTGGTGGTGGACCCTTTTACAGTTCGCCACTATGCTTTTCTCTTTAATTGTACGATGACAGCACAGGCTGTGGACCCTATGATGACGCCTACCTAAAGCCCATTGGGTTTGGTGGCGTTTGATGCTTGTCTATGACCTTTCTTGTGGTACCCTTAATGGTTTGTTCTCTTGTTGCTCTGGCTTCTGCCAAGTCATTGAATACCTTCATTGCGGCTTTCTAGGATATTGTTTTTATGTATTATATTTACACGAGCATATTTGTGTTTACTTATATTGCCTATTGATGCTGCCTTGTTGGTTAGAGATTAGATCATGGCTGGGATTTCTTTATTTACACTGTCCTGTTTTAATGGGATGAGAGTAGGGTAAGTGAGAGGTGTGGTGCACCCTAGAACTGGTTTAAACCCCCAATGGCCTACTTTGCCACTGACCGTTCCAAGGCGGTAGCCCTATTGTCAACCCTTTTGTGTTTGTGATAATTAAAACGGGGAAAAATAAAGCCCTACGCGAGCTGTTCTTGCCATGTTTGCATTTTGTCAACTGGTATAGCGTTCATATCCGGAATGCTCCTTTACCTTTCTATTCTTGCACAACTAGACCATGAACTCTACAATCTATGTAAGTTTTGATCGAATCCGATCTTAAATACTAGAGATATAACGATAACAATACTTCTATGTATGCTATATGCCAACACAAAAACAGTCCAGTGGTGTCTAAACATGTTTCTTAATTTCGTCTTATTATTAATAATAATTCACTGACATCGTGAATCACTAAAACACTTTCGAAATAGTTGTTTCTATATATAGTTATACATAATAAAGCAATAATCATGTTGTTTTCACGTTCTACCAGTAATTCTTCATAAAAATAGTTATGAAAAATGCGTATAAATGAAATTTGTTGCATTTTGCTCTTTTTTGCCGAAGAATTTTGATATATTGTCATTTGGAATACTATTGTTTTCCTATCACATACCTAGCTCGTCTTAGTTTAAGTCAGTTATTCTCAATGCATTCAGTTCATGCAAGCCCGGAGGAATTATTTATCTACGCGGAGGCATATAATTTGAATGATGTTCGACTGCCACTTATTTGCTATTTTTTAGCTCTCATAGCTATTTTTAGCTCGGAAATCTGGAAATCCTTCAGTTTTTGGTATACCATTCTGCTAAGATTGCAGCAGAGAGTTTGGTCCCTGTCGCAAAAATAAAAAAAATGGTTTCCGCTTAATTACTTTAGTTATGAATGAGATAATGGAATGAAACGTTATGGGTTGGTAGCTTATATGGTATGGAAGCTTTGGATTGCATATGCAACGCAAAACTACCCACTTCAAAAAATCACTCGCATAGAACTGTCCACATATATAATGTTTGCGTTATATTTTTTCTTGTTATGAATATATTACATTTTGTCAAAGTATTTGCAAAAGTGTGATATAGGGTCCTATATAAACCACAGCGTCCGAACGCATGGCATCGGAGGTCCACATTGTACTACAAACTAGGACGTGATTATACAATGAATGAAAAAAACAAAAACAGAAAGGGTTGTGAAGACAGGGTTACCGACTTGGAACGGTCAGTAGGCAAGTTATAAATATATAGCGTGATAGTAGTACATGCAATTCTTAAAATAGTCTGACTCGACTGTAATTTTCGCATGCTGATTTTGAGTTAAATTATTTATAAATTAAAGTTGCCACAATATTGCTTTTCAGTTCGGCCAGTTAGAAAGAAAATGATTAAAGGAATGGATATTAAAAAGTATAGACTGGACGTGAAACAGAATATTAATGCACAAGTTGCCTAATTATAAAACTAGGCATAACTTCGCAGAATTGCTGGATATGGTTATGGACGTCGCTACGAGATGGTTATTCATTGTGTGAAGAAAATTATTATAAGATAAGGATCGGACACAAAACATACGTTGGTTGTCTGCCTCCACCACAAATATCACACCAATTTACATAATTTACATAATCTAAAATGATTCCAAACAAAAATCAATCAATTAAAATTAGTTATGTTAACAACAGCTGAGTTTATAATTGTTAAAATCTCAAATAAGTCATGTAATACAAAAAAATATCCTAAATCTGTAACCTAGATGAAGATTAGTAAAGTCCCTTTCCCACCATCAACAGGCACATTTCACAATATATGTACACGTTTTTTAAAGCTACCGATGACGAGGTTTACATATATAACTTACATATTTTGAAAATTCAAACTCTTTGGACACATTATAACCGGCTTTAACCGGCCAGGACAAACCCCAAAACTGGAGCGTCAAATTAAGAGTTACGAACTTGTAATTCATTTTATGCATATTCAATTACGGCTTTTTTAATAACCGGTGAATCAACCCATATTTTTTATCGGCGAATATACATAATTTATACACCTATAACAGCTGCAAATATTAAACTTACCACTCAAAATTATACCAGGCAACGCCAAGACTCATTTGCCGCGAGTTCTGTCCCTTCTCATATGAGTAGTTGCATACTTATGTTACCGATCTAATTGTGTCAGTCAATGTAAACCTCAAATCTGTATTGGCGATTGTTTGACCGTTTTCGAAATCAAAAACATTTGAGAGTCTTAATTACGGAAGTATTCATTTCTAAAATTACTTTTTTTATGGGTTATAAATATCCGTTGCGTCCCCGGAAGTTAATATTTGAAAATATCGCTGGACTAAATGCGATTGGCCAATTGAAAAAAGTAATCAAATGTGTGAGATGCTTGCAGAGAAATATTGGTGTACGATTGCATGCGCCTTTGTGATAATACGAATCGGTACGAATGAAAATCAGAAAACGGAAATGTTTTTTCACGATCCTCAACGTACCAACGCCAAGAAAGCGTATGTTTACGTTCTGTTAAGGCATACCTGTTATGTATATATTTTGTTTCAATTCGAATGCAAGTACGAATTGAATATTTACTCCAAAACTATCTCAGGACAAACGTTCATATATTTTCAAATCGTACTCAAGACAATTATTACTCATAGTGGTTCTTTCATCGGCGAAGTTATTTATTAAATTTTCTAAATCAATAATTTAAAAGATTTGCTAAATATCTAATTCAAATAAATAAATGTTAAATAGTGCTATACAATTATCAATAATAGTCTTTCATAATTTCATCAATTGTAATGTCATGAACAACAGAAATAGTACGTGAAAATCAAAAATATTACTATTCATTTAAATTTATTTACATGGACCAGGGACTGTAGACAGGTCCTGCATGGACTTATCATTTGTTATAATGTAGAAGTATCTGTATGGTGCACATTTTTCTGATTATTTCATTTGAAATCCTAATATAAAATTAATGTCCATCTGTAAGCATTCTTCAGTATGATTTTCTCACGTGAGTTCTCACCTGAGAAATATTTGTTTTGTTTTATTTTCAGAATTGATCACTGTAAATCTGCAGAACAAATTCATTTTTTTTCATCTTGCTCAGTCGAGCGAAATATTACACATGTACAAAATCAGGATAGTTTTAGTTTCGTTAACATCTGCTCACCTCCTGCACATGTGCAGGGTGAAAACTAACATTATTTGCATACAGTTCCTAACTGTTTCTTATGAGCAGCACATGCGCCATGAGCACCTCATGCTGCTCATGAGCTGCTCATGTGAAAAGGTTAGATGTTTCTGTACGGGCAGGTTGAGATGGGAGTTGCCATCTTGTAAACAATGATGTATGTTAATAAATATAATTTCAATCACTGCAAATAAATGTAAAATCCATAAATATGTTATACTTTTGCTGTCATTCTTTTAATATAAATCAATAAATTTGTATATACATATAAATGTTCCATATATGGTCATTTAGGACTATGGTGGCATGGCTCTCAAAATGTTTTTTTCAGTATCTAATTCAACATAACCTCGAAATGATCATATCTAGATATTTTTTGTAGAGCCGGCGTAGCTCAGTGGATAGCGTCCGGTGGTAACGGGTTCGAGCCTCACCGGCGCCACTGAGTTATTTCGGTCTCTTAGCAGACCCTTCTTCCATAGCATCGTATTTGGATAATTCTTTCAACTGTCTCTAAGCTTTTCAAAAAATCTAAATAATAATAAAGATATAACTAAACTAATCACTTATTTTCTAAACAAAAAGTGTTTTTGACATTGAAAAATGTATAGATAGTTTCGACAGTGATAAATTATAAATGTATGTCACTGGTAAGCATATATTACTTTTATTTCGCTGCTATAATGCACTATTTCAGAATATTGCAAGCCCTAGTATAATGATACTATATACTTAGACATGAATCAGGAATAATACATGTGAAAATAGAAATGCATGTGCTGTGCCAATGTTTTCACATGTATGCTTCATTGCAAAATGAAAACAGTTCCCTGCATATGTCAAATGGCATTAACAATATATGTTATTTGATTGATAAACTTATTTTAACCAACCTTATTAATTTAACAGTTTCGTCCACCTAAATTACAATGCTTCTGACCACATGAATGCATTATTAATGATTCAAACGGCTTCGTTTATAGAACAGTCATAGACTTGATTTATAAACTAGTTCTAGAATAACAGAAATTCATGTATGGCAATAAAATAAACAATATGTGAAATTTGATCAGTTGATGACCTTCAACATTTTTTACATGGTGTAATGCAAATTAATTGCCATTACATGAATAGATGTGTGTGAACTTCATGGCCACTATATTTTCTTTACTGGCATTATGTAAATCAATGGCCATAAGACAAAGACAGTTGTGAAGATAATGGGCATGAAAATACAACGTTTCCATTAAATAAATAGGATAATGACCATTAAAGCTAGAGTTTCATGGTTAGAATTCAAAATATTAATGGGTATTAATATATGTCCTGAAGAAGTAATGGCCATTTGAAATTATGATGGGTATTAATTAATTTGATGGCCATTATTTGCAGGACTTGGATAGTCGTTATTAGGCATAAAAATAAATTGAACAAGGAATAATGCCTATTTTTTTTTATGGTCAATTATTCATTGTTATGTTTTATAAATAATATATTAATGGCCAATTCATTGGTATATCTATGTGTTATGGCCATTAATTTTACATATTAATGGTAACATCTTTGTAGCCATTAATATTTTTTAGCAAAGTTAATAGGTCATTTTAACGGAAATACATGTTTTCATGGTATTTTCATGGGACTTTAATGGAATTATAATGAGTTCCAGTTGCAGAAGTGTGGCGGCAACGCATTTTGTCCCAGTGCAAGTGTTATAGTGAATGTTTTAAATGTTTTATTTAACATCATTATTTCCTCAAGATCCACTCTTGCTTGTTTTACAACAAGTTTAGTAAAAGTCAGATTAAAGTCGCTGACGATAGTTTTAGATTAACGTAAATACATCAAACATGTCGTTTGGAGATTGATATACATTTCACATATTGATATAAATTTCACATATATGTAATTGTTTGCTAGGTCGCGCCGCTATTTATTTCAAAAATCAAAGACAACTGAGTGTGGGATCATTTAGCATAACGAGACAAACTAATGAATGTGGTGGCAGTTAACAATCAACCACCGTTCAACAACAACACAGGTAAATACGTTTTAGTTTGTTATTTTTCCACCGAGTTATTCTGTCCTAATTCATAACTTCTATACAATGGTGTCGTTATTGTACATCAGTTAATATAGCGAGATAAGTACATATAGTAAATAAAAAAACACTAAAAACATAAGTGTAATTTTAGTCTCGGCCAGCTAGACCGTATCATGCATATGTCTTACTTGCAGATATCGGTCTGGGCAGATTAGGCCAATTAAAGCGCCCACTACCGATAAGTACAATTTATTCGCGCTTTTTTTTTCACGCGCATTAAGGCGACGTTTGCGTGATGTCATGTTACGTACAACGTCAATTGTTGATTCATCAGTTGAACTTGTTAACGTCACTTGCTGCTTCTCATAAGTTAAAAATAAGAAATTATTATTCAATTAACTTAAACATATGTTTTTTGAAAGTCGCTTTGAATCTCTCAAAAATTCGCCAAAATCGCGTAAAACATTATGGCGATTTCAAACGTCCTATTTTCCCCAGGCCCCGGTTCTGAATCCGTGTAGCATAGCGTAACTAAGAAATCGGAAGAGGGCCGGATGACCGAGGCTAGTACTTTAGGCATTGGTATTGAAAAGGATTCGCATATTGACGAACAGATACAAAGGTTTTCTTCATGGATGGCATAAAATAATCCACCAGAATCCAATAAATTATAGCAAAAGTAAAACAAACGCTACTCGACAGTGACTTAGGTAGGTAAAACTGACGAGTACACGCACTGAAATGCAGCATGTAAAGCGTGTGTCTGAGAACATGATTGATATGGTGCTTTTCTTCGGGACAGTCTTGGTAAATGATAGGGTTTTAAAACATTTAACGTTTTAAGCATATAAAGTGGGGAAAAAGTAGTGCTTACGACCTTAAACTTTAAACATTACTTCATTTTTTTGATTAAATACATGTCTGAATTGTTTAAGCAAAGCCATGTGTGTGTTTGTAAAAGTACTCGCCTGTTTGTATATAGTTAAATTGAGAAGAAGCCAACCAGCACGATGTTTTTTGTTTTGTTTTATTTATTTATTTTTTAATAAAATATAGCGCGCCCCTTTAAATCTAAACAACTAGATTAAATTAACATATACTAGTAAATGATATTTCATAATACCACACATTATATCAAATGCTTTTCATTAGGTTAATAGTTTTATCCTCAAGTTCGTGTACAGTAACTTAAAAATTAAGCGTTTTTTATATCTCATATTTGTAAAATAATATTTGTTTAGTGGTATCGCTTAACATGTTCGATGGAATACCGTGTAACATGGTTAGGTTACCTGAGAAGATTATGGAAAATCGTTTGTTTGCTACGTATCCATGCATTTTTAATAGGACTTTATGCAAGTAAACATGTAATTCATTTTTTAAATGTATCTGTTTTATTGTACGGCTTGTTGTGTACACGAATCATAATATGTTACTGATTGTACATTACGTGGTCCCGCCTTAATTGCATTAAGCGTTGGGAAAGATTATATTAGCCGGATTTTATAACGGATATTTCGATAAAAAACACGTTTAAACATATGTTTTACTGAAAGAAGCGATAACCCGTTTAAAATTACCTTTTAAATGTTTTAATTTTGCAATATTATAAAGCCGAAATGAAGGCTTAATTTCATACCGCAGCCAACCCCGTTTTCGTTTCTTGGAGAAGTGGTTGGATGGGGTATGAAAGTTAATACTCGGACCACGTAATGAAATGCATTGTATATCTGGTACGCTTTTTTAGGACAGCATACTTTACGTGTTACGGGGGCGCGTCCCCTTTATTTTGTAATATTATACCTCACAAAGGTCACGTATACACGACGGTAAAATCATTTCGACCGTCTCCAGATTATGACGCGGAACGGTCAAAATTTAGAGTACTGTTTCATGATTGTGACGTCAGAAGATGTATATAAAAAATGTTCTGGGCATTTTGTTTGTGTTTTTGGAATTTCGGCGAACGCTAATTAAAATATAGTTTTACAGAACTATTTTGAACTATATGACTGTGGACTGAACTATTACTTCAATATATTTGATACGGATAACAATTAATGTTATTTAAATTGTCAAAATGTTGATAATGTCAATGTTTAAAAACTATTTGAAAGATAGCAATTTTGTTTTATGCTACTAACATCAAAACTGGTATAACAATATCAATTAGAATACAATCCTTCTTACTTTTTTTATATATATATTTTCTTTATTTTTTTTATTTCCTCACCCATATAATTCAATACATTTGTTTTGGATATAATACATATTGCACATGTGCTTCGTCTCGGTGGGCATTATTTTCCTCAGGTTGACAATATTGGCTGTCACCCTCATTGGAATGCCATATCTATATACTGTCACTTTTGCTGAGTGGGATAATTAAAATAGAGCATTAGGGCTGGGGACCCATTCCACATCACGAGAAGTTTTAAATACTTTTTTGAAATGCCTTCTCTATAAACAAAAACTATTGTAGTAAAGTGTCAGTATATACGTATATACTTTGCCTGGAAGAGCATATTATCTGTTTTATGAAACACAATTTTTTGACCACAGATACATGTACAAATCCCAGTTAGGATAATGATATGAAGTCTATGTCAGAGGCCTCTAAGATATTGATAGAAGGACTATGAGGAGTCCACGGGCCTCCAATATTATGATATAACGACTATGTCGGACATCTTATATAATGCTATGAGGACTATGCCAGAGTTCACGGGCCTCCAATATAATAATATAAGGAATAGTGGGAGTCCACGGGCCTCTAAGATAATGATATGAAGTCTATGTCAGATTCCACGGGCCTCAAATATAATGATATAAGGACTATGTGGGAGTCCACGGGTCTCTAGGATAATGCTATAAGGACTATGTCAGAGTCCTCGGGCCTCCAATATAATGATATATGGTCTAAGCGGGAATCCACGGGCCTCTAAGATAATGATATGAAGTTTATGTAAGAGTCCACGGGCCTCTAAGATAATACTATGAGGACTGTGTCAGAGTACAAGGGCCTTTAAGATAATGATAAAAGGACTATGTGGGAGTCCACGGGCCTCTAAGATAATGATATCAAGTCTATGTCAGAGTCAACGGGCCTCTAACTTAATGCTATGAGAACTATGTCGGAATCCACGGGCCTCTAAGATAATGATAGGAGGAATTTATGGGAGTCCACGGGCCTCCAGTATAATGATTTAATGACTATGTGGGAGTCCATGGCCCTTTAAGATAATGCTATGAAGTCTATGCCAGGGTCCATGAGCTTCTTAGATAATGATATACGGACTATGTGGGAGTCCACGGGCCTCGAAGATTATAATATGAGGACTATGTCAGAGTACACGGGCCTCTAATATACTGATAGAAGGACTATGTGGGAGTCCAAGGGTCTCCAGTACAATGATTTAAGGACTATGTGCGAGTCCACGGGCCTCTAAGATATTGATATAAAGTATATGTCTGAGTCCACGGGCCTCTAAGATAATGCTATGCTGATTATGTCGTAGTCCACGGGCTTCTAAGATAATGCTATGCTGATTATGTCGTAGTCCACGGGCTTCTAAGATGCTGATAGAGGGACTATGTGGGAGTCCACGGGCCTCCAATATAATGATATAAGGTCTATATCGGAGACCACGGGCATATACGATAATGATATAAAGTCTATGTCAGAGTCCATGGGCTTCTACGATAATGATATACATACTACGTGGGAGTCCACGGGCCTCTAAGATAATGATATCAGGACTATGTTAAATTCCACGGGCGTCTAAGATAATGATATGGGGACTATGTGATATATTCATAACTTTTAATGTTGGTACCGAGACATGTGGCTCGAAGTTCTTTAGAGTGTACAGCAAGTTATTTTCTGTCATAAAAGTCATTTTACTCTTGCAAATAATTTCTTCAGAAGTGGGCGCGGCTGAATCATATCACGTGCCTGGACCACATAATTCAAACATAAATAATTCGAGTTGAAGGCAACGTAGTTCCCGTTTTGCAAGCACGTGCAAATGCGCGGATTTTATAGTACTCTTTTAAAAAACACTAGTTTAAAGCTTATACTAGATGGCAAAGAAAACAAATAATATCAGAAGTCAGTTATTATGTCGGTGATTCATCAAACAATCGGGTTGGCGGGTTTTATTGAGATATCTTAGTCGAAATCGCGGTACAAATGCGAAGATCGAAAACAAATACGGTTTGCCAATGTTTCAAAACGGCATGCCAGGAGTCGCAGATCATTACATGTTCTACCTTTTCTGAACATGTCTTATTTTGTCGTGACAATACCTTTTGCTTGCCCGTTTTGAAAGTTGGTACCTGCCTTTCACTCTTTCAGAGGCTATTCAAACTGGCGGCTACACAGAAAAACAACCAGCCTAGGGCCAGTCAGTCTCACGCCATAAACCCCACTTTGGAACACTTTGTCAATTAAACTAATTTGTGAATTGAATAGAACAGTTGTATTTCCATAGTCACAGTCCAAACGATGTGCTAAAAATAGCTCACCCACGGTGTGTATTCAAAGGTCAATTTATGCGGATGCATGCACACGGAGACAGATCGATGGATTATTTGTACAGGAGTGGAATTAAGTCGTTAGACCTTTATCGAAACAGTGATCGTATATAATTCCAAGTTTTACATGATTGGCTTGAGTGAGTGCGTAATTTACAAACTACAAACAAATATATCTATCATCTATTTCGGAGAATTAAAAGTGAAAGTGAAACACACCAAGCAAATGGGTCATGACATGGATTGTCTGTAGTCTGTGTTGGGATTTGTGTAAATACATGTTTAATTACTGTAGGACAAGTGTTTAACGTTGATACATATGCAATGGTGGTGGTTCATATATATTAACTTAATTCTGATCGTTTTTAGAACACACGAGTGATGAATGATTGATGAAAATGTAAGCCTTGAAAATACTACTTGTTCATGAATGCCACCTGTGTCTCTGACTTACATTGACAGTAGTTAGTATCCAGAAAGCACGACATTCAATTCCAGTTGTGTTTTAAGTAAACTATTATGGAAAGCTGGCATTGATAGCATTAAGCAAGGTGAACATAGTTATTAATATTAAATATAAATGGAACAATATGTTATTTTTTCAGGTCTGCTTTTTAATAGAGGCAGTGTCTGTGTGCAGTGTGTTACCAGAGCCTGTTTTCACCAAGTCATTTCCCAGTCTCACAGTAATCTGTATAACTACATCAAGAGCCTTGTGCAAGCCAGTGTGTAGGTAAGCAGTGTGTAGGTAAATCTATGAATTTACCAATGTATTTTCTTTGCAACATATGTGGCATTAAAATATGTGGCATTGTGCACCTACACTTAGTCTCAGACTTCAAAATACTAAAAATAAAAAATGAATGAATGGTGTTTTACAGCACATCGACACATAAATAGGTCATAGTGTGCATAGTACGGATGTAAAATGAAACAAACAAAATAAAAACGTCCTCGTATTACATCTAAAATATTAAACTTAATCAGGACCCTAACTTAACAGAATGTGCTGGCATGGCCCAGCTATACCATGGCGGACGATAACAATCTGGAGCTTCCGGGTTCAAATCACACATGCATCACTGAGTTTCGTCTGTGTTTTCGGGCAATACACCTTTCCTCAGCCTTGTTTGTTCCTCAGCCTCGTTTATTGAACTGGGATTGAAACTGGGTGGGAGGGTGTCTATCCTTCGAGCACGATAAAGAACCATAGAAATATATTTATTGATAAGTATTTTCAAATTCCTATGTGTCCTCCTTCCCTTCTCTCTGGGGCGGCTCTAAATAAGGTATACCGGTAACGTATTGATTATCCGAAAACTATTTTGTTTTAATTCATCGTATATGTAAACAAATGTTCTATAATCAATATCCATCTACATATATTAATTCTACAACTTGTTAACTATTTAAGTTTAAACGAAATCTGTTTGCGGTAAACAAAATATCATTTTTTAATTTTCCTATGTGCATTGTAGAAAAATGAATAACAAAAAAATACATTCTACAGTTTTATTTTAAGACTAAAATCTGGTAAGAAAAGTAACAGGCGATACCCGTACTTTTGCCAAGCACCAGTGATCATGTTTAAAAATTAAAGTAAAATTAGAAGGTCATGTTATATAGTTCTTTCTGGTCCATGTTCCCACCATGTTCTGTTCATTTTATATTCTTATAAAAAAGTTCTATAGTCACTTTTTATTCATCTAGTTCAACTCACTCACCAACTTGTTACCTATTTAAGTTGAAACACAAATATGTATGGTTAAACAGAATCTGTATCATTGTTATTTTCGAAGTCCCTGATGTCCTGAGACGCTGGGAGTTAGCTGTAACATGTTACTGAAGACACAAAATATTGGTGGAATTTATTGAAACAAGTTTCTAGTCACATATATAATACTTTTTTTACAACATTATCAACCGAATCAGAAATGAACAAGAATAGAATAATCAGACGGGGTACAATATTATTTTATTTCTTTATGAATCATGAATCAGCAATACCTCATACGGATAGTACATGTACTAGCATCACCTTCAAGAAAATATGTCTAGTAACATTTGTGTCTTGAGGGATTAAGGTTATTTGGACCCACTAATTTCGAAATTCCCAGGATCACCAGTTCAGCACAATATCATATCAACGTGCATGTCTGACTGTTGACAGAGGTGGATCGATGGCGACATTAACTGAACAGTTCATTGGAGTGGCTCAAAATAAGGGCTAACACGAAAATATAAATGTGTTTCTGTTAATCTGACCGACCATGCCCAATTTCTTTATTTGATTAAAATTATGTTTTCTGAATTTTATTGGATTATACAGTTTGTGGAATAACAGATGGCAGGAGGTGTATATTACTGGTTCTACCCAGGAAAGTGAGTGGTCTGTCTCCACCAAAAAAACTAACAAACATATACATGTATATATATAACCCCATATATGTTGAAAATGACTTGCACCATAAAACAATACAGGCTGAGAGGTGCGCATATTAAAGGGAAATGCAGCAATCTTCTCTTTTTTTAAATCCAAAATGTTATAACGTATAATTTAAATATATGCAAGAGGGTGCAAAGTGAAATCAATTGATTAATCAACTGAGGTGCTAATTGTAATGCTTGATAAATACTTCAAAATAAATAAAAATAAGTATTGTATGATGCAATTTAATTTTTTATGTAATATCCTTTATATTTGGGATGTTTTGATGTAAATATTTGAAATAAAATGTTGTAAATCAAATACATAATTCACTTCTATATCTGACTTGTTACATATGTTTTACTTAGTCATGAAATATAATATTTAAGACCTTAATATGTACCTTAAATGTTTATTGTTTGCCATCGAATTGTGAGGCGGCATATGGTGTTAGTCATCTGTGCGTCTATATCCTTCCACAATTGTCCACGGATTGTTTTCAGTGCGGTCATTTGTGTCCCATGGACATATTGAATTATGGAGATGTTCGGTTGCCCTTTCCAACCGGAGTTCAACTTGTAGGTGAACAAGTGTCGATTATTACGGATTGCAGAAAGTATACAGTACTAGTTCTACCCAGGAAATATGGCCTAAAATGTGTTATAATGAAATAAAACGCCATTCAACTTTGCAAATATAAAAAAAAAAAATGGCCTTCTTTTCTTTCCTTCGATACTATAAGAATCATTAATATGCATTACGACAATGTTTCTGTCTGATAGAAAATTCATCTTAGGTTTCAACCGACAAGTGGTCTATATTTAAACTAATGCATGCCAGATCCCCTTAAACCCTTTTATGTGTGGGTGATATAATCCACGGTTGATTCATGATACTAGAATGGTTCAGCTACAGTACATATGTAAGTGCTTAGTGCAGTTGAAGATGAATTGAATTGAATATTGTTTAACGGCTCATCAACTCATTACAGGTTTATTAGAGCCGCCCCAGAGAGAGGGGAAGGATACATAGGAATCCACGTACCGTGCCCTATTCTTATTATCAAATTGATTCCTATGGTTCTTTAACATGCTCGGAGGATACGCGGGACCGCCCGATTTACCTCCGCATCCGACGGACGAGGCTAAGGGAAAGTGTCTTGCCCTTGAACGCACCTACAACACTCAAAATCCGCTGCGCTACTGACTGCGCCAAGTTGCGGATAAAAATTAGACACTGGACAGTCTAGTCAAAAACACAGCAACAAATCTATTATCTGAATATGTTTAAAAGTTATATGCTTGCAAGAGCTTTCAAAACAGACTTTCATGATTTTAGTTGGGGTAGGGGGTGGGAAAGGGATGGGGTGCATCCTTTTAAATCTCAGCTCAGATACCCCCCCCCCCCACCCACACCTTCTTCCCCCCACCCAAACTCCCAACTTAAACAGTAGCGATTGTTACGTATACTTTCCACGAATGAGAGGGTGCCCAATACTACCCATCGAATACACGCCTGCAGTTCTTGAGAGAACAGTCAAGTCAAACATAAAGTGGAGTCAAACAACTCCTATTTTCGTGTACTTTTGATAAAGAAATAACATGCCTTTCGTGACATGCAGCAAAATTCATGTAATTTGTGAGCTAAAACAACAATTCAAGTATCTCATCGTATTTTATTTAACTAAAAACACACGATCTTTGTCAAATTAAACGTATTCTAAAAATGGCATCTCTTAGAGATATCGCCCCTCGCTTCGACATTTTCCAAGGCGGGTCTATATTTATCGCGCAGTAAAGCTTCTAACAAAAAGTGTGTACATCCGAAAATCACGAAACGTAAAGCGTTCATCAACAATTGTCACAATCTTCCAAATCATGTGTTTTAAAACATCCAAAATGTCGGACATTGAATTTGTTTTTTGACGTTGCCAAAATATGATGTACAACCTTTCGTTGCCATGCGTTACCAAATATTTAATATATGTAGGAACATATCAAAGCTGCTCCCCTAATGCCTGCGGTTTTCTGGAAAATGTATCTATAAATACATGCAGTTTATCATTTTGCTATTATATATGTCTTTATGCGCAATCCAATACTAATGTCTCTTTTATTTTATTATATTTAATACAACCGCTTCGAAGAAATTGGGGCTATATAGGAATCACATTGTCAGTACGCCCATCCGTCCGTCCGTTCATCCAATTAACTTGCTTACGCAAATCCTCCTTCAGATAGTAATCCGACTAAAATCAAATAGTATAAGCCGCGATCATCTTTGTCCCGTCGGCAGTATGTCTATGAAGTTTCATGATTCTAGATTGAAATGTAGTTGAATAATAGCGCAGAAGCCGTTATCTCCGCCGGGTCACCATGAAGTTGACATTTGATCTAATCGTGTCAACTAGTTACTTCAAAAACAAGAGGAATCATCTTAACCTCACGGGCAATCTGTCTATGAATTTGCAAGAACCTGGGTTGAAGGGTGCCCGAGTTATAGCGTAGCAGCCGTTGGTATATGTCGAGTCGTTTTGACATTAACCTTTGGCTACGCTGATCTCAAAAACATATGGTCAAAAACATTCTTGTTTCTTGGCCAGTCTGTGGATCCTAGGTAGAAAGGTACTTGAGTTGTTTTAAATGTGTGTCGGGTCACCCTGACCTATGCCTTAGTGATCTCAACACAATATGGATTAACGGATCATTCTTGTCCCATGTGCAGTATGCGTTTTCATGCTGAATTCAAATTGTTAACGAGAAGACGGACGGACTGACAGAGACACACGTTTCAAACGAGCGTATAACAATTTAAGTTTTTATTTTGTAATCAAGCTGGATTTCGACATACCTACGGATTGATTACGACGGTCGGACGGGCGGACGGAATGGCGACAGACAAAGTCTGATTACAGTATCTCGCCTTTAACTCGTGTCAGCTAAATGAAGTAAAGTAAGTATGGTGTACCATGTGTCACTTTAAGCGATACTCAAGAAAAGGTATTTACATCCTTTACGCATAGAGCTCCAATTGTAAATTGATTACGCATAGAGCTCTCGTTGAGAGTAATTCGCAGGGAGATGTATGCGTCGTAACACTTGTTTGTCATATACCACGTTGGGTCATATAATACATCATGACTTTCTACGCATTATGTGACTGGTGCTATTACGATAATCAGTTATATTTTGTGAAAATGATAGTGTCTAGGCAACGTGAGAGATGTGTTTATCGTCCGTCTTTTTAACACATACCACCATTTACTCATATATAATTTAGTAGAAGTTAGTACTGGCTAATTACTTGCTATACCGATACATTTGAGTATACAGGAGAAATACCATGCCGTATGTACTAAATAATTCTTGCTTAGAACTTAACATATTTTTCTACTTCATAGCTAGTTCTTGATTCCTAGTTTCTACTGTCTAAGTATTCTTCGGTGAATGTATTCTTCGGTGAATGTGAGTATACATACATGCAAAGAAGCCATTTAAGGAAGTCCTTATAAGCGGATCCTTGGTGATGATTTATATATACTGGTTATCCAAACTTAAGAAGTTTAAGATTTCCTAATTATGAATAGAGGACATGCATCTTTCATCTAATTTAACTTCTTTTTTGTCGCATAACGCGTTAAAAAACATAATGAAAAGCTATATACGAAACATAACGCGTTGTGCGACAAAAAAGAAGTTAAATAGATGAAAAAAAAAATGTAATTATGTAACGCTCCCTGAACAAAAATAGCTTCGTACTGCAATCTGTTTATTTAAATTATTACTTATAACTGTCTTTTATACTCGGTATTATACTAAATATAAAACAGAAATCATGTCATCGATATATTATTAAAGTGACTGTTTGTTGTATCAATAATAAACACACGCTTTTTACATTTGTCGTTTTCACTTTTTTACATCTGTGGCTAAAGATGTTTGTTTACATTTAGCGTATTTTTGGTTTTATATTTAGGGTGACCAGATTTTACATTGTGACCAAGTGTTTTTTACATTTGTGTCATTTTTACATTTAGTGTTAGACATATTTACATTTGTGATTTTTTTACATTGACGGTCATTTTTACATTTGAGGTTCTTACACCAACAATTATAATCAAGAAATGGACCTCTTGAATGTATACTCACTTCAGAGTTAATCATGATTTTCAAGAAAAAAACAGATTACTTCATACATAGGTTGCAACCATCAGAGCACCAACGTAAGATATGGAGTGTTATAAACCAACATTGTTTGAAGACCCCACAAGTATATTTATTTAAATATATATACACTCAAGAGATATGAAACGCAAAACGGGAATTTCCGCTATATATTGTATATACCGCACACTTAATTCCACATAATATTCCAAAGAAATCCCAAGATGTTTTGTAAAAAAAAATGTTGCAGTTAATTAGAGAAATGACACAACTGTGATGTTGTAGACGTTTTTATCACACTACACCTTGTAACAAAAACTTCATAAATGTTGAAGTTGCTCTTTGAAAAACTGAGCCAGTTCAGTACTGTATTTAACGTAAAGAGTTTGCAAAATGTTGTATCCTAAGTTTGCTCACATGCTTGAGCCAAACGCGTACTCTGTCAATAATGAATATTTGAAGGAATCCTATTTGCTGTATTATTTGATGTTTTAGAATGTTTTCCAAAATGAAAGGTCTTACGTAGCCATGTACCATTCAATTAAAAGCAACATATTGTACATACAATATATAGCGGAAATTCCCGTGTTGCGTTTTCATATCTCTTGAGTGTATATATATTATCGCCCATACCTTGGAACTTTCTTACAGCATCATTACTGTATTTACTTACTTCGTATCTTAAAAGTAGCCAGCCATATGCAATGCAACATACAAAATGGATGGCTATATAATCAAGAAGTGGATCTCTTGAATGAATAATCACTTCAGAGTTAATTATAATTTTAAAGAAAAAACAGATTACTTCAGACATCTTTATAACAACCAGAGCACCAATTAAGACATGGGGTGTTATAAACGCCTAAGATATGTTTATATAATCCCATATCTTAAGATGGTGCTCGTGTAAAATGAATCGCGCAAAATTTTCTGGCTGATTTTTTGTTCTTGTACTATAACTTTATTGTTCTGTTCCTCTCGTCGAGTAGGTCACGGAAATATAGATAATTATATATTTATTTCCATATATCAGGAAACCTCGAGGACGATTTAAAGTTACACCTTCCAAATATTGAATATTATTCTGATTTTTGGAATGAAGAAACTGTACCCTTTACGCTAAATATCTTTTTTAGCGTGTAACATAGCACATGAAACATATTTCAGGTCCATTTCCACTGTTTTACTCCAAAGTTTACTTTAGTCGAAAACAGTGATTTTATAAAACTGAAAGTTTAAGGATGAGGTGGAATCTGACTTTTCTTTTTTAAATTTCTACCCAAGTTGTAACAATGCTGAAGATAACAATTCCGCTAAAGGTAACAAACGCCACTAACGGTAGCTATTCCGCTAAAGGTAACAACCGCCGCTAACGGTAACAATTCCGCTAAAGGTATCAATCATCTCTTCCTCTAGAGGTAACAATGTTAACGTTAAAGGACCCAACTATTCATGTTAACGCTAAAGTTAACTACTATCTGCGTTAAAGGTAATAACGTTTTTCAAAATGTACAGTTTCAATGAAAATTGAGTAAACCGGTTCCTGCTAGTTACTGTGGCACTTGATTCAACAACTGTAATGGAGCGACGTCAGCACGATCGAGTATTGATTGTCATTGATTCTTCATTATTATATAAAACCAAAACAGATAAGTAGTTATCAACGTTACATAATCGAATGAAAATAAATATTTAAATTATGTATTCATCAAGCATTAGACACGAGTCTAAACGTGGTGATGTTGATGAACGCATAATAAAAGCCATGGCAGATACAACATTTGAGTTTATGTACATGTATGTGAGTGTTTAGTTCTAAGGTTTATATTCCCTCCGCTATTTAACCAATAGGACTTCCTAAATGTATGGACACAATATAGTTTGAAATGGATTTCTGTGTGTATGTGTATGGGGAGTGTATATGTTCTTCAGATCCCATTCCCCCTCCGTCCATATCTGAATCCGAAATCTGAAGCACATATGTTACTTATTGGTGTAAATTGCTTAGCAATTGTTTCGATCATACTTTTAACATATTAGTGCATAGCCGTAGGAACGTAGTGGGGAGAGAGAGGGCAGGCATACCTCAATAATCTGACAGAGGTGGGCCTGATGTATGTTTTCCCCCCACTTACTACCACATATTGTGTCAGTTAATTGCCGTAATTATGCTGATCCGGCCAAAATGTCCTTTTCGACTTTCGATGTGAGTCGCTATCATTAAATTAAGAAATACAATATTTCCAGCGAGTTATATTGTCCAAGATCAAAATCTGGTTGGCGGGACTTGAAGACCATCGATACCAAGTCCCAAACACCTGGTTTAATCCCGCACAATCTAAACCCGCTAGAAATATTTTATTTTTAATCTCACCCTGATTTTTATGTATTTTATACACACATTTTCGAGAGATTGAACATAATACAACCACATTCTCACAATTTACATTGTACATCCATTTCTGAGCATCAAACGAAGAAAATATACAGTTTTATCGTTTTTCTAACAAGTTCAATTTTTTGTTTGAACGTAACGTTGCCTTAACATGACGTAATCGTTGTTTTGGATGTTTTTCGACGTTGGAAAGAGTTAAAATGACGTTATAATGGCTGAAGGACGTGACGTCCAAGGTCTATATAGCTTTTTTTAAAATTCGTCAATAGCCAATCAGCACTGAGTATTTGTATAAGCCATGTTTGATATATAAATATATTCGAAGGGTTTAATCGAACTCAGTAGAACTAATTCGTATACTCCAGTTCTCTTTACTCACCTCAATATACTGAGGATGCCTTGTTTCCACACATATCACTCGTCGCATTACTTTCAAGGCTGGGGTAGACGAAAAGCAAAACAAACAGCCATCTATGTTTTAATTTGAACTCTAGTGCCTGCACCACCACAAACACCTCCAAGCTTTTAACTTATTGTCTTACTGCCTTAAAGATCACGTTAAACAAGCTAATGCTAAATCTTATCAAAACTGTGGGATTTATTTATTTTGGTCTTTTAAAAATTCAGGAGACGTTCTTCATAACATTTGCATTAAACGTCAAGTTTCATCAAAAAGTACTTTTGACTTTTCTACACTATATACAACCTTACCGCATCACCTTATCAAAGGCAAGCTTATTGCACTTATCAAAAAATCTTTCGAAAGAGAACAAAATTACATTTTTGGTCTGTAACAATATTAAAGCGTTATTTTACTAACGACATTTTAGAAAATTACACTATTTGGACTTGCTAAACCGTTTGCGAAGCACTCATTTCCTATTAAATGATATTTTCGTCAGGTATGGAACAACCGTTTATAGATAAATCGTTTGTATCCCTATGGGTACGAACTGTGCACCTGTTGTTGCAGATTTGTTCTTGTATTGCTATAAAAGAGATTTCACGTTGAGTCTTTCATCCGATACTTCCGATGCATCACGTCGCCATAGAAGTCAGTTTTTGAGAGTCTTTGTCGCAGAATATTTCTTAAAATACTTTTATATTTTCAAAAAATCATCAGGGTTTGATATTGTAAATTATCCTCAGTTAGTGTTGGGATTTTCTTCTCTCTACTTATTATGGGTTCTATATTTCGCAACTTATTAGTTTTTCGAGAGATTATAGTCGAGTTGAGGACTTTATATTGGTAATCTGTGTATAACTAAAAGGCTAGGGCTACTGTTACCATAAACTTCGAAAAACCTGGATCTACTTTTAAAATATTAAAGTAATTTAAGAACTCTTCTGCGACAAGGACTATCACAACCTGACTTCTATGGTGATGTGATTTACAAACTTCGTAAGATCTTTGGTCATAATCAATTCATACAATCTTTATTAAACCTGTAAAAACGTTTATTTAAAGTGGTTATATTATTTTGAAACGCACCACTTTAGTTGTGGACCCATTTACAGTTTATTCTATGCTTCCTCTTCGATTGTGCGATGACCGGACAGAGTGTGGACCATATGTTGATGTATACCTGAAACCTTATAGGACGGTATCGTTTGATGTTTGTCTTTAATATTGTCATGTTGCCTTAACGGTTTATTCTCTTGCTTGTGTCTCTGGCTTCTGCCAAGTCATTGAATTTGTGATGTCTTATTTTGCCTTTATTCATCTTTAAAGTTGTTCTTTGTTTCTGTGTGTGTGTTTGTGGTTGCTAGAATGCTACTTTTCCTGATCTACTTTTATATCTACTTTTAATGTTCAAAATGATATAGGCCACCATGTGCTCAATGCTACATTACGGAATAAACAAATTAGATGTATACTCTGTAAACAAAGTTTTGGACCATAGAAGTGTTCGAACCCGTACAATGATCGCTCAACCATGACATTCGACCATAAACCTTATTATCTCAGTTTGATAATTCACAATAGATCAACAATCAACAATACTTTTTGTTAACAATGAAAGTTTGCAAAACAATAATAATATTTGTATTGGTTGCTCGAATGTGTCCGTAACTATTACTTTTTATGGACTTTGCAACATTTTTTACAGACCCTTTGTGTGTACGCGATATTTTTTAAAATTCAAATCTTGTTTGGAATTTAATGTTTAAGATACCAAATTAACCGGGTAGGGTAGACCTTCGTTACTAAAGAAAGATACTTAAATTCTGTCCACTACATTTAATTTTATATGACTTTATATACATTGGTCCAAAACCTTTTTTACCCTGTATATATTGATCATTTAATAACTTTTAAAATTAATGGCTATTAAGTTGTAGAAAAAACTGTACTTGTTGCCTGAATAGTAGGTTGAGCATGGCCAAAATCGATGATTATTTTAAGGGGTAGTTGGTAACAAAAATAGAACAAAACATATAATATATCATAATGTTCATCTTGGTCTGAAGTTTGTCAGACAATCAGCATAAATTGGCTAAATGAGGGCGAACCGAGTAAACCAATACGGCAACCAAGATGGTCGGCATTTTTTGTAAAAATTAGTGTGGAGCTCATAGGAAGATAAAATACCATAGGCATAGCATGTGAGTATATTCTTACATAGTTTTATCAATTTAATACGTATTTTAACTTTTTAGAGAAAAATAATTGTCCTTCATTTCAAAAAAGAGGCCAAAATCTAGGTCAGTACTAAAACATTTTTTTTTAAAAACTTGTTACAGCCCTATAATATTCAGAATGTATTATAAAATAGTTTTTATTTTTAAATCAACTGTTTCTAATTTTAAAAGCTTATATTAATTTTTTGAATAAATCGAGAGAATGAAATTGAACAAAATGTTTGCTGTATAATACATCTTGCTACTGCAATGTGATATTTTAGTAAACGTTTAATGTTATGTAATATTGTAAAGCTGTTTATTCTAACTGCAGTGTATTCTAAATTATTAAGAAGTAGTCATAACAAACTACTCTAAAGTATTTCTCCTCATATGACTGCTTTACCGGGGAGTATTTTACCAGATCATCGGTAAAGTTTATGAAGACGGAACATTCGAATGTAAACTGTAGAAATTGGAACAAAGTTCTTGTTTGAACAATCTCATTAAAATTCGACACGTAACAGTATGTTTGAGATTAAAGAAATTATAACATTGGTAGATGTGACGTGTTTTGTGATGACAGAGCAGAGCTCCTTCCGCTCTGTGAAGAATTTTAGTCCAATATTGCATCTGACTGCTTACATGACACAGTAAGTGTAGTAAATACTCAATTATAATCACTCCTCCTAATGAATATAGTACAGTGTTCACTTCACTCAAACGGAAAATGAATGTCCTAGGTCAACTTAAAGATATTTTGCTGAAAGTTTAATAGTACACGAGAGACAGGAGGAGCTCACTAAGAGTTTGTTGATGTCTTACTAAAAAAGACAATGACAAATAGTAAAATTCTGTGAAATGCGAATCAAAATATATACTAAGTAATGAGGTGAGAGATGTATTTAGGACGAATGACCATACAATGATTAAAATATACTCCTCTGGAAAGAGTTATGACCTTTGAGAATGCACCTGTACCGTTAAAAACACGAGTTTAAAACCAAGGAAGTTAGTTACCCCCCCCCCCGCCACCCCCCCCCCCTCCCCCCACCCCCCAAACAGATGATAGATTTTTACTTCATCCATCAAATGTGCATGTCAGTTACTGATTAGGAGAGGACATGCTAAATATGCCGGACCCAATAAAGTGTGGCTATAAAATTGAGAAAGAAATGTTATGCGCCAGTTGTTAACGACCAGAATTACTGAGTGAGTTGGTCTGCTTCTGTCATAGTCAATGTAATGTTGTAAGTTCGTGAAATGAACAGCCGTGTGTATAAATATGTATGATATTGTGCAAGCAGATGCACAATTAAGATAAGTTCTTCGATTTAAAAATGAACAGCCATATAAACAAGAGCTGTCGGAGAACAGCACAGCTCTACTATTCAATTGTTCAGATATAGCTAGTATATACCATCAGAAAACAAGGCTAAAACAATGTGGGGTGGGGTTGGGGGACGGGTATTGTATAGAAACTCGAGCCGATATAAAATTATGTGTAAAAATTTATAATTTTTATCCGTTTTAATCCAAAATTGCTGTCATTTTAAAAAAGAAATTGGTGGTCAAAAGGCAACTCGGGGTTTCGAGTGGGGTGAGGGGGCAACATATATGTGTAAGAAGCAATGTGTAAGAATTGACAAAAACAACACAGAAATATGTAAAACATATATATATATAAATTAAAAAATATTGAGTTTTGAATGGGGGTGGGGTTGAGGGAAGGGGGTGAGGGGTGGGGTGGGGGCGAGGGGGCAACATATATGTGTATGAAGCTCTATGTGTAATTATTTACTAAAACAACACAGAATTATGTAAACAAATAAAAAAATGAGTTTCGAGTCGTGGTGGGGGTCGGGGGTGGTGTAAGAAGCTATGAGTAAAAATGACAAAAAACACACAAAAAATATGTAAAAAACAAATATTGAGTTCTGAGTGTGTGGTTTGGGGGAGAGGAAGAGGCGGCGGAGAGGCGGGGTTTGGGGGGCGAGGGGGCAACGTAATTTTATAAGCTTATGTGTAAGAAATGACTAAAACATATCAAAAATACGTAAATAAAAAAAATAATAAAAAAATGAGTTTCAGGGGGGTGTGCGGGTTGGGGGGCAACATATATGTGTAAGAAGATATGTGTAAGAATTGACAAAAACAAAACAGAAATATGAAGAAAACAAATAATAGAGTTTCGAGTGGGGGTGGTGGGGTGGGGGAGAGGGTGGGGTGGGGGACGAGGGTTGCAACAAATATGTGTAAGAAGCTATGTGTAAGAAATGACTAAAACAACGCAGAAATAGGTAAAAAAATATATTGAGTTTCGATCGGGGGTGGGTGGGGGGGAGGGGGCGGTGGGGGGAGGGCAACATACATACATGTGTAAGAAGCTAAGAATTGACTAAAACAACACAGAAATATGTAAAAAATGGTGTGGAGCGGGTTGACGGAGTGTGGGGCGGGGGTGGAGGTTCAGGGTGGGGGGTGAGGGAGCCCGTGCCCCAATATGGGGTGAAGTATGAATAAGATACATAATGCTATAAGAAATCCCAAACCAAAATTATAGATATATACATGTTTACATTTACACCTAGATCTGCCTATATTGCACATTGTATGGGCCATCACAATTTGAGTTCCATCGGAGTCCAGAAATTGCAGAATACAAAATTACCTACGCAAACCTTTAATACTATAAGGAAACCAATTCCCAAATTTAGTTCAGCTAGGACAAGAAATGTAAGAGATATAGACCTGTAAACACAGCTTACACGCAACACTTGATATAGACACATTTTAGGGGCTATCAGAATGCGGGTGCCATGGGAGCCCAGGGGTTACAGGAACCAAAATTTTAGGGTAAGAACTGTAAGAGATATAGACTTGTAAACACAACTTACATGCAAAATTTGATGTGAAATGGGACACATTTTATGGGCTATCATAATTTGGGTTCCATGGGAGCCCATGAGTTACAGGAACAAAAATTGATTATGCAGCACTTAAGATAATGCTATAAGAAAGCTCATGGCCACATTTGAGTGGTGCTAGGAAAAGAAATGTTAGAGATATAGACTTCATGTGGGGACGCCGACGCCGAGGGGTAATTACATAAGCTCCCTTATTCTTCGAATAGTCGAGCTAATAATTATGCATGTATTTGCATGACGAAGATTTCTGATTAAGATAAGGTCATCGATTTGAGATGTATTTATATTTTTTTTGTGATTTTGTCACAACGAGATGTTACACATACTGATGTATAATCTTCAAACATAAATGAAGGTTTTCTTAATAAGAATATTATTTTCAGTTTGTAAGACTTGAGTATTAGTAAAATGTCTAAATATGCTCAAATACACTTAGTACATGCAGTGTGCATAGCTTGCACATATATATGGAAGTGGATCACGTCGTAGACACATGACGTGACTCATACAGTCACTATTTAACTGACATCGGACCGACCAGTCATAGCATAACGCTTATATCATCAGCTTCGTGCATTGGAGCTACTTGTTAAATATTTGGTGTGTGGCACGGTCGGGGATCGAGCCCACGACCTCCATATTTGAGCCTAAAGCCACCACCGCTGCACCGTGGTTGACAGAGATTGCATACGTGTAAGTCTGTACTAATGATTAATTGATGAACTAGATACCGTATACTAATAAATGACATATTCAATTGTTGAATGAAGCGCGCGTCTCGGTTTAAATCAAGTCAGATCGAGCCCTAATTACTAAGGAGAATGGGCTCATCGACTCCGTTGCATTTATTTTGGACACAATAGTATGAAACACATCCATATATTCCGCCAAGTTGTCTCTCTAAAGGATATTCAAGCAATGCCTGGTTTAAAGTTTGTTGGTGTAAGTTCATACCTTGAGCATGGATAAATACAGTTCTAGGTATTCCATGTAAAGTTAATTATTGGCCGTTCAAATAATGTAGAACAAATGTGACAGAGCTTCATTTCAATTTAATTTGCTGATTTTATCATACGGTGAAATAAACTCTTTATGTTTCCTACATCATTGAATGACATCGCAAGTAACCTATCAGATAACTTTGTTTAAACCCAATACGGAGATATAATAGACCCTACATATAGTTTCTCGCAGAGTTTAAAATGCATCTTTTTTGTTGAATCAATGCATATTTATTGAATTAATATATAATGTAAAATTAACGAAGAACAAATCTAAATTTCAAATATTTACCCGCAACCAACCCTCGCCCTCCCTCCCCCTTTCCTTTTACGAGAGGTGTTCAACTTATAACGTAACATTTTCATTTTGTACCTGATTCAAACATCTTGACATTCTCGCCGAATATATTAATTTTACTGTCAAGGGTAATGTTTCTTTCCATATAAAACATTATGACATAAACTATAATGTGATTCCTAATTTTGCTGCATCCGTATTGTTGTAAAATGGTAAAGAATAACATCTTGAATCAAATATCTTCAATTATAAAAAGTAACGGCGAAACAAATTTAACTACAAATGCTTGCAAATTGTCGTTTAAGGTAATAGTAGTCTGATATGTGCATGTGTGAACGTACAAAAAAAATGGAATAAGCCTTTTTTTTGCTATTTGTCGGTTTAGCACGATTTCAGCAAAAATTAACCTGAACTAATACTTTAAAAATTATAAAATCTATAAAAACGTCTAGTTCGTAACATCAACTGCAGGCATTGTTATGATGTTCTCCTTTATAAAATATAAATTTCGTTACTTTCTTATAAGAAAGGAAATGAAGAAAAATATAACTTAAGATTTAGGGGCAAAACACACACATTTGCAAATAATGATGAAAAAAATATAAACTTTGACCAAATATGTCATTATATGGTATGTGATAATACAGCAACAATAACTATTATTTTTTTGTCTCATCAAATATGAATAAAATGCTTATTTTGGTAAATTGTGTTAAATTTATAAAATTATCGGTACCATACTAGCAAACTGTCTTATAATATGTCTATTTTTAAAACTTCGATAAAATTCGAACTTTTATTTCAATAAAAACATGTAGGCTTAAAAATGGAAACTAGTGGGTACCTAATTCAAAATGTAATTTAAAGTGAACAGCGTGATCTTGTAGATTATTTTTAAATGCATATGTTCTAAATAACATTTTCACTACATTAAATCACGCATGTTTTATGATAACCATTTCCGCTGAAAAATAACATCTTAAACAAAGGTGTTACGTTATAGGTTGAACACCTCTTGTATTTATGCATTTAAAGGCAGCTTCAAAAATAACACTTGCGGACTAAATATAAAAGTGGTAGTAAACTGTAGTGTTACATTTGTATCATCAATGCCATTCGTATGTTCTTTAAAACATCGACACGGTTTGTTTAAAAATGCATGCCGAGTTTTGTGTTTCATATGCAGAAAGTGTTCCACTGTAAACGTGACCTGTATTTGTAATGACTCGATTAACATTTGAGTAAACTGTTTCTGAGATGAGATAGTATTGGTTCAAGTCTGCATTATATACTTTTTTCTCCTCACCCGTGATCTATTGTTTTAAACTGTGTTTGCTCTATTATACCGTACCCATTATAGTAAAAGATGAGTTTCCAAGCAGTTGTGGAGCGCTGGAGTTGTGGTAGAGCGTTGGATCCATGATCCAAAAGTCCTGGGTTCGATTCCCGTCATTGCCAAATGCGTTGTGTCCCTGAGCAAGACACTTTATCTGCATTTCTGAGTACTGGTTTTACCCAGGAAGACATCGAAAGTGATTCAAATAATTTCATAGAGCGTTCGTTACAATCAATGTAAGATAAATAAGTTTAAACTAAGCAGTTGGGTACGTTATTAATAAACCATAAGTTTTGTTCAAATCGAACTAAATGTGTATATTACCTCCAAACGAAACCATAAGCTTAATATCAAAAACCACAGTTAAACAGTCACAAACTGCATATACGTGATTTATTTACATCGTTAAACAAGCTAAACAGCTTATACAATTATCGCTCTTAATGGCAACCTTAATTTGGCATTGTCTTGATGTAAGAGGAGTTTTGTTTTGTTTGAATGTTTTTCTACGTCATTTTAGCATGTATTAGGCCATATATGACGGTGGGTTGAGGCAGATAACCCATTTTTCCGAGTAGGAGACCAGCACACTCTTTAACAACGTCGATACGGGTCGCATTGGTTGGAAGTGAATCAAGTGCCTCAATAACTAACAACAACATATTAACTAAACTTTCATTGAAACTGTAGATTTTGAAAAAGCGTTGTTTCCTTTAGCGTAGACAGTTGTTATCTTTAGCGTTAACATGAACAGTTGGCGTTGTTACCTTTGGCAGAAGAGATGATTTTTAACTTTAGCGGAGGTTGTTACCTTTAGCGTTGGAATTGTTACCTTTAGCGGCGGTTGTTACCCTTAACAAATATTTTACACCCCAAATGATTTGTTGATGTGACTTTTCGCATGTAAATTCATTGTTGGTGTGACAGCAGAAAATTAAGAAATTTCAAATAACTTCAGTCATATATCTTGCTTTACAACTTTCTTAAATTAGGAATATAAAACAATGTAAAGCAATATCGGACAGGGAAAGTAGCATTCAAGGAAGGAGGACAGTCAACCACAAAACACAGAAACAAACACGCAAACAAACAAGAAGGCAAAAGTAATAATAAAAGTAAACGACATCACAAACATAAAAGAGTTGACAATAGGGCTACCTCCTTGGAACGGTCAGTGGCAACGTAGGCAACTAGGGATTTAAACCGGTTCTAGGGTACACCATCACCTCACACTTACCCTACCATCATTCCATTAAAACAGGACAGTGCAATTAAAGAAATCCCCACCATGATCTAATCTCTAACCAACAAGGCAGCATCAATAGGCAATATACGTAAAACACAAATATGCTCGTGTAAATATAATACAAAAAAAAACAATAGCCTAGAAAGCCACAATGAAGGTACTCATTGGCATTGTGGAACCCAGAGCAACAAGAGAATAAACCATTAAGGGCACGACAAAAAAGATCATAGACAAACACCAAACTCCACCGTCCCAATGGGCTTTGGGTAGGTCCACCATCAAGCATGCAATACGTTACAAAATGATAGGATCATAACCTCTTTTGATAAACATTTTAACAAGCTTAACAAAGATAGTATTAAAGTGATCATGAAGAATCTTACGAAATCGATGAAATCACATCACCACCATAGAAGTCAGGTTGTGATAGTCCTTGTCGCAGAAGAGACCTTAAATTACTCTTATATTTGGAAAGAAGATCAGGGTTACGATAATACAATTTTGCTAAAATTTAACGAAGTTTATGTTAACGGTAACCCTGATTATGTAGCTTTGTAGTTATACAAAGATTACGAATATTAAAGTCCTCAACTCGAGTACAAGCTCTTGAAAAACGAATAAGTTGTGACACATACACCACCTATGAAGTTGCTCGGGGAACATCCCCATCCAAGTGGGGTAATTAACAATGTCAAAATTAAAATCATCTCTCTTGTCATAGATTTTGCTAATTATTTCAAATTATTTCACCATTTTCAATCGAGAGATCTAAATCAAGAAAAGAAGCGTTATTATCAGATATATTAGCTTTATCAAGCTGAAGTTCTTTAGGATAACTATTATTAACCATAGTTGGAAAGAAGGGGTTGTCAATGTTCAATATGTCATCCAGATACCTAGAGTGTCATTAAAAGCTTCAATAACATATGCCTGGGTATCTGGTGAAAGACTCAACATAAAACCATTTTTGTATTAAAATTAAAAAAAATATATTTTTCAAAATATTCATGCAGCATAATTTTGCACTGGAAATGCCCCATCAAAACAGTTTTCGAGCATGATGTTTTATTTCTCAACCGATTTTGTAAAATAAGGTAGTTACCGTTAAAAATGTCTGTTTCACTGATATGCAACTTCTTAGTTACGAGATGTATTTTGTCTGAAAAGTCCAACAATTCTGGCTGAAAAAAGCGCCCCGAACAATAACACAACGGGAGCAGACTTAATATTCATTGGAAAGGACAATAGACAGCAAAGACGGGGAAAAGTAAACTGTACTTCTACGACACTTGTTGAACATCCTGGTTAGTTCAGTATTAATCCTTTACGTTATACGTCAAATGGCGTTCATTTTAATTCACTCAAGAAGAACAAACAGTGTCAAAATCAGGGAATTGCGAATATTTGTTATGGAATGAATATATATGATTCATCAAAAAAAAATAAAAAAAATAATAATATATAAATAAATTACTAATAAGAAGCAGATACACACAACTACCGTTGATTTATAAATTAATTTACTTAACAGTATGGAAGTTTGTCTATTTGTACCGCCATATATATATATTCATACGATGTCGCACGTTCAGAGCTGAATTATAGTAATATAACAAAGTAAGTTCCGTCTCATTTACATACTTTCAGTCATTAAAGTTAAGTGTTTAAATGGTTCAAGGAACATGTAAATAGATGTTACATATTACCCATATTTTGATAATAATGCATTAGTTGTATACTTTGAAAGTTAGATAGAATATGGAAGAGGGTTGAAATCTCATTTTTTTGTTTGATCCCATGCATGCGGTTCTAAAGTCAAAATGAAGCAGGATTAATAACCGAGATATTTATTTTAAAGTTTGAAGGTAACTCAAGTTCGCCATGTGTCCCTTTAACAAAATAGAATAAAACGCATTAGCTGATTAATGAGTATGACACTTTGTTTGCAGTATATATGTAATTGTTACCAACATGTAACATAAGATGTAAGTACTCTGTTTGATATGTAATGGATACTTTAGAAAAAATAAACAATTACAAAAGAAAAAGTTCCGTCTCGTATTTATATGTAATCTGTTTATGGAGAAAGGCGAACACATGGACACAGTGTATGTTAGCATCAAATGTGTTGGTTTACAAAATCAATGGCATTAGCATTTCATTGGCACACACAACGATATACTTATCACATACGCACGCACACTCATTTGCTCATACATTCGCCATCAGTGTAGCAACTGGAAGTTCAATCTGGCTGACGATCCATTTCCACAGAAAGTATCAAGATGTTAAACAAAGCTAAATCAAAGGTAATTTTCTTTAATTTATTTTATTTAATGCTTGCATTTAATGCTTGCATTTAATGTAACAGGTATGATTCTGTTTTAGGTTTTTAGGTTTTATGCTATGATTTGCTATATTTTATGTTTGGTGCTTGCAACGCCCCGTGTTTATATTTTAGGTGTCTTTGCCCGTGCAAAATATACTTGTTAGTTTCTATGTTGTTTCCTTATATAGTTTAACGCTTATGCCTTTACAAAAATTGTACATAATCCTCTTTTCTGGTACTGGGTGGTGATGACTTTGAACTGACTGATCCTGCAGGGACTAGAATAGACAGGCAACTAACGGGGTATTTCTGGGGGTTAAGTAGTACAATGTGTGAACCTTTCACAACAACCTAGAATAGTGTCCTATTGTGTATGCTATTATTTTCGCCGCTTATAATTAATGTCGTAGTATTTGTCTTAATTATGTTAGCTCCGCTGTAACAGCACCCCCCCCCCCCCCCCTCTATTTATGTTATATATATGGTAAACCCAGATCAGCATGCGAGTGAATGCAACTCGCAGACTGATCACGGTTTACAATGTCTGCTGATCAGTCATTTTCCACAAAAGCACCCCTTTGTCAAATACATGGAATGGTCCTAATTCAAAGAAAGAACAGTCCATTATATATATGTAGCGGGTTAAGGGTTAACGCTGAATTAATTTGAAGTATTATATCCACTTGGGCATACTGCTAGAACAGTTACTAAAGTAAAAGCTATATTTCATATTTTAATTACCTTTAAATTTGCCAAATTTTAAGATCCGAGATTTTATTTGAAAATTTAACAACACTTATTTTGGACTACAAATTATCCCATGTTAATAACATTTTAAATTGATTTATTGGTTAATTAACAATTTTAAAAATGCGTTGTGAATCATTTATCTGGCATTCTTTGTAGCAGTCCTCAACGTGTAGATATGAATTTATGTGTGTGTCGGTGTATAGCCCTTATCCGGAATTGGTCTAAATGTGTTTTTCATGTAGGTACATAGTTGATAAACAGGTCAGGTTCCATACAATTAGAAAACCGACTTTGCGGAACACTAATATTCATATTATAGTTGCACGTACCGAAAACTGTTGAGGTACACTTTGTTTAATAAACAAGTCGAGCCGTCATAAAGCTGAATTTAAGTTAATTGCATATTGTTACCACGTTTATATACAAATTTGAGTCAGTCTATAACGTATTATAATGTCGTGTTCCCGTCATATACTATAATCTGTGAGAGAGCAACAAATATCACTAGACTAAAAGCCCTTGAACATCATTTGGCAATTTGATGTAGTAATCAAGAGCTAAGTTTAAATGTACTGAAACGAAAAAGAAACGCAGCTCGGGGATTTCCGCTATATATTGTATGTACAATATGCTGCTGTTAATCCAATGGTACATGGCTACGTAAAACCTTTGTTTTCGGAAAAAAAGACTTAAACAACTCATAACACAGCAAATAGTATTACTTCAAAGTTTCATTGTTGACTGAGAAGGGGTTTTGCATGTGAACAAACTTAGAATGCAACATTGCTTACGTTAATCATTGCTTAGTACTGAAATGACCCATTTTTTCAAATAGGAAATTCAACATCTATGAATTTCCTGTTACAAAATGTACTTTGATTAAAACGTCTACAACATCACAGTTGTGTCATTTCTCTTACTAACGGCAACCTTCGTTTTCTTTTACAAAACATCTTGAGATTTCTTTGGAATATGATGTGGAAGTAAGTGTGCAGTATATACAATATATAGCGGAGTTTAGCGAGTTTAGTTTCTTTTTCTCTTCAGTATAATTACCGTCGAAATGACAATCAATACATCAGTGGTTATGGACTTTAACTAACCACACTTATAGTCACATTTCATTCTTTCTCGAACTGTACGAAAACGTTGATATGAAAACAAACGAGAACATAACACTATCGAAGCCACAGTACCCAAACGCAAGTACATCGCAGTCCGCACTGTAAGTATAGATATAAAAAGCTAACAGGAAAAACAGCCTACAGTCAAGAAACAAAGAATACATTTAAAGATGAAAAAAAAATCCAAAAAAGTAATCACAAACAAAAAACGGTTACCAATAGGGCTCGCCTTGGAACGGTCAGTGGCAAAAAAGGCCGCTGGGGGTTTAAACTAGGCTCTCACTTAACCTACTATCAACCCAATAATACAGGACAGTGTAAATAGAGAAATCCCCCCCCCCCACCATGAACTATTCTCTAGCCAACAAGGCAGCATTAATAGGCAGTATAGGTAAAACAAAAAGATGCTCGTGTATAAATAAATACAAAAAAACAAATAGCCTAGAAAGCTACAAAGAAGGTATTCAGTGACTTGGCAGAAGGCAGAGTAACAAGATAATAAACCATAGAGGGCACGACACGACAAAACAGCAGACACACATCAAACGTCACCGTTCTTTTGGGCTTTAGGTAGACGTCATCATAGCGTCCACAGACACTTTACCTTAGCCTCGTCCGTCGGATGTGGACGTAAACCGGGCGGTCCCGTGTATCGGTCTATCCTCCGAGCACGTTAAAGAACCATAGGAATCTATTCGATAATAAGAGTAGGGCAGGTTCCCGAATTCCTATGTATCCTTCCCCTCTCTCTGGGGCGGCTCTAAATAACCTATACTGTGTTGATGAGCCGTTAAACAACATTCAATTCAATTACAGAGGAAAGCATAGCGAACTGTAAATGGGTCAACCACCAAGCATGTAGTGCGTTGCAAAATGATAGGGTCATAACCTCTTTTGATTAACCTTTCAACAAGTTTAACACAGATAGTAGGACAGTGATCATGACCAAGGATCTTACGAAGTTAGTAACGCAACCTTTTAGTTATTCCGATATAAATACTACTGTAAACCTAGATATTCCCGCTTGTGGAAAAGTTAGTGAAAATCTCTTTTCAAACATTTAGCGTACATTAATTTTAGCGAAGTCCTTACCCGAGCTGTTTTGTAATATTTGCTATGTCGTGAGAAAATTTCTATGTTTAATCCACTTTCCTTTAACATTACTTTTCATTGTATATTCATGTTGTGACACTCGGTTAAATACAAACGTTGTACTTTCATCCAAGGGACCTAACTTCGAGTATTACCGGTATAATAAATCTATAATCTATATTACGGTAAATGTTGACTTAGGTGAGCAACATACAGTGTACTGACAACTGAATACAGTTAATTATTTGAACACTATTTAGAGGAGCTGTTTGTTAAATCCCATTTCTCATTTTGTCGTTCGAACTGTGATAGACAACATTGTCGTTGTTTTGTATTCTCCGGATTTGTCAGTCCCTCTCCGGATCTCCGGATTTAAGTTTACAATCTCCGAATTTTCCATCAACACAAGATGGTCATGATTTGGCAGCTATTCTTTCACAGTTTATCAGCCATTTCCAGAATTGGTCTGTTACTCTCCAATGCGGTCAGAGGAATATATACAAGTGTCTTATAAGTGGGGGTCATCCGTGTAATGCACCGACTGAATATACAATTAACACCTATGGACAGTATTAGTTCCTTCAATGGCAATTCCTTCTATGCTTTTAGATTTCGTGTATATTTCTCAATGGTGCTTACACGCACATTGGTGGACAGTGACAACTGTTACAATCTTGTTACAAGTGTAACACAAATGCCGTTAATAATGAAGTTGATAGCAAGTGATATATCTTCCGAAGAAATAATTAATAGTTTCTACTGCATTCATATAATAAGTTACAGTGATCGTGGTATTAAACAGATTGCGTGACACGTGTTGTACATCGACATCTTCGTAAAGGAAATCGAGAAATATATCAGACTGTGGAGAATGACTAATATCATATGAAGATTCTAGTTCCATTCAGATGTTAATGTTTCGAATTAGAAATCCAAAACTGTATGCATGATTAATACAACTATAATGGCAAAGCTGAAGAAGCATAAGCACTTAGCTAATAATCAATGCATATAACGACGCATCTCTGAATTACGTACGCGAAGCTAAATTACGTGTTGTCATTTGATTCAACGAGTACAAGTGCTCAGGTTTTACTTGGTTTTGGAAAAAAAGGTAAGTTTCTTTTTATTTTCTTAAAATTAAATTGCGTGTTCAACACCAAACAGCCGAATGAATGAATGAATGGTGTTTTACGGCACGTCGAAAAATAAATAGCTCATTTTGTGGGCAAAAACTGATGAGAGATGAAGAAATGAAATATAAATTAAAAATTAATGTAAATATATAAAGATAAAACTTTTTACAAATAAGGGATGATATGGTAGTAATGAATGAATAAATGGTATTTTACGGCACGTCGACCCATAAATAGGTCATTTTGTTCACAAAAACTGACGAAAGATGAAGAAATGAAGGATAAATTAAAAATAAATAAAGGATGATTTGGTAGTAATATAAACTATATATGTAAATCAACGAATGCCCGCAAACGGGTATATAAAGAAGTAAATACATACAAGAACACATTATAATGATTTATATATTCTGACTTCCTTCAAAAAATCTAAAACAAGACTAAAATCTATAGTATCTAATAACTCGGTCATAGTACATATATTAACAATGTAGTACATTTGACCATTTGACGCATAGGGTCAAAGTCTACACATTCCAACAATATGTGTTTGACCGTTAACGGTGCAAAGCAGGGTAATCATTCTGGTAATTGCTCACCTTGTTATAAATATGAATGAGCCATAACCGCCAAAACATCATGTATTTTAAAACACCATAAGATATTCGAAATATTTTAATATGTAAATATCACATCCTCTTGATGTCACCTCTGTCGACATTACATTCTCGGGTTGATAATATCCACTAGCACCCTCAAGAGGATGTGATATTTATTTTATTATACCGAAACGTACTCCTACCATACTAATATACTCGATAGTGAAGAAAACATTGTTGTTGTTGTTGAAAAAAACTATTTTTAAAACTGAGATTTTCAAAAAGCTAGCGGGTTGATACTTTGCGCTATCACCCGCGATGACGCGTTGGGTGTGATAGCGCGAAACATCAATCGGTACGGTACGCGGATTTTACATGGAGTGTTTTACAGTGAGGTATAATAATCATAATTAACTAGTATCATACACAAATACAGTATGAATATCTAACTATGTATCTTGGAGGATTTCTGAATGTATTAGATTATTTGTTAATCCAAGTTGTAGCACGGTCGGTGAAATTTTCTTTGATGAATGCAAAGCATTAAATTGTTTAATTTAGGGTAACTAAAGTGACGTGGTTATACCGTACTACAACTACCAGATAGAGGAATTTAGAGTCTGTCTCAGCTCATTGGTTTTTTAAACACATCGATAGGCTACACCCATCTCGGTGTTTAAATAAGCCAACTCGCTAAGACCATACTCTATCTATTACCTATTGGTGAATTTGCATGTCAAAATATGATTGTGGAAACATTGCATGTAACTACGAATTTACATTTAATATGATGAATATCAATAGCATGTTCTTTTCTTTTGTATTTAACAAAATCCACCTTATTAAAAAAGCAAGATAGGACAACATCTAGAACCATCTTGATATCAGTCCCTGTTGATATGCAGTTTATGAAAATGCACACATGCGTAATTGTTATCTATTCATTAATTAGTAAACTTGTAACTTATAAAAATAAACTGCATGTGTGAGATGTATTTAACTTATAATCAAAGTTAATATATTAATTAGTAGTTATCATATTATTATTAATATAAAAAGAGAAATCGGACTGGACAGCCATCTGCAAAGCGATTAAGGAAAGCGTGAACCATCAAAAACGACTGAAGAAATTGTGCTGCCAGTACAAGGATGGTTAGAAATCTTATACGCAATAGTGGAATCCATCCGTATTCAGATCAGACTGTTTTGTGCGAATGTACATAAGAGCCCTGAACATGGACATGTTAAAACTGTGTAAAACACTTAATGCCGCCGGAGTGCTATCATTGTTATATGTTTGTATTGTGAATGTGCCAATTCCTTTATAAAAATAATTTGTAAATATTTGTACACTAGTCAATGGCTTAAAAATATAAAATTGATTAAATGTGGTCATATATACAAAGGATAAATATATTTATTTTTTACCAGCATATGTTATATGGATAGGTGAAAAATAATAAATGAATATGTGTGCATTGCTTGTGAGAATATACATTCTATAAATTTAATTGGAAAATATGAAATATAAATAAAGCATATTAAATTGGGAGAATACTTTTCGATTTGTCATCTTGTTAATACATCATTGAATTTGCATAAATGTGTATTGTATATATTGCGTCTATATTATATGAATAGATGGAAAAAATGAATAAACGTAAATGTTTTTGTGATATTTCCTTTAAGTATTCCTTTAAGAGACATAATAAATTTAATAATGAAAACTTTGCGACCTTTAATTTATTGACCAATGTATTTGCCAAACAAAGAATGAATTATTTCATAATTGTCTATGCTGTCAGATTTCAATTAAATAATTAAACATGCTAAATTTCCAAACAAACTGTAATGCATAACTGTAAAATCATTATCACATCTAACTTAAAAATAGACACGGGGGGATTATGTCCTACCCAGGTTTTTTATGTACTACACATGTTCTTTCATGGAAGGGATTTTGTCCTCCTATCTTGAAATATTTGGGAGGGATTATGTCCAGGGTGGATTTGTTCCGTACACCAACATAAATGGGTCAATGTGTTCACTTTTGCGATGACAGGGCAACCTAGCGTGACTCTATGATTGCACATTCTGAAACCATGAAAAAGAAGGGAAGTGTATACACCTTAGTACCTTAGGTTATAGAGATGTCCTTTTTATTTGATGTACGTTTGTGTGTATTGTCTCGTCAATTTGGGTGCTGAAGACAAACATAATCGATTTAAACCGACCAAAAGGCAGTATTACTAGTGGACGCTTCATCGGGATTTCCGCTATATAGTGTATATACTGCACACTTAATTCCATATACTATTCAAAAGAAATCCCAAGATGTTTTGTAAAAAAAAAAAGTTGCCTTTAGAGAGAGTTACCCTCCCCCCCCCCCCCCCCACCCCCCCCACCCCCCCCCCCCCTCTTTATATGAAAACATGAAATGTACTGATAAAACACATAACATGAGTCGAACATCGCTTAAAGATATAATATTCTTAAAAGTGGTATGGAATAATAGAAAAAAAAACATAACAATTTGACCCATTTATCGCAGATTTTCCGTCTATAAAATTCAGCGTTAACATTAAATATTTAGAAAATTTCCTTTGGAAACGCATTTGTAGTGGTAATGCTAGTAAAATATGATGTCAAAATAAGTTAACTGGCGTATTTTAGAATTAGGAACACCGAAAGCTTCACTTATTCGAAGTACTTAACAAAATCCTATATACCCAGGTGTATAAGTGTTATAAGTTATTTCTAAGAAAACACATTGACTTAAAAGTTTTAAAATATGTTCATGCAATCAGAGCAGACGATTTACACCGTATCTCTAATCAAGCTCAAAATACAAAAACTAATGAGAACATTATTGAGGATACTTAGCAATTTGGTTTAGTATATAATATATAGCGGAAATTCCCGAGTTGTGTTTCTTTTTCGCTTCAGTATAGTTTATCATCAGCTTATTTTAGACCTGTTTCGAACCTATTGTGTTTGGGAGGGGTGGGGGAGGGGGCGTGAGAGGTAGCTGCAAATCAATGTTAGACAAATATATGCCTGAAAACAATGGTGGTATTCAAGAAGATGTAGCTGCAAATCACTGTTAGATAAATATATGCATGAACACAATGGTGATATTCAAGTAGCGGTAGCTGCAAATCACTGTTAGACAAATACATGCATGAAAGCAATGATGGTATTCAAGCAGAGGTAGCCGCAAATCACTTTTAGACAAATACATGCATGGAAACATGATGGTATTCAAGTAGAGGTAGCTGCAGATCGCTGTTAGACAAATACATGCATGCAAACAATGCGATATTCAAGTAGAGGTAGCTGCAGATCACTGTTAGACAAATACATGCATGCAAACAATGTCATATTCAAGTAGAGGTAGCTGCAGATCACTGTTAGACAAATACATGCATGAACACAATGTGGTATTCAAGTAGAGGTAGCTACAGAGCACTTTTGGACAAATACATGCATGAAACCAATGGTCGTATTCAAAAAAGAGTATAATAATGGACCTTTGGAAACGGCCGAGCACGACACATACGAGTAAAGGTAGCTGTAAATCACTGTTAGACAAATACATGAAAGCAAACAATGGTGGTATTCAAGCAGAGGTAGCTGCGAATCACTGTTAGACAAATATATGCGTAAAAACGATGGTGATATTAAAGTAGAGGTCGCTGTAAAGCACTGTTAGACAAATGCATGCATGGAAACAATGGTGGTATTCAAGCAGAGGTATCTGCAAATCATTGTTAGACAACTCAATGGTGATATTCAAGTAAAGTAGCTGCAAAACACTGTTAGATAAATACATGAATGAAAACAATTGTGGTATTCAATTAGAGGTAGCTGCAAATCACTGTTAGACAAATGCATGCATGAAAACAATGGTGGTATTCAAGCAGAGGTATATGCAAATCACTGTTAGACAACTCAATGGTGATATTCAAGTAAGGTAGCTGCAAATCACTGTTCGATAAATACATGAATGAAACAATTGTGGTATTCAAGTAGAGTTAGCTGCAATTCACTGTTAGACAACTTCATGCATGAAAACAATGGTGTCATTCAAGTAGATGTAGCTGTAAATCACTGTTAGACAACTACATGCATAAACACAATGATGGTAGTCAAGCTGCAAATCGCTGTTAGGCAAATACACGCATGAAAACTATGATGGTATGGAAGAATAGGTAGCTTCAAATCACTACTAAACAAATGCATGCATGAAAACAGTGGTAGTATTCAAGTAGAGGTAGCTATAAATCACTGCTAGACAACTACATGCATAAACACAATGGTGATATTCAAGTCGAGTTAGCTTCAAAATCACTGTTAGAAAATTACATACATGAAAACAATGGTGGTATTCAAGTTCTATCAGATGATGATACCAGCCCAATAAAACGGTTGTATGAAGTAAACTTATTATAACATAAGAACATGTTTTTCATTATTTTTTATTTTTGTTCTAATAAAAATGAATTCTCAATTTCAACGCATTACTACTGTATACAGCCTATATAGTAGATAGCATTCACTATATGAATGCTATTTAAAGAAAAAACATAACTCGGTCCTAAATTTAAACACATGAGCTAATAGGTCATGTATCATGTTTGCAGTAAATAAGACAATTTTCCGTGCCTTTTCCATGGCAATTTAGCGTTGAGAAATATGTCCTTAAACTCGTGGTTATCCACAGTCGGATCAGCATTGATAAACGCATTGAAGTGTGCATTCTAGTTTGGTTAAATAATCTATGATCAAACACATGACAAAGTGCACAGTCACAAGTACACGCATGCATAAAATGGCTTTCCTATATGCATGGGTGTCGACATGTTTCATAAGACTTATACGTAACATTTTCATTAATCCAGAACTTTAATGATGCAGAGGTACGGCGTCTATTACATTCATATCAATACATACATGTAACTCCAATGATGGAAAGTTATTACGTCTGGTACATTTCCATCACGCATAATTTAATGATCGAACGGTATAACACCTTGGAAATGCTCGTCAGTACTGAACATAAACGGTGCATTACGTGGTCCGAGTATTAACTTACAGACCCCATACAACCCCTTCTCCAAGAAGCGAAAACAGGGTTGGGTGCGGTATGAAATGAAGCTTTAATATCGGCTGAAAACGTTTGCATATTGTAACATTAAAATAAGTATAAAGTCGAACAGGAAATGCATCTTTCACAAAACAGAGTAAAGATAAAAACACGCAAAACATCACACATGAATGGCAAATGACGTCACAAACACAAGAAGGGTTGACAATAGGGATACCGCCTTGGAACGGTCAGTGGCAAAACAGGTCGCTGGGGGTTTAAACAAGATTCTAGGTAACACCAAACCTCACACTTGCACTACTGTCATACCAATACATTTGTTTCAAGTAAAACACGTTTTAAAAGTGTTTTGTTTATCGACTGATCTGTTATAAAATCCTGCTAATATAAGCTTCCCCATCGCTTAATTGAATTAACGCGGGACCACGTAATGAAAAGCCTAATGCATCTGGTTCTTAGTTATTAAAACAGACCTTCAAGGATGGACAGGTATTACATATACTGATGGTCGGTGAAAACGCACCAGTAGATGATATGGATGTTAAATTGCATTTCTAAAGTAATTTATAATAACAAGTGCAAATTTTGAAATTGAACGATATTAATTAACTTTTCCAAACATTGACCATGCTGATTGTGTCACAATTCCTCAACATGCTGCAGAGTGATCAATTAAAGTCACATGGGTAAAAAACAAAAGACACACATCTTTATACCTGGTATGTCCAACGGCTTTACTGTTCCTAGTAAATCTCTAAATCACGTTATTGCAGCGAGATAACGAAAGACCGCACAGAGTACGAGTTACAAGTGACGTTATCTTGCTGGAATAAAGTGAAGTCGGGATGACAAGGGACGTGTAGTGATTGACTGTAGATGGGTCAATCATTGCGCATTAAGTGTGTTTCAATACCGAAGGGTCTTATCCGTCTCTGTCAATTGTATAGTGTATAGAATATATTACCGTCTTTTTTAAAAATGCCAGCCAATCTTAAATGTGGGATCATTGCCAAAAACATTAAGTATAATATTGTCAAACTATGTGCCAAGTTTGATGCTTTTGTCATACAATGCATCATTTTGACAATATATTGTAACCAATCTTCTACACTGTTTGTGCAAAATGATTAGTTAAATTCTAGTAAGACAATGACAAAGACAATATGACAAAGAAAACGCATTCATATGAATATTGACTCTGACACACAAAGCCATATGTTAATAAAAAGACTAAATTTACTGTGCCTCGCCATAGGTCCATGGAGGTTCAGCAATCAGCGATGAACCTTACAATGTGTACATAAATGTATTGAGTCAAACAAGACTCTGCAGCAAGGACAAATCATCGTTTACTAAAACACCCCGTTTTGAGTGTGCCAGAAGTGAGTGAGGGGTACGAGGTGGGCGGGTGACGGGCTTTGCGCTTGGTGTGTTACCACAAGTAAATATAAAAAGATCGTATAAAAAGGGAAAGTAGCATTCAAGGAGGACATTCAACCACAAAACACAGAAACAAACACGCAAACAGACAAACAAGAAGGCAAAATAAATAATAAATGCAAACGACATCACAAACACAAAAGTGTTGACAATAGGGCTACCGCCTTGGAACGGTCAGTGGCAAAGTAGGCCACTGGGGATTTAAACTGGTTCTAGGGTGCACCAAACCTCACACTTACCCTACTTCATTCCATTAAAACAAGACCGTTTAAATAAAGAATTCCCCCGCCATGATCTAATCTCTAACCAACAAGGCAGCATCAAGAGGCAATATAAGTAAAACACAAAAATGCTCGTGTTAATATAATACAATAAAAACAATAGCCTCGAAAGCCACAATGAAGGTACTCAAAGCGAGAAAAGAAAGATCATAGACAAACATCAAACGCACAATTAAAGAGGAAAGCAAAGTGACGAACTGTAAAAGGGTCCAAAACCAAGCATGCAGTACGTTGCAAAATGATAGGGTCATAACCTCTTTTGATAAACTATTTAACAAATTTAACAAAGATAGTATGAAAGTGATCATGACCAAGAGTCTTACGAAGTTTATAGATGACGTCACCATAGAAGTCAGGTTGTGATAGTCCTTGTCGCAGAACAGTCCTTAAATTACTTTGATAATTGGAAAGAAGATCAGGGTTACGATAATAATATTTTGCAAAGGTTTTACGAAGTTTATGGTAACGGTAACCCTGATTGAGTAACTTTTTAGTTATACAAAGATTACGAATATTAAAGTCATCCACTCGAGTACAAGGTCTAGAAAAACGAATAAGTTGAGACACATACACCCCATAAGAAGTTGCTCGGGGGACATCCCCATCCAAGTGGGGATAATTCACAATGTCAACATTAAAGTCATCTCTCTTGTCGTAGATTTTGCTAATTATTTTACCATTTTTAATCGAGAGATCTAAATCAAGGAAAGAAGCGTTATTATCAGATATATTAGAGTTTATCTTGGCCTGGGAAAAGGGAAAACTCTTAAGAGGACAATAATTCGTGTTCTTCACACAGTATTAACATTAACGCTAAATACATATTCAGTTTACATATTTGTATTTATAATGTAGTAAGTATACATAATTTGAAAACTCCGGTATAAAATTACTGTTCAAACAGGAAACAAATATGGAAAAAATCACAACGTATAGAGTTTAATTAGCATTGTTGTTGTGATTCGGGAAATAATTCTCAAGTGAGGGTTCTCAAACTCGTTAGAGGTTCCATTGTTATCAACAATCTGGCCAAGTTTGGGAAAGATCAAAATACAAAATGAAGGTGCTATAGTGTTCACAAGGCTAAAAATGGCATATTTTAAGAATTCAAGGGCACATAACTCTGGTGTTTCTGGTCCGATATAGCTGGTTTTTGGACTCGTCCGAGCTTTCATTGATTTAACAATCACTTAAAGTTTGGTAAAGACCGGATGGAAAATAAAATGAAGGTGCTAGAGTGTTCACAAGGAAGAATATGACATTTTTCAGCAAATCAAGGGCCATAACTCTGGCGTAACTGACTTGATTTCGCTGGTTTTGAAACATATATGAGCTTCTATTGATATTAACAATCTGTGAAAGTTTGATAATGATCAAATAATAAATGAAGATGCTAGAGTGTTCACAAGGCAGAAAATGACATTTTCCAGAAAAAAACAAGGGTCATAACCCTGGTAATACTGATCCAACTTAGCCGGTTTTAGAACTTGTCCAAGCTTTTATTAGTATTAACAATATGTGCAAGATTGGTAAAGATCACATACTAAATGAAGGTGCTAGTGCGTTCAAAAGACAGAAAATTGCATTTTTTAGAAAACAAGGGCCATAACTCCGGTGTTACTGACCCGATTTGGCTGGTTTTCAAAATTGTCCGAGCATTCGGTGATATTAACAATCTTGATAAGTTTGGTAAATATCAAATAATTGTTCAAAAGGCTTAATATGGCATTTTTCAGCAAAACAAGGACCATAACTCCCGTGAAATTAATTCAGTCTGGCTGGTTTTCGAACTTGTCCGAGCTTTTATTGATATAAAGACACTGAAGATCCAGTAAATATCCAATTAATAATGAAGGCCCTTGAGTGTTCACAATGCAACAGTTAACGGACGGAAGGATGACGGACGAGGGACAACTCGTCATCCCATAAGCTCTGGCCAGTAGAGCTAACAGGTAGAACCGGAACTCTTCGTTAATATCCGTAATCGGTATTTCCTAGTGGCGGAATCTGACGTCACTTGGCGTTCCCGCCACTGACGGAAAAGGCCGAGCAATGTTCCGTACTGCGAAATAACTCCCACTGGAAGATATTTTGCAGTAGAGCAAACCAATAGATATAGCTTTTCTATTCCCAGTATTTCCTATAATATGTAATATAAAGCAGTAAACAAATGTGTACAGTCCACGATGCATGCATTCAATGGGTACATACATTGTTCCATTTTTTGTTATGCAATTTGTTTTATTATGGATCGTTAAAGTTGTACTACCTTAAAGGCACTGACGTCATTCTTGATTTATGTAAAACTCGCGGCGTCCCGTTATAATTCCTGCATAACTTGCATTTGTTCAATCATTAATAATAATTCTTAGAATAGTTCAAAGCAAACTGGTTTTTGTTTTGTTTAGTTTTTTGTTTTTTTTAAAAACTGAAAACTCAATATTTTATTTAGTTATATGCAAGCAAGTTCGAAGTCAAAATTATTCTGGATAAATAAATCGTCATGCTAATTTTAACATTAGATACACATGTCAAGATTGCCATATGTTCCTTTAAGTGATGCATTGTAAAAAGGGAATTGGAATTACTATTAAGAGTAGATTTGAATTTCTTAATGTTGTAGTGATGGGAATGAAAATTTAATTGCACCATCATGGTCAAATATATACGAACACATATTTTTCGTGGAGTTTGTATTTGTACGATATGGTTAATTATGGTAATAAGAAAATACAAACTATAAAACATAACTGATGAACGACTACTGGTATTGATTCAGACTACAAACTATGGCAAATAATAATATTTGTGCGGAGTACCACATACAATAGAATAACGTCATCAGTTACGATCCGATACGGCTGAAGAGTGTATGCATATTACATTATATTATAACAGATGATAATAATGCGATATGATACTGTTATAATATAATGATGTATTAAACGCGATCGGATATATGACAACGGTAATATTACTGTATGAAGACATATATTGTTTAACTATTTTGAAGCTGTTTCATATACATCTATTAACGAGGCGGTCTGATTTTTCAAGACAGAAAAAAACACCAAAAAAACCCGTTCAATTCTACATAATTTATATCAGGTGAGACACTGACTTACAAAGAACTAGATTGCAAATGTTTTTCATAATTATTTTAACTACTATTAATTTCATCACTTAATCATCAATTTCACAAGCTTATCTTTTTCAAAAATAATTCACAATATTAATTTCAAAATTGTTTGCAGAAGGCAAACATAGTTTATAAGTATTACGTCTGTTGTATTATACTTGATAGTCATTTTGTAGGTCGAATTAAACTGCAAACTATCTTTTGGGAGAGTAAAATGATGTATATTTATATATACATAGTCTAATTGCGAAGTAATTGGATATTTATGCAAAGCGTTTGTTCTCTGTACGTACGGCCTGGACCCCGGTTTATTAACCTATTACGCGCTTCAGTGTTTATGATGCAACACGAAGATCATTGGCTTATTAAAACAGCGGGGGCGGGCCCCGTTCATCACCAGGGTTATCTGTAACATATCCCATTCAGGCTCTGTGTTTTACAACAGCCAGTCGGTGTGGACAATTCTAAAAAGTTTAAAGGAATATTATAGCTTTGCGGAATATTATATATCAGGCAAGTGACGCTATATCTTATTCACTACAAATATATTAGTAGTTTGTGAAAATGCCATTGAACGCCATGATATTGGGACATGCGATCCCAAGGCGTCTCGATGTTTATGTGGCATAGAAAATCGGTTGAGACATGATTTCAGATTACAACAATACTGGAATATAAGCTTTTACAGAGCAGGGTTTAGTCCCCTGTATGTCATACAATGAGGCGTTAAGTGCCCTATTTCAGAGTAATATTTAGTCAGCATATAGTTCCCACTCATAAACAGAGGCGTACATAGCGTCCTTATTGCAGAGCAGTGTCTAGACTATTGCAATTACAGTGCACCATTTGTAATAAATAGAGGCGTTTATGCTATGTGATAGTCTTACCGGTGTTAATGTAGGACTATAAATAACTAAGAACTAACAACTTGTTCTAACTAATAATCTGTAATTACGATGTTATTCATTGTAATGTAGATAGGGAACTGACCAGCAGTAGTCAGTGTTTCAGACTGGAGTGCGTGGCAAGAGAGTGTCTGTTGAAATAAATACTGATAAAGGCGATCCTTTGGGAGCAACAAACACAATTAAGAGAATAAAGCAGAAGACTCGGTTTTATTGTCTGTTCATTGAGTCTTTATAAGACGACAATACAACAACTGCCCTTTTTAAATTCAAAGTTATAAGTTGTTTCATAATATAAGAATGCGTATAACAAGTTCATAGATATAAAGGATTTCTTGACAAAATTCATTAATGTTCATATTCAAACGATTGGTTCGTGGTCAGTTTGGCAGCTGGAGATTAATCTCCAGCATCGCAGGCCGAGAGGATCTTTGGTCCATTCAAACGTCATTTAGATCTGACTTTATAAAGTGTCAGTTTATTGCTGATTATCTGACACCTCCCGACGGCACACTGAGGTTGATTAATGGGCATTTAATCCAGCATGTTTCGAAATTATGGTAGTTCCATGATGATTACACCGATTATGTGGCCGCCTTGATCGGGCTAATGAGCATTCAACAGGAAGGTGTTACATGACAGTTTAGTCAGACAGAAACACTGTGCTTTTAATGTGTGTTTTAACACATTTGTGGCATTTGACGAGGCATTTTTTCTCTTTGCGGCACTTTGGCGGGAAGTAAACCTTCACTTTTACACCGTGATTTTCCTTCTTTTGAAGAAGGTGTCTTCTGTTCCTACGGTAAATGGCATTATCATCTTTTGTCATAATCGAGTAGGATCGCTCATTATGCTTTTTAACTACGAGAGCAGGTTTCCACAATTTGTTAGACGGTTGAATTCTTACTGTGTCTCTAATTGACAAGGGGCTCAGAGGTTTTGCATTCCTGTCATTAAACCGTTTCAATTTGTTACCGTACAACAATTTGTCATAAATAGAGGCTTTTTAAGCTCCCCTCTTTACAATTATCAAATATCATATACACTCCCACTCATGCGTCATAGAAAAGAGCGTTATCTAGTGCCCTCGCACACATGTAACCGTTAAGACCATATCATACAGAGAGGCGCCATGCGCATTACTACAGAGCAGCGTCTAGTTTCATTGCTTAGTTCCCTCTCATACATAGAGGAGTCAAGTGCCTTATTACGTCAAGTGCCCCCTTTTTACAGAGCATTGTTTAGTTCCCTCTCATACATAGAGACGTCGAGCGCCTTATCATAGAGCGGCGTTTAGTGCCCTCTCATACACAGAGGCGGCAAGCGCCTTACTACGGTGTCGTTTGAGTGCCTCTCGCATACATAGAGGGGTTACGTCCCTTATTATAGAGCGGTATTTTAGTGCAATAGCATGCATAGAGGTGTTAAGTGCCTTATTATAGAGCGTGATTTTAGTGCCCTTTCATATACAGAGGCGTTAAGTGCCTTATTATAGAGCGGTGTTTTAATTCCCTCTCATACAGCGAGGCGTTAAGTGCCCTATTATAGAGCGGTATTTTAGTGCCCTCTCATACATAGAGGCGTTAAGTGCCTTATTTTAGAGCGGTATTTTAGTGCCCTCTCATACATCGAGGCGTTAAGTGCCCGATTATAGAGCAATATTGTAGTGCCCTCTCACACATCAGGGTGTTAAGTGCCTTATTATAGAGCGGCATTTTAGTGCCCTCACATACATTCGAGGCGCTTAGTTCCTTATTATAGAGCAGTATTTCAGTGCCCTCTCATACATCAGCGCGTTAAGTGACCGTTTATAGAGCGGTATTTTAGTGCCCTCTCATACATTCGAGGAGTTCTGTGCCCTTATTATAGAGCGGTATTTTAGTGCAATAGCATGCATAGAGGTGTTAAGTGCCTTATTATAGAGCGTGATTTTAGTGCCCTTTCATATACAGAGGCGTTAAGTGCCTTATTATAGAGCGGTGTTTTAATGCCCTCTCATACAGCGAGGCGTTAAGTGCCCTATTATAGAGCGGTATTTTAGTGCCCTCTCATACATAGAGGAGTTAAGTGCCTTATTATAGAGCGGTATTTTAGTCCCATCTCATACATTCGAGGCGTTAAGTGCCCGATTATAAAGCGGTATTTTAGTGCCCTCCCATACATAGAGGAGTTAAGTGCCTTATTATAGAGCGGTATTTTAGTGCCCTCTCATACATAGAGGAGTTAAGTGCCTTATTATAGAGCGGTATTTTAGTGCCCTCTCATACATTCGAGGCGTTAAGTGCCCGATTATAGAGCGGTATTTTAGTGCCCTCTCATACATAGAGGAGTTAAGTGCCTTATTATAGAGCGGTAGTTTAGTGCCCTCTCATACATTCGAGGCGTTAAGTGCCCGATTATAGAGCGGGATTTTAGTGACCTCTCATATAATTCACAATATTAGTTTCAAAATTGTTTGCAGAAGACAAACATACATGTACTTTATAAGTATTACTTATGTTGTATTATACTTGATAGTCATTATGTAGGTCGAATTAAACTGCAAACTATCTTTTGGGAGAGTAAAATGATGTATATTTATTTATACATCATTATGTTGATGTATGATTTTATTTATTATTCTCAAATTAGTCTCAAATAGTCACTTATTCGAAGGCTCAAAACTGGCCTCCGGGGCTGAAGCCCCGTGGCCACTAAATGTATATACTTTTTCAATTAAATTTAAGATAATAGTATATGTAACTTAAATTAAATTTCAGACGATAAAAGAGTTATTAAAATACGTATGCTTAAGGCGGGTGTCTGCCCATTATACGTGACCGCTAAAACAGGTTGATTCTTTAAACATAAACAAACTTTAATACTCATTACGTGGTCCCGCCTTAATTCCATTAAGTGATGGGAAAGCGTATATTAGCAAGATAATAAAACGATATTTTTACAATAAAACACGTTTAAACACATTTTTATTTCAAAACATGCGATAACCTGTTTCAAATTACCTATAAAATGTGTTAATTTTACAATATGCATACCTTTTATGCCTAAATGAAGGTTATATTTCATACCCCAGTCAAATTCAGATTTCGCTTCTTGGAAAAGGGGTTGCATGGGTTATGAAAGTTAAATGCTTGGACTACGACTATTATCAATTAGTCTAGTTAATAGAGTTTTTTAGTCTAAATCCGTCAAATATCAAGAGAAAACAGAAAATGCCTATTCTGTAGTTCTCTTGGAGATGAATTTCATTTTTTATTTGAATGCACATTATAAAAAGATCTGAGATCTACATTGTTTAAAAAGTACTTTTTGAAAAACAGCAACATGTTCAAAACTATCGAATTATTTCAGTCACAGAATAAGCAACAATTACGAAACTTAGCCACATATATATTTAAAGGATTTGAAAAAAGAAAAAGTATTATCTATGAAAACTCCCAATAACAATTATGTTGGTGTTTTTATTTTAATACGCTCCGTGCAACTTAGAGTTATAATGTATCATGTATGCCAAAATTCAGAGAGAAGCTGTTAAGCAACAGTATTGTATTTAAAATGTTCATATCTTAAAAACACTTGTTACTAAAGAATAGCGCATTTCATGTGTGACATTGCTAGATTAATATAACATTGTTTTTGATAAACATGATTCTAAGTAATATTTATATTAACACTGTCATAACGCCATTGATATATTAGAAATGGTTGTTATAAAATTGTTTAAAACTGTGCTCAAGATCATATATGACTTATTGCATAATATGTATGTACTTTGTAAGGTTTATTTGTGATGGCCTCGACCCAAATATACCTATGACGAGGCTAATACAAGTTCTTCTATACGTATGCAGATAGTTTTCTTATAGTTGTTCCATGTTCACATGCTATTAACTGAATGAGCTTCGGAATATTTGACCTAAACCAAAAATAGCGATTCATGTATGTTTTCTATATTTCAGTATACAGGGTGCATTTTAAAACAAAACGACATTCGTCTTTTTTTGCCACTGACCGTTCCAAAGCCGATAGCCACTACTGCCAACCTTTTTTGTCTTTGTGATGTCAGTCATATGCCATTATTCCTTATTAACATTGCCATTCATGTTTGTCGTGTTGCGTTTTTTTGGTTTACTGTGTTCTGTGAAAAGCTGCATTATGCTGTTCGATTGTTATACTTATTTTTTCCAATGTGTTACAAACGGAACATGTCCTTTCATTAACTGGTGTTTTATGTGGCTTATGCAACGCCCTGCCTCTATATGTAATCTATTTGATGACATTCTCAGTTATGACATTACCACATGGGACTTTTCTTATTTTAACAATATCTAAGTCAGGTTTATACGTAAACTCATGAACAGCGAATATGTTCTAGCTCCAGCCGATCCATGTATACCTGCATTCCACTTTTGTATAAAAGTATCCGTTAATCTTTGTTTAAACACTTAAACAAGGCATAGGCCTTGACAAATCCAAATGTCATTAAAACTAATTGCTCAAGTAGTATCTGTTCTGAAGTTGCCCATTTGAATTTATTCTGGCTGTTTTTTTTATGTCATTTAACAACATGTTGTATATAACTTGAATGTATTTAGCATGTTCACATGTCATATTGTAAACTAATATTCAATGATGTCTACCAATCTATACTGTCGTAAGGGTGTTCTTCCTAACTCACCATAAATAGTCATTTTAGTTGATTTGTTCACCCCTATTAAATTTTACCAAATGTTAGATGCACGCGTTCTGTAACATTTAAATTTAAAAAATCCACAAACCTCGCAACTGGTTTTATTACGTTTGTCAAACAGATTTGATCATGTGTTTCGGGAAAAGTTCTGTAAACTTGTATTCATAGTTCTCTAACACAGCCGATGTATCCAGTCCTGTTGTAAAATAACTTCCAGACATTAAACCAATTCCTGAAGGTACACAAACTGTCTATTAATTTCAATACTATTGCGATCATATCTAAATTCTAAGTTTCTTGGTAGACTGCCACCTTTTTCTAAATACCTTTATTTTTTGTTTTATTTGTGTTAACTTTTAACTCTTCATTTATATATAAAAACTGAAGGGAACTAAAATGGCAGGACCAAGTTATTGCGAGAGAGTTCTCAAATTGTAAGACAATTATTCTTCCTTATCTTCATTGGTATTCCAAAGCAGCTGCATATATCTGTTCATGGGTATTTCACCGCAATCGTCCATATTATTACTTGGCATTCCCAACAATTGTTCATTTACTAATTTGACATTCTTAACAAGTGTTCATTTACGATTTGGCAATCCAAAACCATTGTTCATATCGCTAACTTGATATGCATCGCAGTTGTTCATATCGTAACTTGGTATCCACCGCAATTGTTCATTTCGTAACTTGTTAATCCACCACAATTGTTTTGTATCGCAGCTTTGTTATCCAATGCAATTGTTAATATCGTAACTTGGAATCCATCACAATTGTATTATATAATTACTTGTTATCCACACGGATTGCGTATTGCAATATTATTTAACCGATTGATCCATACATAGTTTTATTTACATGACAGCCGTGATAAAACGTTTCATCTGTATTGTTAATACACAACAATGCAACGTAAATTATGTACAAGCAACAGCTAAGCAGGAATGCACTATTTTGTGTGTCCGTTGTCTTTCGGCTAACACTGGGTCACTGGGCTACTTAGCCGAAGTGTTAACCATTTTGCCATAACACCACATATACATCTCTGTAATAAATGTGATCGTAACAAATACACGAACTTGCAGTGAGCTGTAAATTACAAATAAAGGCACGCCTACAAAGGGTCATTAAAGTATATGTCCTGTAGTTTATTGTTTGCAAAATATATTTTGATAAGTTTTAACAGATAATTGGGATATATATATACATAATTATATTAATATATATATATAAACGTTGACTGGCTAACTGATGGAAACTCGTTTTAAAACGGTTTATATCTAATTAACAATGTCGTTCTTTTCAGATATCGCAGCTGGTGAATATGTCCTTTCCGTCGCAGCATTCCAGTCATCCTAGGAAACAACAGGTTCCAGTGGATTTCTTTGATATTCCTGTTGCTTTATAGGAACGAGCTCACTTTACCTGTTGACGTTCCATCAAGAAATAAATTATCAAAAACTAGGTGAGTTACATATCTCAAAAACAATACCTATGAAACATGAACTGATATTAAAAGCACTATTCAAATGAACGTCCGATGCTTTCCAGTTCAAGCATATTCTCTGAATTGAAAATCTCCTTCAAAGGAAATGTATTACCTCGCATGAACAGACGCAATACGACCCGAGTGTGCCACCTTTCCCTCTTGTTTGTGGTTCTCTGCTTCAAAGGGGTCCCGTTTTTAAGATTATGACATTCACACTAGCGTTTGTTTAGTGCAGTGTGGCGGCTGTAGCAATAGCCCCGAATGCAATTACCGTTGCAATTACTTACAGGTCCTTTGGGACCATCAAACTCTATATTTCTTGTTTAAAACCAAAATAACACTTGAGTGCTACACGTAGTGGGTGGAAGATGTGTTTGCGAAATTATAATACCTCTCATGAACAGATTAACACCGAGTCTGTTACTTTTCTCTCTTGCTTGTGTTTGTCACTTCCAACGATCTTCCTCTTAGTATTTGTGTGCTACTTACTAGAATAAAACGTTTGTGATGTACTACACTGCATGACTATAGTATGTACATCTCGCCGAATTACTACTCAATATATTAACTGTGTGTTCTACCCCTAATGTGTTTTTCACAAGACAATACTGTAAAACTATGTTTAATACACTAACGTATTCTGTCTTACTTTAGAAATGCGTTAGATACGTGATCTAGTCCTTACTGTGTCTTCAATACGTTTTAAGACATTACATACTATGTGATATAATCCTAAATTGTTCTGTATTTGAATTCAAGACATGTGTGTTCTAGAAACTAACGTGTTCTGTATCACTATTCAATCTTTGGATGTGTGGTCTAGTATTACTTTGGTGTCTACATAAGTCTTTAAGACAATAAACACTAAGTGTAATAGCAGCCCTAAGTGTTCTGTATGTGTATACAATACAATATTCAATATGCTCAATACGTTAGATGTGTGTTTCTAACCTAACGTGTTTATGCATTACTATTCTTTCCTTTAGATGCACGTTCTAGACTCACTTGTTTTGTATTTTTTATTTCCGACGATATATTTATGTTTTGGACCTCACTTGTCTTTGAATAATATTCGCGAATACTTAACATTGATATGCTTCAGCTGTTTTTTTACTGCACAATGTAATGCGTTGTGTGCTATTTTGTCCACTATGACGTATTATGTCCCTAACTTAATGTCTGCTGATTCAGCTTGTACGAATACTTGTCTTTGTTTGTACGCACATGTGTGTGTGTGTTTGTGTTTTCATAGTGTTTTTTTCTGCGGCTTTGGTGTCCGTTATTTTTTTTTTCGCAGAGCTGTATTTGTATGTGATACTTGTATGCGTCATCATGGATAGAACAAGAAACCACACATTACCTTATAATGGGCATTATGTCTGGACCAATCTACAAGTTCCTGATTATGTGAACAATAAACTCCACGGTACCTACAGTTACCGACAGAACGCGTCATGGCGGCTAACACGCATGCACGCATGCACGCTCGCACGCACACACGCACACACACACACACACACACAATTCTGAGGTCAACATGAAGTATTACTGCTTTTATTTGTAGAAACATATCAATGTATTACAAATTATTTTTAACTTCAATGGTAACGTAAAGTTCAAGTTTTATTATGTAACGCAAAATACAGTATTTATTAAATTAAATATTGATTGATGTACTGATATTGTTTCAATGATTGATTTATTTATACTGATGCATTTTATTTGTAAAATAGTCCTTGTTTGGGTAAAGCACTGCGGCGTTTATGTTTTGAAAACATTTAATACTGCAGCTAACTTTAAATGGTAAAGTATACACATAGTTCGTGTATTTGTATGTAACGTAAAATATACTATCTTTATGAAATATTGTAATGTATCGATTTGTATTCTTAACTTTTCTTGTAAATGAACTTTAACCTGACTATATATGTATGTGCTGGCACAACTAGCTCTGTATTACTATTCACAACTTTAAATGCATGTTCAAGCTTAACCATTCTTGCTGTTCTATTCGTCAATGGATTTAAGCGCTTGTCGCAATTGTTTTGTATAACTATTTAAGACTATAAATGTCTGTTCTGTTACTTATTACATGACTACTTAGTGCGATAGCTGTTCTGTCATTGCATGTTCTGAAGGCGTATGGTCAAGTGGATAGTATGTTAGATTCCCAGTCAGGCAAACATCACTGTGGAACGCATGTGTCTATTCATCGAAAACGTTAGGAAACATAGGAATTCTTTCAATAGCAACAGTAGTGCAGTGTTCTTGTATTTCTGTGTATACTTCCTATATTTCTCTTTCCTGGGCCGGGTAGACAATCAGTCCACTGCTAGCGCTAATTTATTAATAAGTACTAGTATTTCGAACGCTACTTGAGACAAAGCACACTCCTGGTCAGTATTTAAGTCAACTATATCACTTTCGGAACCATGCACACGTACTCTTATACATGATGGCACTGAAGCATATTATGGCTAAAGAAAATCCTGATAATATATATGTGTATTTTTACCCATTAATGACATGACAGCGAGAATTAAGCTTTGTATAAGTGACGTTTTAATTCGATTAAGGTTAATTGTATTTTATTTTACTTCAAAATAACGGTAGCTCGCAAAATCAAACGACTTTTGCTAGAATCTATATTTCTTTAAAGTGTGTACGTTATATAATTATCATGGTATGTTATAGCCACTTGTCCCTCGTAATAACTGGTGTAAATATAGATATGAAAATCGAACAGGAAAAGCAGCATTCAAGGACGACAGTCAACCACACACACACACAAAGAAACAAAGAACACATTTAAAGATGAATAAAAGGGGGTTTAAAAGGTTCTAGGGTGCACCAAACCTCACAAGTACTCTACTGTCAACACAGTAAAACGGGACAGTGTAAACAAAGAAATCCCCGCCATGAACTATTATCTAACCAAAAAGAAAGCATTAATAGGCAATATAAGTAAAACACAAAAATACTCATGTATATATAAATTCAAAAAAAACACAACCTAGAAAGCCATAAAGAAGGTACTCAATGACTTGGCACAATCCAGCGCAACAAGTGAATAAACCATTGAGGGCACGACAAGACAAGACTGCAGACAAACATCAAACGTCACTGTCCTTTTGGGCTTTAGGTGGACGTCATCGTAGGGTCCACAGCCTGTCCAATCATTGCACAACTAAAGAGGAAAGCAGAGTGGCAAACTGTAAATGTGTCGTCCACCAACCATGCTGTGCGTTGCAAAATGATAGGGTCATAACCTCTTTTGATAAACCGTTTAACAAGTTTAACAAAGATACCCCCAGTGGCCTACTTTGCCATTGACCGTTCCAAGGCGGTAGCCCTATTGTCAACCCTTTTGTGTTTGTGATGTCGTTAGCATTTTTTATTACTTTTGCCTTTTCGTTTGTCTGTTTGCGTGTTTGTTTTTGTGTTTTGTGGTTGACTGTGGTCCATGAATGCTGCTTTCCCTGTCCGATATTTTTATCCTACTTCATAGTATGAACGTGATCATGACCAAGGTTCTTACACGTAAGTTTACTTTAACAAGTAAGTTTACTTTAGAGAAAACATGATTTATAAATTGTTTTTTTTTGTATCATATTTACCCGAGCATATTTGTGTTTTACTTATATTGCCTATTGATGCTGCCTTGTTGGTTAGAGATTAGATCATGGCGGGGATTTCTTTATTTACACTGTCCTGTTTTAATGGGATGACAGTAGGGTAAGTGTGAGGTTTGGTGCACCCTAGAACCGGTTTAAACCCCCAGTGGCCTACTTTGCCACTGACCGTTCCAAGGCGGTCAACCCTTTTGTGTTTGTGTTGTATTTTGCATTTAATATTGCCTTTGCCTTCTTGTTTGTCTGTTTGCGTGTTTGTTTCTTTGTTTTGTGGTTGACTGTCCTCCTTGAATGCTACTTTCCCTGTCCGATCTTTTTGTATTTCTTTTTAAGCATATTAAGTAGACGGACTAAGAAAATATTGTCATGTTTTCCTTGCGAGGCTCAGACCATATTGTTGTCCATAAAATAGTTTTCAGTCTGTCATATAAAACGGTTGCAAGCCTTTTTTTCAAAAGTATAAGCCTTTAAAATCAGTAATACACATCATGTTTTATTCTTAGTGTCAGTATTTGAACTTAATGTTAATTATGAAATTTAATGGTCGATTGTATTTCTTTTCTTTCTAATTTCATTATGTGTCAGTATCCATAAAAACGTAATGTTGTTCTAATTTGTGTATGTACATACAGTATATGAATGTATACGACATGCAAGCAGTAAAGGATCCGCGGTTATTGAGTTTTGGAAGACGTTTGTAGTGATAAAAGTGATTGACACAATCGTAAGCTAATCCACTGTATTTGACAGGCTTGGCTGGAATAAATATGTCCATCCTTCTTAGAACAGTACTACAAAATAACTAAAAATAACAACTGTTAATATCAATTCTTTGAATAATGTCTCACTGTACTATATCGCAATGTTATTACATAATTCATCATGATATATAATAATATTGTTTTACTTGAAATATATTTTTCCGCTATACTTCAGCCATATTAAGGTCTCACTACACACTTCGATTTTACCGAGATGGCCATAGGCAGTAAAGTCCAATTTTCCATTCTGAATCAAGTATTTAGAGTCTAAAAGTATTTTTAGGAAAATACAGTTACTGCTGCTCATAACCAACTTCGTTTTTTTAATGTGAATGGTAGCATCAAGGTACTCTTTTCGGCTTTCACTAAACAGTTTGCACCTAAATTCATACGCATTTTGAGCACCCACAAATGTGTCACATTTTGCTGTCAGTGTCGCTGTTCATCTAATCTCACACTATTGTTTTCGCACCTGCAACAAGAAAAGAAAATATCCATTGGCAATTATTAAAATATCTCAAACCCCTACTGTTTATGGTGTAAAAATCATCCTACAGTCACATGCAAGGGAGCTAAGTGTGTAGTGAGACCTATATTAATGGTAATACTACGATTATTGTGACTTTATATTAAAGTTCTTAATGACATAGATGGGTGTGTGGGAAAATCGAATCTAATCTCACACTATTGTTTTCTTACCTGCAACAAGAAAAGAAAATATCCATTGGCAATTATTAAAATATCTCAAACCCCTACTGTTTATGGTGTAAAAATCATCCTACAGTCACATGCAAGGGAGCTGAGTGTGTAGTGAGACCTTTGTTAATGGTAATACTACGATTATTGTAACTGTATATTAAAGTTCTTAATGACGTAGATGGGTGTGTGGGAAAATCGACTTTACAGTTTGCCTGTCGGATTCGAATGACAGAAAAGCTTTTTTGCTCAGTACACGTCAGCGTATACTCGATTTGCACGGGCAAACGATTATATAGCGCCCTCTAGGAACCGGTTGAAACCTGTATGAACAGGTTCAATGTAACTCGTCGAACCTTAAAGTATTAAAGAGACCCTTTCATCAATTATTTTATGTTTTAATTCGCTCTATTCAAACAAACATAAAACATTTATGATCTATTCTCCAAAATAAGTTTAAAAGAATAACAAACAATGGAAGGGTGTTAATTTGCACAGGCAAACATTTATTCGAATTTTTAAAGAGCTGGTAAATTATCTAGAAACGCTTTAAATTCCCAAAGTTAGAGTAATTATTATTTGTGTGTCGTCGCCTTCCGTGATACACATCTTTAGCGTGTTCGGATCTCCATCTCCCGATTTTTTTAACAAATGATCCCACATGCCTTGATTTGCTTGTGCTATAGCGCGTCCGGATCTTAAAGAATTAAACCCAAACTTAATTTTGTCTAAGCCGATCATAGACATTATTTTTCTTTCTAGTTCTTGTAAGAATTATGATTTCCTTTCCTTAATACAATTTTTTTGTTTTGATTTCTGAAATTAATATTTCTGAAAATAAGCTCTTCTTATTCATGATTGAGATTGAAAAGTTCGAAATACATTTCTAAGGATTTGCCGGGACACATGCTGTTATGTGTTCTCGCTATAACGACCCAAGAACGTTTCTTATATTGAAACTATAATAACTGACACGTTCTACCAAATAAATGGTATTTAAAGCATAAATACTTTCTACGTCGGCCCAAAGCCGAATCCAAAAAGGTTATTACATAACAACACTAGTTGCTGTGTCCTCCCGACACGAGATCAGTGCGATACAACTCTAAACTGTATCTTGCGTCGGCCCGACGCTGGAACCAAAATATGGTTGTGCCCGCCCGGCAGTGGATCGATACAATATAACATAAATACTTTCTGCGTCGGCAGGACGCAAGATCCAAAACATGGCTTGTGTCCGAACGACACCGGATCGATACAAAGCAAAATAAATACATTCTACGTCGGCCTGACGCCGGATCCATAAAATGACAATATAGTGACTGTGTCCGCCCAACACCGGATCGATACAATAAAAAATAAATACATTCTGCGTCGGTCTGACGTCGGATCCATAAAACGACTAATAAAAACATTCTGCATTCATCCATAAAACGACAATATAGTGACTGCGTCCGACCAACACTGGAACGATACAATTTGATACAGTACAAAATAAATACGCTCTACGTCGATCTGACACCGATCCATAAAACGACACTATAGTGACTGCGTCCGACCAACACTGGAACGATCCAATTCGATACAATACAAAATAAATACGCTCTGACACCGATCCATAAAACGACAATATAGTGAATGTGTCTTCTGACCATGCTTTGTTGAAGATTGAATTGACGCTCCGCATCCTCTGTTGCCATCATCTGAATAAACTATGGTCTGGTAGCGAGAAACATTACCCAGTTTTCGGATGTTCAGATTGTCTACGTTAATTTACCAAAATAGCAATTCCTCAATATAGAGATCCTCACTGTTTAATTTAAATAAATGATCCTAAGAAGATATATACGTATAATGACCTTGTCATAAATCTCTCGATGAATTCAATAACAGGCATCATTGGAATTACTCTGCCAGTACGTTTCGCTAATATTCGGTAGAATATTAATTATCAAATCAAGAGCCAGCAGCAGGTCTTGAACCGCCTTTTTTTGGTATTTAAAGTAACATTCAATACATTCAGAGCAATTACCAACCCATGCCATTGTTTACAGGATCCCATAATGATTCATTATAATTTATGAACAAAAACAGCTTTCTCTATACTATTCTTTACAAAAACAGAATCGTTCATGCATGCTGCCTTGTCGCTGATAGTTCCCCACCCATCGTCAAGAAACATTACAAATGTTAAACAATTCGATTTCCAGCTTAATCACCATCCTTAAAGGGACACACAACAAATTTGAAGTTTCATGCTTATAATTATTAGAAAAAGAATCTGCCAGCTCGAAAAAGGGGACTTTATATATATTTCTTAATGCGTCTATAAAGTTTGGAGTAGCTCATATTCTTTCACAAAGCTCTATGTTTTGCAACTCTAAACTACCTTTAACTGTATTTATAACATGTCCGCTATTTTGAAATATAATTACTTCATGAATTTCAAAAATTTCTCAATGATCGTTTAATAATGTCGTATATGTACTGTTTTCTTCGTTCAAAGTATTAACAAAGTACTTATCATTACTTGTTTTATCTGTTCCTTGCACTAGTGTCCGACTCTCTTTAAATTGCCCCAGCACTGAGGCAGTGGCGGGCCTCTGACAAACCCTCCTGCAGTGTCCTCTGCTACCAGACACGAAGCATGTATCGTGTTCGGTTCGGTTCTTGGCGGACGAAAATAATTGGTCTGTTTGTTGTTCACTTGTTTATTTAACGGCCCGCCGGCCCGCTGGGAGTGTTGAAGTGAAACAATACGAGACCGTGAAAACGCGCTCTGGATTGTTCTCATTTCTCTGTTTGCATTCCCGGCTCCTCCGCTGACTCCATTCGTTAAAGACAGTCTGAATTATAACTTTAACAACTTCTGGATGCAGCGACTTTACTGTTTGCCTGTCGGATTCGAATGACAGAACAGCTTTTCTGCTTAGTATACGTCAGCGTATACTCGCTTCGCACGGGCAAACGAGTGTATAGCGCCCTCTATGAACCGGCTGAAACATGTATGCACAGGTTCAAGATAGCTGGTCGAACTTTAAATTATTAAAGAGACACTTTCATAAATCATTATATACAATTGCGTACGTTTTGCAATACGTTTTTTGTATATGTATTATAATTGCACGTATATCTTTATTCCATTCTTCAGTATCACATTTCAAAATCTATTTTCAGAGGTTCCGCCTGACAGCGCGGACACAGACAAACTACAGTTCATCTATCCAGTCGACAAATCTAATATAAATGATCTAAACAACTATACCAACGTTCATTTAAAACGGATCAAACGCATACATGACATTTGTCGTAATAAGACATTATTATATGAGGCAATGTACTCAGGACGAAACCCAACCTGGTATTACTACTCCCGGAAATATAACTTTTCTTACTGCAACGTGCCTAAAGTTGGTTCTACCTTCTGGACTCAGATATTTATGGTATTGAAACGCGGAGCCACATTTGCAAGAGTAGCATTTAAGAAAGCTCGTGTTGCTGTCCAATCATCCAAGGGGAATTTTATTGTTAATTTTGATAGCAAACTGCGACAAAAATCTAGATCGATTTTGGTATCACGCAACCCTTATTCTCGTTTGTTTTCAGCATATGTGGATAAATTCTACTTACCTATACTTAAAATCAATACCACAAACAGTATAACAACTGCCTCTGTTGTAAGTGAAAATATATCCAGTTGCATTAACGATATAACATTTCGTGAGTTTTTAGATTTTGCAATCAGCACGGCTCGACGTGGAGGAACACTTAACAGACACTGGGCTCCAATATTCAACCTGTGCAGGCCTTGCAACGTTTCACCCTTTATTCTTGTAAAACAGGAATCATTTGCGAAGGACGTACAGTATTATCTAAAAAGCGTAGGTGTAACCAAAGATGAATATAACGTAATTATGAAAGCGTTAAACGCTAACAGAGTGGAGTCCACAGTCCCGGGTATTATAACTACAATGTATAAAAAGCAGACATTACAAGAGTGCCTTGGTTGGTACGAGATTGCTAAACGGTTATGGATATCTTTTCAAATTCAAGGATTTGTAGATGAGAAAATGCCCTTTCCTTCTGATATATTTAACACAGTCGAAAAGGTATCAAACAAAACATTCTTTACCGATGTTTTATTAGATACGATCAGAATGTATTCATTATCGTCAATAGAAAGAACATTACAAAGACATAACGCATTGGTAAATGCATACAAAAATATCCCGAAAACCACTATTGATGGCATACAGAAAGTATATAAGGCGGATTTTGCATTGTTTGAATACAATACTTACCCACCTACTAAGCGTTCGAAAACAAGGCAAACACATGTTTAAAAACAAATATATATATATATATATATGAGTATTTCTGTTTCCAATCAATTATAATTACAAATATGTAACAAGTTGTGTAAATTTTCGGTAGGTTTAGATGTAAGTGTTTTAGTGAGCATAGAAATAAAATAAATAAAATATCTAAAAAAAAACGTTCATCAAACCTTTTTTTCTACAGAATGTCTTGCAAACTGGTTGGAACATCCTGCAAGATGAATCCATCGAACGTTTTATTCATATCAAAATGAGTTAGGATATAATATAAACAACCATATGTGAGGTTGTGCGCAAAGTTGTATGATGTATTTAATATCTGTTAGCGTTTTGTTTTGTTTTGTTTTCATATTCGCGTATACTTGGAATACATATTCCAACAAACTTACACACACAGCTGTTTGTAATGTAATATAACTTCAAACAAAATGTATCAAATTCAATAAATATACACCATTTTCAGTATATTTATTTATCACCATGATTTCTTAAAAATCCCCCGCTTTGAGTCAATGTGTACCAGCCCATATTGATATGTTCTATGGTTACATGGTCATTTTACTGATCATGTAAATAAGGTCAGGTTGTATTTATACTGTGTGTACGATATTCATGTACATTGAATTTCATCAATCGAGATCGATTTATATGATAGCAGCAGTGTAGAGGACATCGCCATCAATCTAAGAGAGCTTTAATCTAGCCATTTCACATTTTAAATATTTTAGTTTTAGCTCATGCCATCTATTATCAATTAATTATTTCCAAAGTGAAGTATTTATCATATGTTTGTTTATATGGCTATTTTCAAACCTGCATGTCGTATTGCATCGTGGGAAGGTCATTTGACGTCACTGTGAAGCTGCTGTATTTAGCTCTCAAGACATCTAAACGTTCCGATTCGATCTTTGATTATTTAATAATCTTACATCACATTTTGATACTAGTATATAAGGTCTAGGTGTGTTTAACAATCATTACCCCTTTATGTTATGTATTTAATTATTTGTAGGAAATACGTTAAACTTATGTTTTAGGGTTTATCATGTCGTCGATGGGTATACCTTGTTTACATTGGTAACGTGGGCGTCCTTGGACGGTAGGTTAGAGTCTCTGACTTGCCCCTCACCGCAGTGGGATCGAGCTCTCTTGGGCCTAGGAATCTTTATGTGCTGAATCTATCCAGCTGGCTTGCGGAACGTCGGTGGTTCTACCCAGGTGCCCGCCAGTGCATGAAAATTGTCCGGAGGGACACCTGGGGTCATTATCCACCAATGGAAGCTGGAAGTTCGCCATAAGACCTGATATATGTTGGTGGGACAGCTCAACATTGAAAATGCTATGGCGGCTCCACCATATTTGTTAGGAGTCCGTCAATGATGCCCGTGGAAGAGATGGAGGATTGCTGGAATTCGGGAGAACTGGCGGATGGCGGATTTGGTGTGTAGTTCATAAGCTTCCTGCAGATATTTGGAAGAGGATACAGAAATTTAAGTTTCAACTGTGTGCATTTACGTTTATTTAATGTTGAAATATAGTTAATAAACTATTTACTTGTTTTAATGAAGATAATAGAGTAGATGTGCACAATATAAAATTAGATATAATTAATATATTTTAATATTGCAATTATATAGAATTGATAATTTACATATTTACATTATTAACTTTACCACTGACAAGTAAATTAATGTATGAATAAGGGAAATTAGGAAATGTGAAGTAATTTATCATGAATGCGTTGTTAAGAATTTTTACAATAATTTAAATCCATGCAGTTATATTTTATATTTACTTATTTGTGATTGAATGAATTAACGGCATAATATAAACTGATTTACCGAAGCAGTCTCTTGTTTGTATTTACCAGTAAGATTATAGGTACGATACGCTACCAAAACGCATAGAATTGTAGCCGGCTCAGTAATACCCGCCGGCGATCGGTAGTACGATTGTCCACTGGAATATAAGATCAAAATGGCCGACAGCAAAAAAAAACCCGATTTAACATTATTTTTCTATGAATGTTACTGTATGCTGTTTTATCAGGTTGTACACCCTTGTTTTATTTATTTATTTCCAATATATGTCCAGCGGCAAAACAAATAAATATAATATTTGCTGTAACTAGGGTCCAGCTCTGCCTTTAAAAGTTTTATATTTTTAGGGCACCACAATTAAACGTGTTACTAAATATTTGTTTAAAAAACCTGCACTTTGATTTGTTTACGTTTAAACAAGTGCATCTAAAATTGATTGCTAGGCACAGTTTTTCATGAAGAAATTGTGTTACGTTCAGGTTTATGACAGCTTCTGAAGTCCGTCCATGTAATATAACTTTCTTTCCCCAGATTTTATTAAAAATGAGTTTTTCGATGCAAAAGTATCGGGTTTTGGGAAATATGAGGATAAGAATATAACAATATTAGAAGCAACTTACTGATTTAATTTTCTCTTTTTTTTACTGAAATGATCTGCAAATATGTGCTTGGTACAATAATTGTATCCATCTTTCTAAATGTTATTTCTATATTTGAATGTTATTTCTTTCGAAATATTCTAAATATGTTTGTTCCAATGGCAAATTGTCAAGTTTTGTTTTTAAACATAATGCTGATAACCAAAGGCACCATTGCGTTTATCATGGGACATTGGCATGGTGTTATATGTATTTAAAGATTCAACAAGAAAACGAACCTATCAGCGGTTTGGGGGAACGATGTACAGCTGTGGGGCATGAAAGGACCAATAAAATAAGACACTACATGGCACCGAAGAGAAATTACGACAGAATGCGTTATCAACCGTTGCAGACAGTGGTTTCCAAATATACATTAACAACCATATATGGGACAAAAATGGAATTATTTCATCATATACATAGCATTTGTTATTAGGAGCGTGCCCTTTATGAAGCGTTATGTTCAGACTAGAAAAGCTACAAGAGAACATTGTGTTTTTCGTTGTGCTTTTTTGTTTGTTTGTTTGTTTGTTTTGTTTACATCTGCTCCAGGTCACATCGCTTCTATTGTATCAGTAAGTTATGCTATTCAAACAAAGAAAATCAATATCGGAGTCTTAAATAAAATACCATGCCTAAACACGAAATGTGCACTTCACTGACGAAAGCGTTAAATGTATAATCATGGGAATTAGAAAGATTATTATATTCATAATATTGTAATAATTAAAACACTCATAACATGTATTTGATTTGTTTTATGAACGAGACTTCACTTTGGTATTTGTATATGATAGTGATGAATTACATTATATGTATATTTAAATTAGTGTTTTTTTTACATTCTATACCTAAGAATATTCGTAGAATGTATTATATAAACATTATGTATGATTGATGCGATGTATGTGTTCTATTTAGTTAAACATGTCATATCTCTTATAGTATATGAATATCACGTTTAAAATATGTATAATCGGGTATTATGTATTGCATAGTTTAACATGTTAAACATTGTTTGTTAATGAGATATCCATGATGAGATTGTAATACATTAATAAACAATATAGTATAAACACTATCCCTACGTCTTGGAAGTTTGATATGTTTGCTATTGTTCACTATTTGCTGCCATTTTATGGTAGTGAAGTCCTTTATATTATTAATAGTTGTATGGACTATTCGATATCAGTAACACGATCTAATCCAACAAAATCTCAAAATAATGCAATATTATATTTTAGTGGCTTCTATATTTAGTGAGTTTAGGAAATTAACGTAAATAAACACCTCACATTTTGCAATCAAGCTTTATTTTAAAAGCATATCAATGCCGTTGCAAATGCATACAGCGTGTTATTATTACGATATTTCTTGTACACCATATGCCGTCGGTGTGGTTTTATTTGCTCCTGAAATATATCAGCCGATATACCTATAATGTATGCTATATAAAAATATATAAGGACATCACTGTTTGTTTATTTCGATGGTATATCATACTTTTGGTACAAGGTGTAATCATTGTAACGTTTAATTATAAATCAGACGTGCGTGGAAGAGAAAGGACAACACAGTGACATCGATTTGTAGACGCACTACTTGCATCTCTTGTGCGACGATTGTAAACCCCGTGGTACTCTACGACTGCACATTCTGAAGCCCTCAAATATACATGAACGTTGCCACTAATCAGGTTTTTTGGTCGTACTTTAGATATATTAAGAAGTCTGATGAATACGTGCCATGGACAAGAACGTTTGACATACGCATGTCTGTGAGGCGTATTTACGTAAGGGCGAACAACGGCAACACAATATACCATCCCCTCTATGCTACAAATACAGAGATGGTGACAAATGGTTGCAATTCGCACAGTACTAGAGATACACATCCAAAATTGATACCAGCATTTTAATCGACATCCCATTTTGATAAAAAACAAATGCACAAAAAAGGAATGTATATAATATAATATAACTGATCTTAATCTTAATCTTAAATAACTTGACTTATAAGAGCAAACCACTCTTCTTAAATATGTAATTATTTACCCTGGCCACGTTCAGCATCATCCATTGTCTCAATACTTTCTTCAGGGGGACTGCTGAAATAACCTCCAATTGTATTCATTTCTGAAGGTCTTGAAAATACGCATATCCTGTAAATAAAAGGATGCTGTTGAGCAACTGTATACATATATATATAAATATCGGACAGAAAAAGCAGCATTTAAGGACGACAGTCCACCACAAACACAACCAGAAACAAAGAACACATTAAAATATGAATGAAAGGCCAAATAAGACACCACAAACACAAAAGGGTTGACAATACGGGTACCACCTTGGAACGGTCAGGGGCAAAACATGCCGCTGTGGGTTTAACCAGGTTCTAGACTGCACCAAACCTTACAATTACCCTACTAATATAAAGGGACAGTGTAAATAAAGAAATCACCGCCATGTGTAAGCAAAAATAAACTACTATATTAAGGACCCTTACCTGTCTGGGTTTTGGTAATGATATCAACAATACCTAATACTTGTTTGATGATAAACCGATACAAATATGATAGTTTGAGTATCGATTTCTGACTTATTATCCCGACACTTCATCCGTGACGCATTCATAATTATATCCAATTGCAAAATCTGCTTGAGCCGGTGCTAGGGTGGGTGAGAGGCGTTGCACTTTACATTACCTCTCAAAAACAGACTAAAACTGAGTCTGCTACTTTTGTCTCTTGTTTGTTTGTGTTGGTGTTGCTTCCAATGGATAAACTTTAAGTGTTTATTTACATTCACACCCGCGTTTGTTTAGTGGAGTGTGGCGGCTCTAAAATAAAAAGTCGCCGCGAATACAAATCAGTAGTGTTAAAGGCCTACTTTGCCACTGACCGTTCCAAGGCGTTTCTTCTTGTAAACCCATTCGTCGGGAAGAAGTTGTCCTAGCGCGGTGTATGATACGTTATACTCATTCATATTTATTACAAGGTGAGCAATTACCAGAATGTTTACCCTGTTTTGCACCTTTAACGGTCAAACACATCTTGTTTGGATGTGTAGACTTTGATCCTATGCGTCAAAGGTACTACAATGTTAATACTATGAAAGTTATTTGATAATATAGATTTTAGTCTTGTTTTAGATTTACTAAAAGAAATCAGACTATAATAATCATTATAGTGTGTTCTTATATATATGTGTTTGTTTATATACCCGTTGACGGCCATTTGCTGATTTACATATATAGTTTATATTATTACCATATCATCCCTTATTTTTTTTATAGTTTTATCTTTATTTAGTTACATTAATTTTTAATTATTACTTCATTTCTTCATCTTTCATTAGTTTTTGCGCACAATATGACTTGTTTATGTGTCGAAGTGCCGGAGAAAACACCATCATTCATTCATTGCAATGCAGACTTAAGCCTGGTGAAACATAGTACAACATAAAGTAGCTTAAAACACAAGGTAGACTAAGACTGGTAAAACATAGTATAACACAAGGTAGCTTACATACTGTTAAGACAGAGTAACATAATATAAAACAATGTAGCTTAACAAGATTTGTAAAACATAATGTGTAACACTAGGTAGCTTAAAGACTGGTAAAACATACTGTCACGCTAGGTAGTTTAGGACTTGTAACACAAAGTTTAATACAAGGTAGCTTACAGATCGGTAAAACATAGTATAACACAAGGTAGCTAACAGACTGGTGAAATATAGTATATACAGTATAACAAAAAGTAGCTTACAGACTGATCAAACATATTAACATACAATAACACAACGTAGCTTAAAGACTGGTAATAACATAGCATAACATTAGGTAGCTTAAAGACTGGTAAGACATACTGTCACGCTAGGTAGTTTAAGACTTGTAAAACAAAGTTTAATACAAGGTAGCTTACAGACCGGTAAAACATAGTATAACACAATGTAGCTAACAGACTGGTGAAATATAGTATAACACAAGTTAGCTTACATACTGGTGCAATGCAGTATAACAAAAAGTAGCTTACAGACTTATAAAACATATTAACATACAATAACACAACGTAGCTTAAAGACTGGTAATAGCATAGCATAACACGAGGTAACTTAAAGACTGATGAAAAGTAATATACACTAGATAGCCTACTGTATGGTAAAACATAGTATAATTCTAGGCTGGTTAAACATAGTAACACACAAAGTACATTGCAGACGATAAAACATAGTAACATAACATAACACAATATAGCTTAAAGACTGGTCCAACAAAGTATAACACTAGGTAGCTTAACGACAGGTAAAACATAGCATAACACAAGGTAGCTTAAAGACTGGTAATACATAGTATAACACAAGCCAGCTTAAAGACTGGTAAAACATAGTATAACACGAGGTAGCTTAAAGACTGGTGAAACATAGTGTAACGCAAGGTAGCTTAAAGACAGGTAAAATATAGTATATCACAAGGTAGCTTAAAGGTGAAATTTAGCGTGTTTTTTGAGCATATATTCTGAAATATATGTATATAATATACAATCTGTTCAAATATTACACTTATTGGTTGTCCCGTTTTCTCACAGAAGGCAATTTTATCTCATAGCGCACACGCTTGAGTTTCGCCCTTTTTGAAGACAGGTAAGTGTCACGTGATCCTGTGACGTCATTGGTACCAAACGATCAGCGGTGTCGCATTGAGTTGTATAGTATTGTCTATGTAGGATTAAGTTTTATGGTACGTGTTAAAAATGCCGTGTGCTGTAGCTGGGTGTCAAAGTGTGCATAAAAAAGGACAATCTAATAACATCAGTTTTTTTCGTTTTCCTAATCAGGTTAATGATAGATTAAGATTTGAATTGTGGGTGGACCGCTGTAGACGAAAATCGCCCGTCGCGTCAAAAAAATGGGAACCTTCGAAAGACGCGCGAGTTTGTAGTAAACACTTTGAGTTGGATTCGTGGGAAATCCATCCATTGGTTTCATTTTCATTGAATTTGAAGGACAGACGGCCATGCAGATTAAAAACAACAGCGATACCAACAATATTTTCCTACAAAAATGAGAAGTGCCTAACCCCGCCGTCTCCGAGCAAGTTTTATTCGCCGATTCGACCGGCGTCGAGGAAGAAATTATTAAATGAGGTAAGATAGAAGTTTTTGTTCAGTTATCTTAGCAATTCCTCGGGTATGTGTATGATAAATTATAGAAAGGTATATAGTCTTAGATCTGTACATCGTGATTGTTTAGCTGTTGAATTAGATGCATGCGTCTTACGTGAACGGCGCTAATATAATGTAGCCGTCTTTTTCAAAAGATCGCTAAAAAGGTTTAGCATATGAATGTAAATGAATTCGGTGAAATAAACACTGTCGTTGTTTCAATATATATTTTGTAGTATTTTTTTGTTTGTTTTGTTTTAAATTATACACCTTCTTCTGCCAATAGTGTTATAGATTTATATAGAGTTATATATCGGTCTCTGGATTTGAAAATAATGACAAAATGTTTCATGGATGTCTATTAAAACGCAGAAAATTGATAATGTTACTAGCTATTATATTAGTTCAATAATGTTGTATGGCAAACCAACAACAATAACGGCTTTTACCTCATGCAGTAAGTAAATTAAGTGCTTTACAAGCATATATATACTTTATATTCTAAATAAAAAAAGTGTTAGGTCTGTTTTTTCGATCTCTACATGTACATAATACATTATGTCGTGCTCATAATACATTTGACTATATTATTTAGATCATCTTCGTGCGCGATGAACTAACTAGTTTCTCACGCATCAAATATCCGTCTTGTGCAATACGCGGCGGTATTGCACCGCTCACGGAATTGCAATATACAGGAAATGTAGGCATATCATAAAACTACGTTTCCCTAAATGGTGCGTGATTTTTGTCATATACCGTTTGTACCATGATTAGGCTGTACTTCAATAGGGCACCGCAATAGTTGATTAGTCGCTGTGTGGTATATTGTTATTTGGCGGCACGTGGAGAGCGTGTCATACTGCAAATCCGAATCTCATACACCACTATAGACTGTTTTGGAGGCGGCGGGGACTTATGGTATATAGAATACTATAGAAATTAGATGCTGTTACATTTATTTATTTATCAATTATACTTAATAGACTCTAAATATATTTTTCAATGTCTATTTTTCGGCAAAAATAAAGTCCTTATAATCTGACGCTCGTATTAATGTACAAGTATTAGACCATGTCCATTCATTCGGAATATACTGCATTTCGTGCTTAGTGTAAATGTACCGAAATATTGCAGCGTTGCTGGTGACTTTCAGAATTTCGATGACCTGCACCGCGTTCAACTTCCTCATCGCCATCGGTTGATGAATCCGAGGTATTTTCATCCTCAGACACGAATTCTGGCTCAAAATCGTAAGGTTGCACATTGTGCAACCTTCTTATCATGGGCATTTCATCTGACTCAGCA